>OZ030013.1:101938957-102311457 GCA_964023405.1 Apodemus agrarius | reverse complement strand
AGAAGTACTGCATCCTCTACAGGTAATTATTTAGTAGGTATTCCCAAACTAGAAAAGAAGACACCAGAAGCTAGCAGAAGTCACATTCATTTCCAGCAATCTGGAGATTCCATTGTGTTTGTGAATATCGTAAAATGCTCACTTAGATAAGCACTAGATGATGACAGACACAAAGATAGATTCAGACACATACATAGATGATAGATAGATGTTGGGTAGATGTTAGATAGATGTTAGATAGGGAATAGATGGATAGATAGATAGATAGATAGATAGATAGATAGAAGCACAAACTCATAAAAATGGACAATAATATAGATGATAGACAGATAGGGAGACAAAAACATTAACTGCCAGGCCTGACAGAGAGAAGGAGAAGACAGATAATAAATAAAGATAGATAAAAACTGTTTTTGTTTTATATAGTATTGGGAATCTGGAGGTTTGGGGTTGACTTGATGTAGGGTACAGATATAAATAAGAAGTGGAGATGCCCAGATTGGAGTCCTTACTGTTGATTAGTTGAAAAACTCTGTTTAATTTAAAATATTTTATAAAGAATCAAAACTTGAAAAGATTATTTCAATTGTATATGGAGAAATTAACCTGGGAATCCTTTGACATAGATCAACGGGTTTACCTGATTTGACATGAATATGTGCATTCCTCTCAGAATTTTCTCTCACACATGATCCATATAGTCTTCTGTTTCTAGCTTTAATTTCTTTAAATAGGATAAGAACTAAAGAGAAAAAATCTTTGCAAAGCTTGCTGGGAACAAAATTTTGCAGCTGTTCACTCCTTCCTGAACAGCTTGGTGAAATATAAACCAGGCTGTCTTCTCATATATGTCTCTCCCTCCCTCCATTTCTTGATTGGAGACCTTACAAATAGTATATATAATAACTTCCTAGAATATAGGAATTAAAATTAAGTTAATAACAGGCAAAGTTTGCCCTCAAATATGCTTAATAAATATAAAGCATGTGAATACAATTAATTTTATTATTTATATAGTTATATATGTTCAATAAATACATGTTTATGAACACAGAAACACCAAACACACACACACACACACACACACACACACACACACACACACACACAGTATTTGCACAGATATAAAGTAAATTGATGTCCTTTTGGTAATACCAAAGAAATAGCTAAACAGATCTAAATAGTATTTTAGGAAAGTTCTGTAGACTGAAATCTCTAACTATCTGATTCAACTTACTGTTCTTCCTTACCCTTATAGTGAGGACAGCCATTACAAACTAGTTTAAGTTTCTTGCCCAATTCTGTTGAAATATGTATCCAATACACAATTTTTAAAATAGTTTTATTTTATATTGAAATTGTTATGCTTTTAGGAAAGAGTGGTGTCCTATAATTTTATTCTAAAGCTTTTAAAGGCTGCAATTAGAAAACCTCTTTCCTGCTCACTGTTTTCCTTTTGTTCCCCTAAATTGAAATAATCACATAGGTATTGTACAAAAATAAGCTTATGAGGTAAAATATATGTGTAGGCCATTGAAATAGTCTATGTCTCTACAACCAGGGTGGGTCTACAGATATGCTGTGTGCTTGTGTCTTCAGCATCCCCTATGTTCATTCTTTTTAGTATCCAATGAAAAATCCCAGCACGGAGTAAAATTTTATTACCCCCCAAAATATATATAATCCCATTACACTTAAATACAATGATATATTTTAATAAATTCAGATTTAGAGATTAGCAGAATGATTGAGAAATAGCCCATTGTCTTGGTAGTAGTGGTTTATGTCATCATTCTTTCATCTCTTGAATCAAGCAAATATGTTGTAACTCTTTACATTATACTTACATATTACATATAAATTCTATTTTATCTGGTGTTGGGGAATCTGGAGGTTTGGAGTTGGCTCGACTTAGAGTACAGATTCATATTTGCAGATACAAACAAAAGTTGGAGTACTGAGTGCTGATTTGTTGATAAACTCTTTTAAATATCTTATAAGACAAATTCGAATCTCTTCCACTGTGGTTCAGTAGTTTACTTTACACTAGTTCACTTTACAGTATGTGTCTGCCTAATATAAAGTGAACTAGTGAACAGCAAATGAACTGATTCGTGTTTGTCTTTCTCACAGAAGTGCTGGCTACATGCTTACCTACTAAGGGAATTTATCACATCTTTATACATAACTTTCTAGATTCTGGAAGGAATTAAATTGACCTAGAATCAAGTATACTTTATGCTACTTTATGCTTTTATGGGGATGAATTTTCAAATTGAATCATTTTTTTCACTTGCTATTGAGACATTTCATAATTGACCTTTTGAGTAAGCTGATTGATCACTGTTGGTGGATTGAAGGAAACAATAGAGTTTGTTTATTGTTTCTTTGTCCTTCTGCTCTGGTAATTGAAGTCATCTTCAATATTCTCCTCACAAAAGAGATATATAAAGTATCAAATATAGTGCATAGCTATCTTGACAATTAATATATGTAACTATAGGGGTTTGATGAAAATTCTATAAGTTAAAGATATTCTCAAGAAAGGGTGACTCTAATGTTTAATGTTATACAAGTAAAAAGGATACTTAGGAAAAAAAGGTATATAGCAAACATGCAGCACTTTATTCTAGAAGCTATTCAAAGTATAATTTTTAGGAAATATATTTTGGGCAGATTCTGAAAACTCCAGAGTAGAATAATAAGGAATTAGAATATGAACATTTGGAGTATTTTTTAACATAAGAGTGAGTTGATGGAAAGGATTTATAAAAATAAATATGATAAAAAAACAGGTCATTTAAGAAATGAGAAGAATATATAGTTTTAACTGTTGAAGGACAAATGACCAACAGGACATTAAATATAATGGCTAAGGGTACCTAGACAAATAATTGGACTCTTGCAAACTTAGCCACGCCCTTATCTCATTTAGCAAGACCTCAGATGTTTTTGCTATTCATCTCCTTACTGTAGTTCATGCAATTTTAAAGCAAGAAGAAGTACTAAAATAAAGATGAAGCAGATGCACTGTGTGAATGCACCCTCAAATGAATTAATTATAGCAAGTACACTGCAGTAAGGATGGAAGGGATTATTGAGAGCAGGCAATCAGAATTTTCTCACTGAGTTCATACTCAGTGAGTCTTAATAAAAGAAAGAAGCTCATGATCTGGAGGCTCTTAAACGTGGTTTGGAAAAACATTGAAATCCATTAAATGGTTAAATCTGCGATCTGTGAAAGAAGTACTTACTTTGGATTTAAAAATTAAAGCAAATGAAATTAGCTAGAAAATTCAAATATTTGAGAATAATTGGTTGTGAAACACAATGCCTAATTCAAGATTTAAGCAAAACAATAACAAATAACAGTATTTTTGAGCATCTTCCATCCAGATGACTCCATGTTAAAGAAGCGTAGAATCAACCTAATATTCTGGCAACGCTGTTTCCAATTTCTCTCAGAGTTTTCATGCCCCCTGCAGCAGCCATTTATTTTGCTTCTGACATTTGGCTTCCTTAACTACTAGTGTTTATCTTAGGACTACCTTATTTATTTTCTTCCCAAGGCTTGTTAATGGACTCTGGGATGTATGTTGTCCTTATTCACACTAAGCCTAGCCTTACAGGTTCTGTGCTTTGACGCAGCAGGCCGGCATTTTATCTGTCATCATTTGTATTTCCCTCTAGGAAGCACAGAATTCTTACAGTTGCTCCTAGATGCCTAATTAACATTTCCATGTCACTGTATTCCTGCTTACAATTGTCCTGGATCCCATCTTTGTGTCCTTGACATTCAGAAATTGATCACACCATTCCACGAATTCTGACTTTGCTCTTTTTTTCTGATCCAAGATGAAAATTTGCATCGTGTCCAGGATGAATCTTCCGTCACTAGTTTGCACCATGCAAAAATAAAACTTTAGATGCATAATAAAAATAAAAACAAAAATCCTAAAGTGAGGTCACAGTTTGGAATGACAAAGGAATTCTGACATGTTATAGTCTGGAGAGAGTGAATAGTTAGAATCAAGTTGAGTAGGTGTGTGTTATTCCTTCCAAAGATGTGTGTGGAAAAGAGAGGTTCACTGATGGATTCAAAGATTAACATGGGGGAAAAGAGGTGTAGTTAAAACATTAGAATATGAGTGCTAGAAGCTGGTCTCCATGTGTTTGACTCATCCCACCTGCACCCAGCAAGACAAAGGCATTTTCCGAAATTTGATCTACTTATTTCCCTCCTATGGATATTTCAGCAAATATCCACTACCTTCATCTAAATTTAAAATCTATCCCGCCCCCTTCTAAAACCTGTAGGGAACAGCACAAGCGACTTTCTGAAATGAATCTCCAGTATTTCCTTTTCTGCCATGCAACTCTAATTTTAGCTTCATGTGAACTATAAATCATTGGCTTCACCATCTACACTCAGCCCTCTCGTTATCACCCATGTATCTTCTTCTAATCTTCTCCTTCAACTGCAGTTATAAACTCCTACACAGGATTATTGTACAGTTAAAATATAACTCCTGTGTGTATCCTTTCCCTGTAATAATTACTCACTCCCACATAAGAGCATTCAGTGTCCTTGAAGATATCTCTATTACAGGACACATATTATCTTATATTTGTGTTTGTGTGTGTATATGTGTGTGTGTGTGTGTGTGTCTACTTTTCCACCTAAGCTAGATTCAACAGAGTCATTACATCACTACATTCTTTGTAAATATTCCCTTGGAATCTAGAACATGGTAAGTGTACAGTATCTTTCAAACTGATTTGATTGCAGAACCACTGCATATTTTAATTCTAGGAAACCCTGGGAATAACAGAATAACCAGAGTGGTTATTATATACATATTGCTTCTACTATGGATTGTTTCTTAATCAGTCGTCAAGGTTTGTGGGCCAATAAATATTTTCCAAAATCTTAACAACTAAATTTATTTACTGAAAATTACCTTTGTGGTTGTTGGATATTTTTTAGAAAGGATTTACTGAACACTCTCAAGTAATGAGACACTTTTGGTTTACTAAATCACAGTAATTTTTATTTCTCTACAAATAAACAAAATTTTGCATATAAATTAGAATTTTATTAGGTAGGAGGTTTATACATCAAGTGGTTTAAAATGGCATTCACTTAGAACTAATCCATAAGTCTGTTTTAGCAAGAAATGAAAACATAATTTTAGATGTAATTTTCATATACTTTATTTGTGGCAGGATATTATAGATTGATTTTTGCTCTTAATAGACTTTGAAGCAGTTTAAGCACATAAAAGCTTGGTGCAATTTCCCACAGATAGAAAGAGGCCCCTAAACACAACTCTATAATTTGTGCACCTGAGTTTCTGATCTTTGAAAACACTGTTAATTCTCCATTAAAAAAAAAACACTTATAATCCTCAAAAGGGTATGAAATTTTTATTAAATAAATTCAATGTATTTTCATGCAAGGAAGACATTGGGTGGCCACCTATTGAACTGATGATCAGAAAAGGTCAACTATTGGGAGTTTCATACAATTCCCTGTAATAGTTATAGGGGTAAGGCAGTTATATGCAAAACAAAAAGAGAGCTTCTAGCTATCCCAAAATACACAAGAGAGCTTGGTGATGGGCCTGATGATTTATTCTGCAACATGGTTAATGTTCAAACATACCCAGCTCAGGGTGCCACCCTGGCTCCTAGGAGCAGGGGCAGAAACAGGTAGATTCTAGGAGACTCCAGAACAGTCTTCCAATAGACACTGTTAAGAACAAATTAGGTGAGAGCTCTAATCTAGAAAAATAAGGTGACAAACAATGGAATGTATCTGACAAACCTATCTCAATTCTGTATTCCTTCACATTCATGTGTAAATGTATTCACCTTCTCCTGTGTATATACATAGACATGGACAGGCAACATATTTACATGTCAACAATAAGAATAAGTTACAAGGTGAATAATGCTAAAATAGTAATGAATACAAGATGACAAAATTGCTGTGATATGGTTAAATAAGACACTATTTCCCTAGATTCAAAAACACTGCTGAATTCAAATTAGACTGGTCCCCATTAATACATCAGGTACTTACGGCCATTTACAATGCCCAAAATAATTACAAACGATTATAATTACTGTTACTAACAATAAACATAACCTGTCACATGTTCAAAGACTCTCTGAGTTCCTGCAGTAGTCAGGAAGTCATGCTTCAGTAACAACTATGACCTCACAACATCAATAGCATTACTAGCCCTGTCCTCAGCACTGAACACAATGCTTAAGGATGCTTATCATTTTGACATGGGATATGTGATCTTCTGGGACAGAGGCTAGAGAAAAGTGCATTACTTATATGCATCTCATTCCCTCATGTCAAAATGACACATGACACTTGAAGTCACATTTCACTGTCTGACACTGACCTGACTTAAATAGGAATTAAAAAATAATACAGTGAATAAAATCAGTAGAAGAAAACCTGATAAGGTGAGTACTTGACATTTCTACCACCAATAAGACTTTGTTCATATTGTTTAGTATTTCATGACTTTTTTTCTTGACAACGTTTTCAGAACTGGAACAAACAGAGATGAAAATTTGTTAATCAAGATGCCACCTTTTCTTGACATTATTTCAGAAAGAAGTTCTCTGATTCTTCCTGGTCTTATATGCATAATACCATATGAAAAAAGATTTCTTTAGGATCCATAATTCAGTTAAACATACACACACACACACACACACACACACACACACACACACTCACACACACTTGGAGAAAATCCTCAGCGTAAATGTTCAAAAGCATCACAAACCTCTTTGGTCTAGGCAGTCATTTCCATTTGGAGAAACTTTAAATTTTGCAAGTGCTTGTTTCAAATACCCTATTGGACATACTTTTTCTTTTCCTTTCACAGAAGCACAGTGGGCTCCCAGCTCCAGAAGAAACTGGCACTCATTTTCTTCTTGGGAGAATGAGGATTCTTACTTCAGTTTTCCAAAAGACATAAATAAGCCTTTTCAGATGAAGACAATTCATTTCATTTCAAATGGGAATGGGGCAGGTTTTCAGTTAGCATGTTACCTATTCCACCTCCCCAAAATATTGTACAGGAAGAATAGATTGGATATTAGCCCTCTGTCGGATGTGGGGTTGGTGAAGATCTTTTCCAATTTGTTGGTTGCAGTTTTGTCCTATTGACAGTGTCCTTTGCCTTACAGAAAATTTTGTAATTTTATGAGGTCTCATTTGTCAATTCTTGATCTTAGAGCATAAGCTATTGGTGTTCTGTTCAGGAACATTTCCCCTGTGCCAATGTCCTCAAGGGTCTTCCCCAGTCTCTTTTCTATTAGTTTGAGTGTGTCTGGTTTTATGTGGAGGTCCTTGATCCACTTGGAGTTGAGCTTAGTACAAGGAGATAAGAAAGGATCACTTCACATTCTTCTGCATGCTGACCTCCAGTTGAAACAACAGCATTTATTGAAAAGGCTATCTTTTTGCCACTGGATAGTTTTAGCTACTTTGACAAAGATCAAGTGACCATAGGTGTATGGGTTCATTTCTGGGTCTCCAATTCTATTCCATTGATCTACCTGCCTGTCACTTGTCCAGTACCATGCAGTTTTTAACACTATTGCTTTGGAGTACTGCTTGAAGTCCAGGATACTGATTCCCCCCAAAACTTCTTTTACTGATGAGAATAGTTTTAACTATCCTGGGTTTTTTCTTATACCTGATGAATTTGAGAATTCCTCTTTCTAACTCTATGAAAAACTGAGTTGGGATTTTGATGGGGATTGCATTGAATTTGTACATTTCTTTTGGCAAGATGATCATTTTTACTATATTATTTCTGCCAATCCACGAGCATGGAAGATATTTTCATTTTCTGAGATCTTCTTAGATTTCCTTTTTCAGAGACCCTAAGTTTTTGTCATACAGATCTTTCACTTGTTTGGCTAGAGTCACACCAAGATACATTATATTGTTTGTGGCTATTGTGAAGGGTGTCTTCTTTCTCAGCCTGTTTATCCTTTGAGTATAGGAAGGGTACTGATTTGCTTGAGTTTATTTTATAACCAGCCTCTTTGCTGAAGTTGTTTATCACCGTAGGAGTTCTCTGGTGGAGTTTTTTTGAGTCACTTAAGTATCCTATCACATCATCTGAAAATAGTGATAGTTTTACTTCCTCCTTTGCAATTTGTATCCCTTTGACCTCCTTATATTGTCTAATTGCCCTAGTTAGAACTTCAAGTACTATATTGAAAAGATATGGAGAGAGGGGGCAGCCTTGCCTAGTCCCTGATTTTAGTGGAATTGCTTCAAGTTTCTCTCCATTTAGTTTGAATTTGGCTACTGACTTGCTGCATATTGCTTTTACTATGTTTAGGTATGGGCCTTAAATTCCTGTTCTTTCCAAGACTTTTAGCATGAAAGGATGCTGAATTTTGTCAAATGCTTTTTCAGCATCTAATAAAATGACTATGTGGTTTTTTTCTCTGAGTTTGTTTATGTAGTGGATTGCCTTGATGGATTTCCATATATTGAACCATCCCTGCATTCCTGTAATGAAGCCTACTTGATCATGGTGAATGATCATTTTGATGTGTTCTTGGGTTCGGTTGGCAAGAATTTTATTGAGTATTTTTGCATTGATGTTCATAAGGGAAATTGGTCTGAACTTCTCTTTCTTTGTTGGATCTTTTTGTGGTTTTTGGTATCAGCATAATTGTGGCTTCATAGAATGAGTTGGGTAGTGCTCCTTCTGTTTCTATTTTGTGGAATAGTTGAAGAGTATTGGTGTTAGGTCTTCTTTGAAGGTCTGATAGAATTCTGTACTAAAACCATCTGCTCCTGTGCTTTTTTTGGCTGGAAGACTTTCTATGGCCCCTTCAATTTCTTTAGTGGTTATGGGACTGTTTAGGTGATCTATTTGTTCCTGATTTCATTTTTGTGTTTGGTATCTGTCTAAGAAATTGTTCAGAATTGAGAGTTCTTCTTGGTGGATTTTTTTTTGACTAGTAAGAAGTATCCTTCCTTGTCTCTTTTGATGATTTTTGGTTGAAAGTCAATTTTATCTGATGTTAGAATGGCTACTCTGGGTTGTTTCCTGAGACTATTTGCTTGTAAAATTGTCTTCCAGCCTTTTATTCTCAGGTAGTGTTTGTCTTTGACACTGAGGTGTGTTTCCTGTATGCAGCAAAAGGTAAGGTCTTGTTTTCCTATCCAATATGTTAGTCTATGTCTTTTTATTAGGGAATTGAGTCCATTGATGTTAAGAGATATTAAGGAATAGTGATTATTACTTCCTGTCATTTTTTATTTTTTTTATTTGAGTGGTTATCTTCTTTTGGATTACTATCTTGCTTTTTCCAGCATCTAGTTTCCCTCCTTGTATTGGTGTTTTCCACCTATTATCCTTTGTAGGGCTGGGTTTGTGGAAAGATATTGTGTAAATTTGGTTTTATCATGGAATATCTTGGTTTCTTCATCTATGGTGATTGAGAGTTTTGCTAGGTATAGTAGTTGTGGCTGGCATTTGTGTTCTTTTAGAGTCTGCATGAAATCTGCCATGGATCTTCTAGCTTTCATGGTCTCTGGTGAGAAATCTGGTGTAATTCTGGTAGGTCTTCCTTTAAATGTTACTTGACCTTTTTCTCTTACTGCCTTTGTTTCTTTGTTTAGTACATTTGGAGTTTTGATTATTATGTGATCAGAGGTATTTCTGTTCTGGTCTAGTCTGTTTGGAGTTCTGTAGGCTTTTTGTATGTTCAAAGGCATCTCTCTCTTTAGGATAGGGAAGTTTTTTTTTCCATAATTTTGTTGCAGATATTTGCTGGCCCTTTAAGTTGTAAATCTTCACTCTCATGTATACCAATAATTCTTAGGTTTGATCTTCTCATTGTGTTCTGGATTTCCTGGATGTTTTGGTTTACAAGCTTTTTGCAATTTGTGTTTTCTTTGATTTTTGAGTCAACGCTTTCTATGGTATCTTCAGAATCTGAGATTCTTTCTTCTCTCTCTTGTATTCTGTTGTTGATATTTGCATCTACGACCCCTGATTTCTTCCCAAGATTTTCTATCTCCAAAGTTTTCTCCCTTTGTGATTTCTTTGTTCTTTCTACTTCTGTTTTTAGGTCCTGGATCATTTTGCTCAATTCCTTCACTTGTTTGTTTGTGTTTTCCTGTAATTCTTTAAGAGATTTTTGTGTTTCCTCTTTCATGGTTGACCCAAGTTCTCTTGTATTTCTTTAAGTGAATTTTGCATTTCCTCCTTATTGGTTTCTATCTCTTGACCCATATTCTCCTGAATTTCTTTAAATAATTTTTGTGTTTCCCTTCTTAAGGGCTTCTACCTTTTGATTCATGTCCTCCTATATTTCTTTAATAAATTTATTTATGTCCTTGTAATCCTCTAATATCATCATGATTTGTGATTTTAAATCCAGATCTTATTTTTCTGGTGTGTATGTGTATCCAGGACTTGCTGTAGTCAGAGAATTGGTTTTGGATGCTGCTATATTGCCTTGATTTCTGTTAGTAACATTCCTACATTTGCCTTTTGCCATCTGGTTATCTCTGGCGTTAGTTGGACCTTTTGTCACTGGCTGGTGCTTGAACCTCCTGTGAGCCTGTAAGGCTATTTCTGCACCTCTGGATGACTGGGTTTCCCCTGGCACAGATTGCAGATGGGCTGCCCTGCTCTTGGGTGCTGTTGGAGCCCTGGTGTGCCTTGCCCCAAGCAATGTTATACTCGGGTTGTCTATGTGTACCTGGTGTTGCCTGTCTTGTCTTGTCTATCTTGGAGCCAAGATGGTGGAGGCTGTAAGGACCCCTTCCAAGTGCTGATCACTCTGCAGGGCAAATGTCCCCCGCCAGGGCTGGCACACAGATGACCCACAGAGCTGCCCAGGCCTTGGGTGCAGGCAGAAGCCTGGTGGGCTGTGTCCAGAGCAATGTTAGACTTAGGATATCTCTGTGTACCTGGTGTTGCCTGTCTGATCTGTCTGGGGAACCAATATGGTGGAGACCCCTTCCAAATGTTGATTACTCTGCAGGGCCTTATACTCCTATTATTAATAAAGTTTATGAATCAATCTATACTATTTATTTATTTATTTATTTATTTATTTATTTATTTATTTGCTCTTTATTTCAGATAGCTTCTCTCTATGTACTCGGGCTGTGCTGGAACTCACTGTAGACTACTCTGGCCTCAAACTCTCTAAGATCTACATTCCTCTGCCTCCCAAGTGATGGGATTAAAGATGTATGCTGTTACATCTGGCTTCTATACCATTTTATAATCTCAATATGTATATAATAATGTGAATTCATGCATATAGTTATGATGGGACACTGATGTTCATAATTTGTGGCCTAATTTTTATTGAATAAATTTTTATTTGCTCTTCCAATTGTGATTACAAATCTCAGTTTTCACCTTGATGAGATATAGAGTCACCTGGGAGATTGCTCTTGGGTTCCTGTATGATGGAGATTATCTTGAATATATTGAGTGAGATGAGAAGGTGCAGCTATCATGGTGAGTGGAATCATGCCATAGGGCAGAGTGCTAGACTAAATTGGAAGGAGGAAGTAAGCCGAGCACTGGCATTCACCGTTCTGTTTCCCAACTATGGATGCAGTTTGAGCAGATACCTCAAGATCCTACTGCTGCAAGTTCCCTACTGTTACAGACTGTAACCATGAACTGGTAGCCAGAATAAGTCCCTTCTTCTTCAGTTGCTTTGGTTGGGGTATCAGGGTATTTTACCACAGCAACAAGAAAATGGTGAAGAAAATAAAGTATGCACTAATCTAAATCTTCACAGAATGAGTTAAAACAAAATGCTGAAATACATCATTAGAATGTTTAAATATGTTTTAAAAGGAGTTTAATATATTGGTGAGGAAACTCAGTCACACATGTATATGCACAGAGATATTGACATTTTTGAAAAAAAATGCTATTGTTTTTGTCCTTTTGTTGTTGTTGTTGATTTTCTACCATCATACATCCAACTTTATAACAAGAAAAATAAATCCAGTTCATTTAAATAGCTATCCTATTTTTGCCCATTGACAAAATTTCATTCATTTTTTTTTCTGACACGTGATTACTACTTCACTTTATGCAGGCTATCTTTCAGGTGCAAAAGTTGTGAGAACAAACAATTCCCATAACGTCTTTATACACAGACTGTTTCAGAGCTTCTTCGAGTCAGCACCTGCACCTTGACACAAGATGAGAGGGCACTAAACCACCTTGGCAGCTGTCAGTTCACATCAGATCACCAGTTTCTGCCTCCTGTGCTGACACAACTTTCTTCCAATCCATTATTTTCTTTTCCCAAGTGCAGGTGCATTCAGGCAGAAAGGACAAGTACTTTTCTTTGCCCCAAAGTCACCATAACCTTTGAGCTACCTTCCCAGAATTTCCAAGCAAAATTACTATCAGTATTCTGAAACACATAGCAGTCACAAGACAGAAGGCAAGAGTAGAGTCTTCTCTATTTCTTCTGACTCCTGTAATAAAACTGGAGTTCATGGTGAAAGCTTGCCCATTAGGTAACAAGCAGGGACCTTCGCAAATTAATAATCAAAATATATGCATTTAAATTACATATTTAGGATAGACATTCTGATTTTTTTCTTTAAAGAAATTTTGTATTAATAAACCTAACAGGAGATTATTTTATCCCATTTTAAAGTTTATTAGAAAAAACAGTATTGTTTATATGAACCACTTTACTTTTGCTTGAGTTTAATTGGTATAAAATGATAATACTGATATTACTTATTTGGTTAAATTTATTTCAAAAACATATACAATAATTGAACTGATTTTATTATATTAACAAAGTTAGATACTGAGTAACAGTAAAATCCAGAAAAATAAACCAGAGTTCACTTAAATAACCCTGAAAAGAAGAAGTAATCAAATAAAGGGTCTTAAGAAATAACTATTTCTATCCCAAATTCCATGCTCCTACAGTATCCTGAATCTTGTCTCAAAAGTTCTTCAGTTAATCATTCTGCTATTATCCCGAAAGGTTATTCATGTTCTCTTCCCTCTCAGCCAGGAGAGGATTATGCATATGAGCTTTCAGTTCTCAGAGACAAAACAACATCACACCAATTTTATGTTAATGGATTGTCCACAGTATTCAAAGGTGAATGGGAAAAATGTGGTGTCACCAAGAAGCTGAAGAACTTCATGGCCATCAGTAAGAAGAATGTTATTGCATTTCAGCAGGACTGTCAGGAGCCCTGATGCTGGTTATGTGGCATATATCTGTAGAAGAGGCAAAGAGTGGAAAGGTTGAGCGCTGACTGGGGGACAGGGACTCCTGAGCGATGGTGGCCTCTGAATTTGATTTCACAAGGTCAGCTAGTAATGTGTCACACTGTAGTTGGCCTGAGTTTCCAGAAAGATCACTACCTGCCACTCTTGGATGAATGAGCAATTTTCTGAGGCTGTGTTGCTCCAGCTCTGAGTGGTTTCAGCGAAGCGTGCCTTCCCTATTGCATAAAAGGCAGAGGATTAGGAAAGAGACTGCCTTCAACACTGAACAGAAAATGTGTCAAGAACACCAGCTTTTCAGCCACACACAGGGAGAGGAGACTTCCATGTAATTTTAAAGACACTCTCAAGTAGCCTCTTGGATTCTCCCTCCTCTTTACCCACAGCACTCCCTTGTGACTAAAATCCCAAAGCATCGAGATTCAGACCACATTTGTCTGTTTGCTTAGGAATTGTTCCCTCATGTACTATTTGCATGATAGGAGGATAAAAGGTATGACAGATGTATGAAAAAAACTAAAACTTAATTTGCTGTTACTGTAGAACATGCTAGTGCAGCAAAAGCTGCTTCAAAGGTAAGAAGCTTACAAATAATCTCAGGAATGCAAGTAGGAGAAAGAGTTGAACAGATACTTTGAACAGATCAAGAAAATATAAATAGTGGCTGAGAAAAATAAATCTTAGGATGATAAGAATCACATTCTGAAGAGCAAAAATGAAAAAAAAAGAGCATTTTCACTTATTAATGTGAGTCCTTCTAATTTTGTTATTTTATTGGGACATAGCAGAGTGTTTGATAGATTTGGTTTCAGACAGACAAAGAGATGAGTCTAGGGTCTATAAGACAGAAAATAAACATCAAACTAATCTGATGGTCATGAAAGACAAACGAGGCTGTACGTAAATGCCTGGTTCAGAGAGCATAAGTGATTAGCTGCTATCTAACCTGCCAGCTCCGTCAATAACAGCACTCAATAATTTGCTTCAAATTCTGCAGAAAGGGGTGGAGGAGGCAATTTAGAGCAGTTGCTTCTTTTATAGAAGACCTGTGTCAAATTCTCGCGTCTACATGGTGGTGATGCCTAACCACCTGTCACTCCAGCTGTGCATGTGTGTGTAATGCGTGTTCTCTCCCTTCCTCCCTCTACCCCTGCTCCCCCATGTGTGCGTCTGTGTGTCTGTGTGCGCAAGCACATTGGGATTCTGTAGCGATATTTCTAACTATATGCAGAATTGTCTATGTTGGTCCACACATTAGCTCGACACGTACAGGGGACAAATGAAGCTGCTAACCGTCAGGTTCTGAAGCTTTACAATTAGGAACAAGTTATTATATCTGTGGAGGCTCAGCCGGCTCGAGTCCTTGTACACCCGAACTTGACAGATAGTGCAAGGGAAATTCATTTTCAACAAGGCTGGAAATGGATTCATCTAGATCATATTGTAGACAGAGAAGTACACTGTAAGTTTCTGCCAGAGAAAACCAGCTTGACATCGTCTGAGGCTTGTCACTCCAGGAAAACTCTGATGTGGGAAGGAGTTTGCAGTGGAAGTGTGAATATACACATGCTCTCTGAACGTTTGCCAGGATTATTAATGCATCACTTTGATGAGCCAAGAATTTCCATTTTTCTCCACAGGCGAGGACCTCTCCAATAGTCTGAGGCAGAAAAAGGGCACAGCGTTTTATTTTAAGAATAACACATTTCAACTTGAAGAAAGAACTGTAGCTAGGTTTTGACAGAGCCTGTTGGGAAGTAGAGGCAAAGATGATGTTTTATAAGTGTTGGTATTACAATTAGATCGCCTTGTATAGATGCCTTCTGATCATCTATTCAGCATAATGTCAGCTGGCCTAGCGAATCATTTCTTTTTTATAAACCATCTGCTTTGTTGCAAGAGCCTCTTTAGAGGACACATGCAGGCAAAACATTCATTCGTTTTTCAAAATCATCATCTATGTTCGTTTTTCTACATCCTGTAGCCTGAATGGTAATTTTAGACAGGCTTAGGAAAATGCAGGTGGTGCAGCAGAAGAAATAAATAAATGATCACAAGAAATCATTTGATTGAAGATTTATCCATGCAGTAGTGACCTTATTGTCTGGAGACACATCTCTCACCTCTGTCAGGGGGAAGAAACACTACTCTTGAAATCATAGGTCTTGGATCACTCACATTGCCTGATTATATTCAATTTCCCTGATTTAATTTGGAACAGATAACAATCATACTGAACATGGAGATATTTCTTAAACTCATAACTATTGAAGAAATAGCAATTTCAATAGTTGTATGCATTTAAATCACTTCAATGTTAAGCAATGATTTATTGCTTAAAACCCAGCTAGCACCAGTCACTAATAATTTTGACATTTTGGGGGATTTTCTAAATTCTTCCCTGGCAGATTTTTTTTTCAGTTTTACACATCTAGCCATTTGCTGAATTCACATATATCTGCATGCACAGTTAATCTAGTATAATTAATGGGCATGAAATTTTTAGCTAGGATAGTCTTCCTACCCTAAAAACATAGTGTCTACATCTGTGCCAAAGATCTGCCACTCTGTTACCATGTGTTTTACCTAATTAGAATGACAGGCTGTACTAGGTCTTCTTTGGATGCCACAGTTTGGTTGCATCTTCAGTGGCCAGAAACTGTTGGAAGGCAAAGAGAATTAGCATCTGTTCAGGAATGTGTGGACAGTGCCTTGTCATCATGCCACAAGTTCTTAGACACGCAACTCAATAGTACTAGAAACCTTTCATGGAGCTTGAAAGATTGTTCAGTGATTAAGAGCATATGACCCATGTCTGGCTACCAGCATCTGTATGAGGCAAGTCACAAGGACCTGTAACTCTAGCTGTCAGGAACTTCCTGACATCTTTGGCCTTCATGTGAACCTACACTCATACAAACATATGCACATACTAAAAACATATGTACGCATAATAGCAAATAATAAAAAATATATCTTTATTTAAACAAACAGTTCACTACATTCTAAAGAGTTGTGGAAATTCTAAGCCATGCTACACACATAAGGAAAATGTTGCCATTCTTCAAATAGCTCCTCTCTTGATAGTAATAGCAGCACACTGATGTTATCTGTTTCTATATATTCAGTGCTTTAGAGTTGTCTAACTGCTTTAGAACATACTGTCTCACAACAGTGTTTACTTATACCCGATCTGTCCTTGTTCTCAGATATTAAATTTAAATATTATAGAACAGAACAACCCAAGCCCCATGGTAGCTTATATTTTTTGATAATCTACTAAGTATAGAACTATATTTTTTTTAATCATTTGGCATTTCAAACACAGAACTATGGTATTGTTTTGATTTGTAAATCTAGTAAGCAGAGCTCAAGAGGCTTGGCTAGCCTCTCAAGACTCCTGGGAGAGGTGGGAATTGAATGAACATTAGCCCTCTGAACTGCTACAGCGTGTCCTGTCTGCTTTCTATCCTCACACCCAGCATCAGCCTGTGAGACTAATTCTGTTAGCTATCTGACAGAAACGGAGCTGTGTTGACAAGAGGGCCACACAGCAACTGCTGGGCTGGGATGTGTTTTATCTTGGAAAAGATAATGAATACTTAATGATTGCCTGGTGGATTTCACTACTGCCCACCCTGGGAGCTGGCAGTAACAGCTGATTCACTTTATGAAAGCAGGTCAGATGAAAAAAAATCAATGGATTGAGGTATAGAAGAAAAAAAAAAGTACAACCGCTGCAGAAAACAAATTACTTTTAAATTTTGCCTCTATAATTTCAAAGCCCAAAGGAACGTATTTTGAAATTGAGGTCAAAAAGTAATATCCAAGAAATTTACCTGAATTTTTAAAGAGTATTTAGCCCCAGTGAAATCTACCACACAGAAATGTGTTTATTTTAGGGATGTTCTGTTTGTAAATGCCCACAGGCCTTCTGTGGTTGAAAACAAGGAGTCGAAATGCCTTGTGGGCTAAGTGGGTAGATTCAGAAATAAGTATTAAAAGGAAGCAGAGTCCACAGCCTTGATCCCTCTATGTGGAGTTTAGCAGTTTTAGGCTAGACTTGTGTATTAAAACTATCATGGATGATGGTTCCCTATCAGCCTAGGTGGTTCCCCTGTATTTTATCTCTCACTTGAAACTTGAGAACACACAGGAGTTTCTATATAGTTCCTTGACTGAGCCATACCTAGTGAGTAGAAGTCTTCCTAAAGTGAAGGTTCACTGGAAATAGTAACAAGGGATCTGCAGACAATGTAGATCCCTGTGATAAGGTTGAAGTCTTAAATCATGATGATTTGCATAAAAATTTAAAAAGTAGCCTGAAAATATTAACGGTTTGCCCAAGCTCTTTTCTGTTTCTACCATGGAGAACTTTTGTTTTTGTTGCTATTATTTTCTACTTTTTGTTGTTCATTTATGGAGTTATTGAAGTCTAAGTAAAGGAGAAAGACAGGTGGAAAGACATCGAAAGGTTTTAGTTAAGTGTTATAGAAAGCACTTTTTTTAGTTGAAAATGTATTGGCTACTTTTTATTAATCCTTTTATTTGTTTACATTTTAAATGATATCTGCCTTCCCGGTTACCCCTCCGCAAAGCCCCAATCCCATACTCCTGCTCTCCCCTCCCCTTTGCCTCTATGAGGGTGCTCCTCTACTTACCCACCCACTCCCGCCTTTCTGCTCTAGCATTCCCCCTGTGCTGGGCATTAAACCTCCACGGGACCAAGGGCGTCCCCTCTCACTGATGTCCGATAAGGCCATCCTCTGTTACACAAGTATCTGGAGCAATGGATGTATACTCCACGTTTACTCTTCGGTTGGTGGTTTAGTCCCTGGGAGCTCCGGGTGGTCCAGTTAGTTGATATTGTTCTTCCTATGGGGTTACAACTCCCTTCAGCTCCTTCAGTCCTTCCTATAGCTCTTCCCTTGGCGTCCCCAGGTTCAGTCCGATGATTAGTTCTGAGTATCTGCATCTATATTGGTCAGGCGCTGGTAGAAACTCTCAGGGAAGAGCCATACCAGGCTCCTGTCAAGTGTTTCTTGCCACCAGCAATAGCGTCGGGGTTTGGTGTCTGCAGATGGGATGAATCCCTAGGTGGGGCTGTGTCTGAATGGCATTCCATTCAGTCACTGTTCCATT
The DNA here is from genome assembly GCA_964023405.1 of Apodemus agrarius. NCBI lineage: Eukaryota > Metazoa > Chordata > Mammalia > Rodentia > Muridae > Apodemus > Apodemus agrarius. Next base: position 102,293,011 of record OZ030013.1, on the reverse strand, counting down.
TTTTGTCCCTGTCTTTCCTTTAGACAGGCACATTTCTGGGTTAAAAATTTTGAGATGGGTGTGTGGCAAATAAGTTTTAAAAATGCGCTTTCTGGGTCAACAGAATTGAAGACCCAGAAAGCACATTTTAAAAACTTAGTTGCATATGATATATTGGAGGATTTCATGATCACAGTAGTTGGAAGGATTATGGTATGTTTATTTTACAGAGCTTACCATGTACACTGGATGATTAAGCACTTGGAGACTTTATTGTGTTAACATACCTGTTTAGTTTTGTTTCCCCACTTGTTTCAAATCTGTACTCAAGAGCCCTATTTTGGAAGAAACCATCCCAACTCTCTTAGAACTGACAGTGTATTTCATCCTATTATTTGTAGCAAAACTAGGCATGGGGTTTGTGAGCCTGTGTTTAATATCCTGTCAAGGATTTTCAAGCCATAATTAAAGCAGGATTATCTGACACTGTTTCATGAGACATTTAACTCTTTGAGCACACATTTTTAGATTTTATCATTAATTTTTTTTGCCAGTTGCTTGCTACTGTGCATTGTATAAAAAGTTTATACACTCCTGGGCATTTATCCCAGATTTCTTATTAGGGACACTTGCCTAAAATACCTAAATGTTTTGGAGGAAAATATCACAGGGTCATCCTAACCTGTTGGAAATCTGCTTTCAGCCCTTATTGTGGTCTTAATGTTAAACTTCTATTTTTGCTTCCAGTAGCTTGTGAATCAATTTAGGATGATTTTGTTTACACACTGTCATTAATTAAGCTAGCATGTTTGCCTGGTAATAGTAGCTGAGCTGCCATTTGAAAACTGATTTTAAAACAAGCATGCTTTATATCTCATGTCCTCCTACACAAACCACATAATTTAAATCAGAGAGACCTTTCTACAAAAGGAGAAGAAGGAGGAATAACAGGAGGAGGACTTAGAGTAGGAGGAGAAAAAGAAAAGATTGCTTTTTCCTACCTTTATGTTTCCTTTAACTGTAATGTTAAGAAAAAAAGAAGAAAAGAAAAAGAAACCCATTCCTGTGAAATTTCAACTTGGATGGTTAGATCTTTGTTGAACTGGAGTGCTGTGAATGTGTTTTGACTTTGAGTTAGTGTTAGTGTGTCTTATGTTCCATCTTCCCAGCTTTTCTGTATCACCATGTGACAGTGCTGCAGCCACACCACTGAAACACACACACACACACACACACACACACACACCTTGACCACCTCAACCTTTAACCCAGTCCTTATTTCTCTGTTGGGAAGCCCTATGCAAAGATAACACCTATGGCATGCTGCTCTTAGCTTTCCTTCCACTTGACAATAACCTGTTTGAAGAGCAGCAACAGTCACATGAACCATGTATCTACTGGACTGTGACAAAATCTTCTTTTTCACATACAGACACATCTTCTAATTGGCTAGAAACCAGGAAATATGCTTGTATACTTCAGACTCCCTAGTCTAGTAATGCCAAAAAAGGAAACAGTTTCATTGTCTGGGCTTGTTTTTTTATTCTAATCCATGAGGGATTTTTGTAGTAAATCTTCATGCTTTTAGGTCATGAGACTCCTAGTTCTTGTTATGCAGGAAGTCTGTTTTTGTCTCTTTGAAGTGGGCATATGTAGCAACGTCCAGACCATTGGCATATCTCTGACACCCAGTCTTTTTGCAGGAGCGACATTCATTATTAATTTCAGGGGTGTTTGTAATATTTTCACTCTTAAATCATTGCTCATCCAAAATAATTTAAAATAATTGTATTTCATATTTGATTTATCCCATAATCTTATTGTATAATTGTTTAAAATGTTGTTTATACAAAAAAGATGATCAGGAGATTACAAGAAGTCAGGCTGAGCCCCTATATCCCACTCAAATCACAGAGCAATAGGAATCAAATAAAAAAAAATTGATAGTAATGCTCTGAAATAATTAGGGATACATTGGCATTGAAGAACATAAAAAAAATCTATTGCATATAGATTTAGCCAGAGAAATATAAGAGCATAGAAACCAAAATTCACAAAAGGAGGGAAGTACAGATTGGGAAGAAATAGGGATCTATGAAATTTAAATCTGTAATTAGCAAATCCCAGACAAGTGTGCACAACTAGTGAGTCTCAACTTCAATGCCATTTACGTAACCTGGAGACCATTTCAAAAAGTGATTAGAACATCACAGATAATGGCTGTGTCTGTTTATTATGTTAGCACAGCTAGTCTTTGACTATTACTTTGAATTTAAAGGCAAGACAGTATATCTGAAGACAGTGGTACAAACCATATTTTTATTTTATTTTTTATTTTCTATATTCTTTGTCTACATTCCAAATGATTTACCATTTCCCGTTTCCCCTCTCCCCATAAGTCCTATAAGCCCCCTTCCTTCTGCCCATTCCCCAATCAACACCCTCCCACTTCTCTGACCTGGTAATCCCCTACATTGCTGCATCAAGCCTTTCCAGGACCAGGGCCCTCTCCTTACTTCTTCTTGGGAATCATTTGATATGTGAATTGTGTCTTGGGTATTCAGAGCTTCTGGGCTAATGTCCACTTATCATTGACTGCATTCCATGTATGTTCTTTTGGGATTGGGTTAACTCATTTAGGATGATATTTTCCAGTTCCAACCATTTACCTAAGAATTTCATGAATTCATTATTTTTAATTGCTGAGTAGTATTCCATTGTGTAAATATACCACATTTTCTGTATCCATTCCTCCATTGAGGGACTTCTGGGTTCTTTCCGGCTTCTGGCTATTATAAATAAGGCTGCTATGAACATATTGGAGCATGTGTCTTTATTGCATGTCAGGGAATCCTCTGGGTATATGCCCAGGAGTGGTATAGCAGGGTCCTCTGGAAGTGTCATGCCCAGTTTTCTGAGAAACCACCAGACTAATTTCCAGAGTGGTTTTACCACAAGCAGTGGAGGAGTGTTCCTCTTTCTCCACATCCTTGCCAACACCTGCAGTCTCCTGAGTTCTTAATCTTAGCCATTCTGACTGGTGTGAGGTGAAATCTCAGGGTTGTTTTGATTTGCATTTCCCTAATGACTAATGATGTTGAACATTTCTTAAGGTGCTTCTCAGCCATTTGAAATTCTTCAGGTGAAAATTCTTTGTTTAGCTCTGTACCCCATTTTTAATAGGGTTATTTGGCTCTCTAGAGTCTACTTCTTGAGTTCTTTGTATATATTGGATATTAGCCCTCTGTCAAATGTAGGGTTGATGAAGATCTTTTCACAATTTGTTGGTTGCCATTTTGTCCTTTTGACAGTGTCCTTTGCCTTACAGGAACTTTGTAATTTTATGAAGTCTTATTTATCAATTCTTGACCTTAGAGCATAAACTATTGGTGTTCTGGTCAGGAACTTTTCCCCTGTTCCCATGTGCTCAATGCTTTTCCCGTTTTTTTTTTTTTTTTTTTTTTTTTTTTTTTTTTTTTTTTAGTTTCAGTGTGTCTGGTTTTATGTGGAGGTCCTTGATCCACTTGGATTTGAGCTTAGTGCAAAGAGATGAGAATGGATCAATTCTCATTCTTCTGCATGCTGACCTCCAGTTGAATCAGCACCATTTGTTGAACAGGCTATTGTTTTTCCACTGGATGGTTTTAGCTACTTTGTCAAAGATCAAGTATCCAGAACTGTGTGGGTTCATTTCTGGGTCTTCCATTCAATTCCATTGATCTACCTGCCTGTCACTGTACCAATACCATGAAGTTATTAACACTATTGATCTGTAGTACTGCTTGAGATCTGGGATACTGAGTCCCCTAGATGTTCTTTTACTGTTGAGAATAGTTTTAGCATTCTGGGTTTTTTGTTATTCTAGATGATTTGAGAATTGCTCTTTCTAACTCTATGAAGAACTGAGTTGGGATTTTGATGGGGATTGCATTGAATCTATATATTGCTTTTGGCAAGATGGCCATTTTTACTAGATTAATGCTGCCAACCCATGAGCATGGAAGATTTTTCCATTTTCTGAGGTCTTCTTAGATTTCCTTATTCAGAGACCTGAAGTTCTTGTCATACAGATCTTTCACTTGTTTGGTTAGAGTCACACCAAGATACTTTATATTGTTTGTGGCTATTGTGAAGGGTGTCATTTCTCTAATTTCCTTCTCAGCCTGCTTATCATTTGAGTTATAGGAAGGCTACTGCTTTGCTTGAGTTGATTTTATAACCAGCCACTTTGCTGAAGTTGTTTATCAGCTGTAGTTCTCTGGTGGAGTTTCTTTTTTGGGTCACTTAAGTGTACTGTCATATCATCTGCAAATAGTGATAGGTTGACTTCTTCCTTTCCAATTTGTATCGCTTTGACCTCCTTATGTTGTCTAATTGCTCTAGCTAGGACTTCAAATACTGTATTGAAGAGATATGGTGAGAGGGGCAGCCTTGTCTAGTCCCTGATTTTAGTGGGATTGTTTCAAGTTTCTCTCCATTTAACTTGATGTTGGCTACCGGTTTGCTATATACTGCTTTTACTGTGTTTAGGTATGGGCCTTGAATTCCTGTTCTTTCCAAGACTTTTAGCATGAAAGGATGTTGAATTTTGTCAAATGCTTTTTCAGTGTCTGATGAAATGACCATGTGGTTTTTTTTCCTTGAGTTTGTTTATGTAGTGGATTGCATTGATGGATTTCCATACATTGAACCATCTCTGCATCCCTGAGATGAAGCCTATTTGATCACGGTAAATGATCGTTTTGATGTGTTCTTGGAATCAGTTGGCAAGAATTACAATCCATATTTTTATAAACAAACATGCTAGGCCAGTGATTCTCTGGTGACCTCTCTGGGGGTCACCTAAGATCAGCAGAAAACACAGACGTGTCCTTTATTGTCACACCAGCTATTAACCCTAATCCCTGGCTAAATTAAATTGTGAATGTTGGATGAAGAGGCAACATTAAAAAAGGGCCTCACTGAGTTTAAAGATGCCCTGATTCTGAGGTCTTCTGCTGAGTTTGCAGGAATTGTGGCACAAGACCTACTTGGGATGTCTTTTCTTTTTAATGTTTAGTTTTAGTGTTCTTCACAACAATAGCAAAAATATAGTTATGATGTAGTGACAAAAAACATTTTATGATTGGGATCATCATAACATGAGGATTTATATTAAAAGGTCCTAGCACTGGGAATGTTGAGAGCCACTGCACTAGGTCCTGCTGATACCTGCTCAAAAGGGAAGCTTGCTGGTATTTAAACACACAGAAAATACTGGCCTACTCCTTTCATTTTATCACCATATTCACATCCCCTCCCTCATCCCTTGTAAGCTGTTGGCTCTGCAAGTGCTCATTCCTGTGTTTAGAGACCCTATGCAATTTGGCCCTCAAAATAATCAATCAATGCTCCACAGAAAAGCTTACATGTTGTCGCCTTAAGTAAAACAAAGCCAATTTGGAGATAATTCTTATTCTTACTATCTACTTGAATCTGAACAAAAGAAAACAAATCACTTTTCAGAGTAAAAGAATCTATACTAGGGATCCATGACAAGATAAAGCATTGTTACCTTCTAGTGTTCGCATGCTGGCACCTGAGGTCGTTTTCTGGCCCTAGCAGCACTGTGCCTCGACAAGGATAGGAACAACATAGAGAGGTTGTGTAAAAATTCAATCCTCATGGTTATCAGGAGCCACCAGAGTGGACCATTGCAAGCGTAAACATACCACATACTAAACACTTAAAGGTTATTTTTCAAGGTAAAACTTAGTGGCTGCTGTATGTTTCTTCTCCTACCTCAAAAATGATCTGCCTAATCAGATTTGAATTTAGAATCTAGGGCTCTTTGGAACCCTGTATCAACCTCTAGCTGTAGTAACATTCAGAAACTAGTTGAGTCTCCTACCTATCTCTAAGTGCCTATCCACAATCCTCTTTCTTGTTTTTCCTCCATCTATAGCAATAAATGTCAACAATTTGCAAGTAGACCCATCTCAGGGATTCGTGAAGATTTCCTTGGTATTAGTAGCTCATTAGAGCAGGAATGTTAAACGCTGCTGGTGGGGGGTTAGAGCAGCAGAAGGCATGCCTCTCCCAAATGACACATACTGCTCTCCTGGGGAGACCTGGGGAATTTGAAAAGGCTTCCAGGAGAGAATTGCTCATTTACCATTTAGGGATTTGAGATTCTTTTGTGCACTGGTTTGTGTGTTTCAATCATGTCCTAAGGGTAAATTAATTCTTTACAAATATCAGCAATGTTTGTCTCATATTTCACAGTATTTTGAAGAAATAATAGTTTTGAGCTCCTTAAAAATTTTTCTTGCAATGCAACGCCACTCTTCCAGCCTATCATGGCTACTAGCATCTTCACCAGAGCAGCCTAGACTGCTCACAAGAAACCTTCAGTAAGGTGAGACTTGTGGAGATTAAAGGAAGGAAGAGTTGGGGGCGGAAATTAAGGAAGGTAATATTACAGCCCTTCCCTCCACTTCTCTCTAAGTTTGTGTTATTCTTTCCCAACTTCAAGGAGCTTGGCAGTGCTAGGAGTGTGTCAGTTTAATTGACAAGGAGGGATTGGGTCCTGGTTTATCATCCATTTTGGTCTAGGGCTTTAGGGTAATGTGGCTATTTAAGGGACCCGTGTTGGTATAAATAACCCCTTGCCCATAGTTCTGTAAATAAGACAAATAAATGATTTGATTTTAACAAGCTGGACTTGGACTTGGGTGGACCTTAGTTTGGTCCTTGATGCTGAATATGGAGTGAGTATATATATATATATATATATATATATATATATATATATATATATATTTTAGTAAAACTTTACAAAGTAACTGTTTAAGCCACATTTCTTCCTGTGCTTCTCATGCTGTGCTAGCTGGCTCACCTAGCCACATAAATATGTTTTCTACAAGTGTTTCTCCTTTAACATCAGTCTTTTTAAATGTAGGCATTTAGGTGATCATATCCATGACTCTTGCATATATTATTCTGAGTACCATTTAGTATTATACTCACTAATCAGCTTCATGGTATCATTATTGTGTACTGGATTCAGATATTTTGACAAAATAAAACAAAAATAATTCTGGTCATTTTTCCCTCTCTTCTTGTTTCTTCTATAAGAGCCATTATTATAAATCAAAGAAAGTTTGATTCTGTGAATTTCCTTCTGATACTACTTCTAATGAGTTTGTCTAGATTTTTGTCTTTGAATATTTTCAGGTTAACTATGACGTATCTAGCTTTCATTTTTTTCTAATTATTTGTTCCATTGTCCCTAAGGTTTTGGTTGTGGATCAGCTGCCTAGGACTATATTTTCATTAGTTTGTTTTTCAGTGTATCTAGAAATGATTACTGTATGTTTACATTTAAGGGTATGTTGTTTTGACAGAATGTGTGTATCTATAACCCCACATGAGTGCCCTACCCACAGAAGCCAGAAGAGGGCATAGGATCCCTGGAACTGGAGTTTCAGACAGTTGTTAATTGCCTGGGTGCTCTGGAGGAATAGTGAGCACTACTAATCTCTAAGCCATCTTTCCAGTTCCAAACTTACTTTTAATTACACTAAATTGTGCTGAAATGTTAAAGTTTGATGTTAGGAATTTGTCTGGATTCAATATTAAGAGTACATTTGTTTATTAGAATTAATGTATGGTGATCACTTCCTCCTATAATTTCTTTTGAATTTATTTTGTCTTTTTCACACTTAAGCTTGTAAAATGCCTAAGTTTCTTTGTGACCCATGGGTGATTGTACTGTGGATCCATTACTCAACTCTGTATTCCATAAATATGATCTACTCTCTGAGTTTATATTCCTCCCCTCTACCCCCAACTCCTAAGGTTTATCCTCCAGCTACTTTCCCTATTGTTTATTGTGCATACAGTTAATACAACAGATTTTGCTTTTCTTTAGTAACTGCTTATATTCAGGACAGATATACTTGAAGCAGCACTGCATAGAACCTGAAAGATTGATTTCCTTATTCAACTCCTTTGACATTTCAGTGTTCTGTATAGTTTTATTTGAATCATACACATATACACACAATGGAATTTTATTAATGTGTAGATAAATTTAAGAGAATTACTCCTTTATAATGCTGTTACTTCCACTTGGGAAATTGACATTATTTACCATTTTTAGGTTATTTACTATTTTTCCATTCATATGAATCATGTAAATTCACATAAATCATTTTTAGCTTGCTGATGAAATTTTCAAATATTTCCCCAGAAGAACCTTATTTTTTTAAGAATTCTTTATTTTCTATATATGGGTATACTGGGTTGGGTTGTAAAGAAAGAAAGAGAAATCACAGATGTTTCCAACAGAAAGCTTGCTGAAGTAACCTGAAAAAATGATGCCCTTTCGTTTACAAGGTAAATTATATGAAGAAACCAAATTGTTCTTAGTAAGCTACAGTTTTCAAGAGAGATACTCTCTCAAAAAGTAAGACAGAGAAAGATTGAGGAAGACATCCAATGGTAAACTGTGGTCTGCACATGGTCACACACACACACACACACACACACACACACCACTTTTACACAAGGACTTCAGAATACTGTCTACTGGGACACATCATTTTATCTTGAAATTATGTAATGTTAAGAGTCTCCTCCTCTCAATCAGTGAAGTTTGTATGCTGATATGGAAGGATGGTATGCTCAGATCTGTATTTCTCTTTATTCCTGCCTTCATTTTGTCTCCAAAAAAAAAAAAAAAAAAAAAAAAAAACAAAAAAAAACCAGTCGTTTCAACTCTCACCATTGTTTTCCTGAAAATGGAACCCTTTTACAAATGTGAACTTTCCCTTGCCACCTACATGCCTGTGGTGATCAGCTGCAGCTGCAGCACCATAGCAGGGATGACAAAAGGGTACCTCAGAGCCTCTGCACTGCAGGCTTCTTTGCAAAGGTTTTCCTTTTCATTTGTTTCTTCTGTTCTTAAAATGCCAGGAACGGATTTGCTCTGCTTATGACTTCAAGCAAATATTTGTACAAAGATAGGATTTCTCCTTTTCAGTTTAAGTAGGGTACTTTGCTTCTCCCTCCTTATGAAGGGTTGTGCATAATAAATAGTTCAGGTTTTCACATGAGAAAACCATGTCCCAGGTCCTAAAATTGGATTGATTAATCTATATTGCTGATATTCTTACAGGAAAATATGGTGGCATATCAGAGAAAGTGTATGTATGTATGTAGATAGATAGATATAGATATAGATATAGATATACAAATATGTTTAATACATTTCTCATGTAATTTTAAATACATCTGGTTTTGTTGTATTTATATTAGAAACAATCTTCCTGTGTAACCAAGGTTTGCCTAAAATCCTCAAATTCCCTTTTTCGGTTTCAAATGGCTGAGTTTTTAGATTTGGCCTTTAGTAGGAGAGTTTCTTAACTATTTATTAACTATTCGCTCACCCCAAGATTAGTGACTCACAGAGATGAAAAAGTCATCAGTTGACTGTTGAAAATCTAGAAGTTCTGTTTTAGAGTGTTTTTGTTTGTCTATTCTTAAATGTGTAAATCTTGGGCTTTTATTATAAATGAACTTTATAATGAATTTTAAAATGAATAAAAGGTAGCCTAGAGAATCTTCGGTGGTATCCCCAAATGAACATCACAGTTCCTTTTCAAAATAACATGACAGAGATATTTTGATTCAGATTAAGAAATGTGGGGTGAATTTAAGAGCAAAGGGGCTAGTTGTCAATCTTGAACTTTCAACAGTATCCTTGGTGCTTTTCCTGTCCTGAACTATAGTAACAAAAAAATCTCTTTCTAACCCTTTACAATTTCTGAGACTCAGTTAGTTCAACTACTAAATTCAATCCATAATGGAACTGTCGCAGGGTAGCAGCTTCATAATATAAATAAAATGCATAAGTAAGTGCTATTGACATTTCAAATGTTCACTCAGCTATATGTCTTGAAGGATACACAGTGTCACTGAGAAGGTTAAGTTAAAAACACTCTGAGCCATTTGTGCTACTACAACAATCTCCATTGACCAAGTACTTTACAAAGTTCTGATGGCTGTGAGGTTGGCTCTAAGGGTGACAGAATGGAGGGTATGAGTAAGGCTCTTCTTACAGACTCCTGACTGCCACCTTCTCATCAAATATCCTGTGTAGAAAGAGAACAAAAGACACTAGGATCCCTCTTATGAGGATACTAATCTCATTTCTGAGGTCCATTCTCCCAGTCTGGTCACTTTTCAAAGGCTCTGCTTCCAAAGACTATCTCACAGAGATGAATTTATCAGCATTTACATTTATAGAAGATATATTCCCAAACCTCAAACTTCACATAGAGAAGATGAACTTTATATTGTATATATGAGTGCATCTGTACAGAAGTAGTGTAAGAACTTGACTAAGCAACAGAGTAATCATTCACTGGGCAACTGCAAGGAGATTTAAAGAATATATGTTTTTACCTATTAGTTTTCAGCCCAGTTAACAAACAAAGGTGGCTTTTCAGGTACAAATAAATACATATGCACTTCTCCTTTGAGATCAGAACTGAAATTTTATATAACCAACTGCACCCAAAAAGTTTTATAGGAAATATTTTGAATTTAGAGATTAACTGTCTACTGTTTTGCTAATCAGAACTAGAACAGAAGTCAGTTGCAGTCACCCCTGATAAAATAAGCAAAACATTTTGGGTCCAAAGCAAAATAAAACCTTGATTTATTTTTTGACAGGCATTTATGATTACAGAGGAAAGTGTTAGGAAGGAATCAGAGACCCAAGAGACTTACTACTACACTACCTACTCTTTCCCTAATAGCATCATGCCAAGCAAATTAAGTTTGAAACTGATTACCACTGATTGCAAAGCTCTTTATATGTAATTTAAAGGATCTATAAAGAACAACTGGGTGTCTGGTTGCCAATATAAATTATCCTGCAACAGGAAATTTGGATGCTTTGATCTCTAAGCTTTAGATACAAAATGCTAAAATATTTTAGGAATATATATATATATATATATATATATATATATATATATATATACACACACAATTAAAGAAAATGGTTTTTATTTAATCAGTGAATAGAAAGTTCTCCCCATGACATCATGTGTTTCTTGCTTAGAATCCTTTCTTAGTTCCTTCAGTGGGTAATATAGGCTGACAAAAGGAACAAATACCCCCAGAACACTCAACAGAACCAAATGACAGAGTCATAACAATGAAGAACTACATCTTGGAAAGTGTGGGGTTGCACAGCATCCTGATGTGGTGCTGAATTATTTTATTCTCCATAGTGACATTTTTAAATAAAGGAAACTCAAATTTAAGTAAACAAAATTTCATGATCTTCTGCTTCCATGATTTCATCTATGTTCATTGGTTCATATGTAGAAAGAAACTAACAAAAGTTTTTCTTTATAGACAGCTACAGTCCCTTCCCTACCTATGTACCCAAAGGTCTTTGTGTGTGTCGGAAGCCCCACAATGCAAGACAAAACTTACTAGTCCAAGATAACAATCCCTGTGTGACATTATATTAACTTTCATTATAATTAACTGACATTATACTAACTTTCCACTCAAGGAGACTTTTTCGAGATCACAAACAGGTTTCTCTGAATATGCCATTTCCAGGGTCTGTAGTAAAGGCTAACAGCTACAAGTACACCTGCTGAAGTTATATTGTATGTACCAAGGACACGGTTACCTTCACGGTATTTTCTCCTTTGTTCATTGTTTGCTCCTGTTTCCTAGCAATCAGTTCTACTAATACCGAGCATTCTATAATGTAGGTGTATAACTGTGGGCACAGCAAATGAAGAAGGTTTCCAGCGTTCAGAAATAAGAGGTCATGGCCAAAATGTCCCAGGGCCCAAATAACAGCATTGGTTCTTACTAATTTGGTGACATTGTCAAAGTACCAAATCATTTTATACCTCTGACTTTATCCTTAAAGTCACAAATAAAATTATGCTGACCCGAGATTGTCAAGTAGAACGTGCAGCCAATTATGTTAGAAGTCTAGCATAGAATCTGAAAAATAGAAAGCACTTGATAAATACAACTTCTCCTTTTATATATCAAAGAGTGTAGATTACTTCCAGGAACCCCAGTCTCTTCTTATTTACTTCTAACAAATGAGTTTTTTTTTTAAGTACAAATTATAAACTGGACTAATTATGTTGTAGCCTGGGGAAGTTTATAGAGTAAGTCATTAAGGTTCTAATCAGAATTGTGGTGTGACTTTTACACACACACACACACACACACACACACACACACACACATATATATATATATATATATATATATATATATGGCTGATAATAAATCCCCCAGAAACTTTTATATAATGTACCTTTTTATTTGAAGCCAAGGAACAGGATGAGAATACTAGAGGTTTTCATCTTCAAAAGAGCATAGACAATTCAAGTAATTAGTAGTCAGGCTCTATAATGTGCTAGGCCAGGGAGATTAGCTGTGGTGCCAAAGGAGAAAATGACATTTCAGAAGTGAAAAGAAATCATTGCCTCAAGGTACTGAGAACAAGCTGTGAGAGCATGTGTGTGTAGCTTACCATGTGCCATTGGAAACAGTTGTGATAAATGAACACATGGCATGGGTAGGATAGGCTAGTAAGGACCAACAAGTGAGACTGGGGTAAAGATTTTTTTTTTACTATAGTTTAAATACACCTCACACACATATACACACACACTCATACACAAAGAGAGAGACAGAAACAGAGACAAAGAGCGAGCTGTTGCCTTAAACTGAATGGAGAAAATGATCTTCACTCCTAATGATATAAAAACATGCATGGGTATTTGTACTGCATTATTGGAACTGCACAGCAATCAGTTCCTCCTTGGATTAAAGCCAAGTTTTAATAGGCATGATTTGAAATAAAGAATATAACTTCTTGAATGTGTCCATATTACTTTTTTCTATTTCCCCATAAATTATGCAATGTAACTCTTTATGCAACACTTTCCACTTCATAGGCAAGTATTATACAATTTTATATAAGGGATGTATATATGACTTATATAATCATACTCATATTGTGATATCAGCAGAGTTCCTGAGCCAGTGTTAAACTGATAGTGAAGAAAAGTGTCTGGATAAATCTAAACATATATATCCATGTTCACATACAAACATGGACCATGTAAAATATTTGGCCAATACGACTCAAAAATTACTTGTCTGTTCTTACTTATGTAACTGACTTCAGATCAGCCTTCTATGTGAGCAAGACACTTTTTACCATGTTTTCCTGACCAGAGGTTTCAGCCAATAGAAAGCACAAGATCAGGACATTTGGTTCCTCCACGTCATTTTCTGCATTTGCACTTCATGTCCTATAGATTTATTTAGGGTGACAGCACCTGTCTGGTAGCACTCCTTGCTGCACATGAGCATTCCTCCACCCTCACTCTGCTTCTATCTCTGTCTCTCTGAGTCCATTTGCAATCAACCTGCAGTAATATCACTCTATTATGTTAATTTACCGTTCTCTGTCGAGATTCCCACCAGTCTTCACCTGTGCCATAGTCTTTAGAATATTCTCTTGACTTAAAGATAGTTCTGTGTTCAAATACAGAGGTAGATTTCTTGGCATATTTAATTTTAATTGATCATTTATATTGACAAGTTGGAATACTTTAACAAAGCAGGTTAAAAGGTTTATTGAATATTATGTTTGTTTTCTTTCAGCAATTTCAAACTCTATTAAATTTCTCTATCAAGTGAGAATGAGTATATCATTAAATTTATATATATATGATACATATCATATATATATATATATATATATATATATATATATATGATAGGTGTAAATTGATAGGCCATTTCTTAAATAGTTAATAGACCACAAAACTAAAGAATATATATACAAGTCAGAGGAATAGTCAAGCACTCAAGAAATGGAGACATAGGTCCCTGGTGCTGGTTCAACTTGAATATGAATGCAATTTTGCACACAGGAATTCGTTGTGTCCTGGGTCCCCGAAGCGCATTTCTGTCAGCCCCAGAGTCCTCTCCATTTTGTAGATGCACCTCCTTTTCCTGAGAAGCTGCTGTGAGAATTACTTCATCTCACTTTTGTAAAGCTCTCAGCACATGACATAGGCCTGCAGGGAAGCTTATTTATACTTTAGTGGTTTTTCTATAAAATGAAGTCTTTTCTAAGAACACATTCTGATCAATGTATTCTAAGATAAACACAAAGAAGAGCATCTGGAGAGACTCTCCATGGTTCACGTTAGTAGTAAGTAGTCATACCCTAGTTAGTGATTTCAAATCATTACTCATCTCCCGAACTTTCAGTTCAGCTTGCTCGCAGTCCAGTTAGGTACCGTAGTGGTGTGAATGAGAAAGCTCTCCCAAGGGCTTGAGTGCTTTATTTCTAGTTGATGTGTTTGCCAAGGTCCTGGGAGTGTGGTCTTGTTGGAGGATCTACTTCACTTTGCGCTTGTGCTTCAAGATGGGAGCCCTCAACGTAGAGCTCGAGCAAGCTCTTCCTCTGCCATTATAGACTCGTAACTGTCCCTCTAGACCTGTGAGCTAAAGCAAACTTCATCTCCCTTGATTTTCTCTGGTCACAGTGTTTGCCACAGCCAGAGTAAAGTACCTGAAACAAGTGCCATGCTTCTGAATTCGACTTACCTTACCCTGTGTGTGTGTGTGTGTGTGTGTGTATGTGTGTGTGTGTGATATTTTTCACTGCCTTGTCAATTCTAAGTCAGTAGCTTTGATATTATCACCCCCTTTTAATCTTGGCTTTGACATAAAGTAAAATACAACAAAAGAACCAATGTTTCATTGGAATGATTTGGAAAAGGCTGGTGTCAGGCATGGCGTAAAAACTTAGGAATGTCTGATTTTTAGAAGAAAGCATTTAATAGAGAAATTGAGAATTAAAAACAAACCATGGTTTCTGAACCTTGTTTTAGTACTTATGCCCTTTGATGTCTTAACCAGGTGTCAAGTTCTCGTTTCAAAACTTTCTCCTCTATACATCATTGGCAGTTGGAGTAGGTGCCTTTTATGATTTCTTCTCTACACCATTATACACTGAGTATAACATCTCTGTATGCATATGTTTTAATAAGGATGGTTGCTTTTGGTTTTGGTGTGTGTGTATACACACACACACACACACACACACACACACACACACACACGTCTGCCTGGATATCACATAGTACGAATCAGAATTTCACTTATAGAATGTCAAATGTCAAATGAAAATGTATGTTTAATAGACAAAATCTGTTTAATAGACAAAGAGCCTAAATCATAGTTGAAAACGAAATTGTCTGCCACATCCTATGTGGCATCGCAAGTACACATATTTCTACACTGATAATGCATAAATGCTGGTTAGGGCCATTACTCCCTGGATAAAGCAATTGTTCCCCCAGCCTTACAACATGAGCTCAGATTTCCAGCATCTACATAAAAGCCTAGTCTAGCCTAGTCCATTTTTAATCTCAGCATTCCTAGTGGGAGATGGGAGATGGGAGATGGAGGGAGAAGAACAGCCTGAACCTCAGGGCCAACCAGCCTGAAGCACAAATGCAGGCGTGTGAAGTGCTTCTTAAGGCAGAGCCACCAATCACAGGCAGCTCTGCAACACCCTAGACCTAACTCCCCCCAAACACAGGCAAGTTTATCACATGCCTTTCTTTTGAATTGTTCCTTTGTGCTTATTCCAAGTCCCTGAATAACAAATGAGCTTCTATGTCTTGGTTTGTAGTTCCCCATACTGTCTCCTCCCTCCTTTCCTTATGTTAATCTGGTAATTCTCCAGACAAAAACAACTCCACTATTTTGAACTAAAGCATTATTTGAAATGCTTTATTTGAAATAGAGCATTAATTAAATATCAAATATTCACCAAGGGATGGACTTTGGTGTGGACCATTCCCCAGAACTTCCTACCTAAGACCGGCCTCGAACCATGAATCTCAGTGGTTTATGTGACAAACATATAGGCCACCATACAATCCCTGAGGCTTTGAGGCTTTGTTATTTCCCAAGAACTACAACTGCCATCATTCCAGGACATTTCTTGGTTCCTGGGCTGGTGGGGCTTGCAGGATAATTCTGGGCATAACTCTTACCTAACTCTTCCTCGTCCTCGTCCTCCTCCTCCCCCTCCTACTCCTTCTCCTCCTCCTCTTCTTCCTCTTCCCCCTCCTCCTCCTCTTCCACCTCCTCTTCCTTCCCCCTCCTCCCCCTCCTCCTAAACCTCTCCCCCGCCTCCCCCTCCCCTCCTTCTTTTCCTCCTCCCCCTTCTCCCCTTCTCCTCCTCTTCCTTCTCCTCCTCTCCCTTCCTCCTCCTTTTCCTTCTCCTCACTCCTCGCCCCTCCTCCTCTTCTCTTCCCTCCTCCTCCTCCTTCTTCTTCCTCCTTCTGCTTCCCCCACCTCCTCCTCCCTCTTCCAAACTTTGTCTTAATGACACTTCAGTGTGCAGAATATTATAATTAAGAAATGGGGCTTTTGAACAAACTGATGCTGGTCTAGTCACACCGTTTTCTCGTTTCCTCTGGTGTTTTCCTAACAGATTTTCAGACTCTTACTGTTTATGTTTAACTGAGTATCCATTTAAACCTAAGAGCCTGAATCTCATTGAGGGGTGGGGGTGGTGGCAGGGAGGGCAGATACTGCTTTAAACTCAACTCAGTCTGAGTTACATGACTGATTTTCACATGAAATCATTCTTCATTCAGAAGAATGCGTCCTCCTTGTTGATGAATGCCATGATAATGAAAGATTCTATCCTATGTTTTGTGTGTTTGATTTGGGGGTGGGTGGGTTGGGGGATTGTTTAGCTTGTTTGTTTGTTCTTCATCAATAAATCATTTATCACAGAAAAGAAATCTAGTATTGTAAAGTGCAATCGAAGCTGCCCTCTTCCTCTAGACTAAAGAAATGCTGTTTCTTGTAGCGGATTGGACAATATCCTGGGAGAAATGGGACATTATGCTATTAAATTAGGGCTCTGTATCTCGAAAGCCTTCTAAAATGACTTTAAAAAACAATCTACATTTCACGTAAAACTTTCTATGATCCAGACATGTAAGCTAAAAGTCTTTTCCCCCCTTTGCCTTAATTAAATCAGAAAGCTCTGTGACTTTTTCAGCTCCTTCTGTGATGTTTGCAAGGAGATTTGTAAATGACATTGTGTGGCCACTTTGCCCTTTCTCAGGGAGACTGTAATTATTACCACTTCTTTGGAAACATGCTGTGGGTGGTTTATCAGTTTCTTTGTTAATGAGCTGGCCTTCTCCTTTATAATGCCAATCATAGGGACACCTTTTAAATAAGAATTATCTCTCAGCTTTATTTATTTATTTTCTGATATGCCCTTATCCAGCTATGAATTGTTTTGCTTCACTTGCACAGCCCAGACTTCCTTGATCTCTCTGTATCCCACTCCTCTCTCTCTCTCTCTCTCTCTCTCTCTCTCTCTCTCTCTCTCTCTCTCCCTCCTCTATGTGGGTTTCTCTGTAGATTTGATCATCGAATGTTGGCAATCCTTGCCTTCAAATTCAATAGCACATTGGTATTAGAAAGATCCAAAGTAAAGGAAGCTGAAGAATGAAGCAAGACGTTCTTTTAACCTTTTACCCGAGTGAGGCTACTGCCCAAAAGCCCTTGTAGTTTATTCTGATGTTTTGTAAAGTGTGTTGTTGATCCAATCAAAGCAGACACCTGCAGTCTAGCGATTACAGACAGCATTGCTTCATTTGATCATTGACTCTTGTTAAAGTAGGCTGACAGTGCTCAGGCTGTTGAAGAGTTACATGCAATATTTGTAGCTGGGCTGTGTGAGCTCATTAAGTACTTTATGTGATTTATACAAGAATGTATAAGGTACTTGAATTCCTTATCAAAAACAAAACACCAAACAATGGCATTGCAACATTGCAAAACTCATCTAAATGCTGAAATAATAGTTATGGTATCAGTGCTATATCTTGGCTTAAACTTGGGTGTTCCTGTTGGTAATTTTCTTTGGACTAGCTAGATTAATTTTCTCCCACATAAGTTTGCCTGAGTTAGCAAATAAACCACATTACACAAAGTTATATGTGAACTTCATAAGAACAATGAATAAAATCATTTTATTTTCAAAACCATGTGTTGCGTAAAATACATAAAAATAATCTCATCTATCTGAAGTACAAATTAAACTGGAATTTTTTTAATCTTGACATCCTTGCGTAGGGGAATTCATTCTGTGGTCTTGACTGCTTCATGACAAATATCAGTCCTGCATTTTAGTATCTGTAATGGATAGAATTGTGCCTCTCCCTAAAACTGAATGTTGAAAACGTTACCTAATCCTACGGTTGCTACCTAAAAGTAGAACCATTAGGAGACAACCATGGTCAAAGGACATCTTAAGAGTAAGGCCTTAGTCATCTAGGAACATAGCTTTAAGTATAGAAGAGACAGATCACAAGCTGGGTATGCGCAATTCTCGTAGAGTGACTTCCCCAGAACCTACTATGCTAATAGGCTTATCTTGGACAAATCACTTGTTTTTATTTCACATGTAGTAAATATCAAAGCTAAAGTGGAAAGGGTGGTTTAGTCAGCCTTAACTAAATTATACTATACTGTATTGTCCTAAATCATTGCACTATATAATATGTATCATTCAATATAAATATTTTACTAAATCATAGGATAGTATATCCTAAATTGTCTGGTACCTTCATTCTGTGTTACATACTTTAGTTTTTTAATGGGTGTAGTAATGGAGACATGAAAGTCAAGAGTAAGTATGGTCAGGCAAACATATTATACACTAAATATTTGTTGAGACTGATATTAACACTCTACAGCAATGACTATGCTGAAAAGACTGTGCCATAATCATCAGTAAAATGATAAAATCTGGGTTAAAGGCCCCAGCTTTACTGGTTGCGGGTTTGATGCCAAATGTACCTGGCCAGGTAGCTGCTACTGTGTCTTGGAGAAGACTTTATGGCTGCAAAATCACACATTTTCTATTGTATTCCTTCAATGTGTCTTACATCCATCACACTCTTTTCCTAAGTCCCTTGATTACTGAATGCATTCTATGCCCTACATCTAGGTAGAAGACTTAATACTCGAAAGTGAAATCATAGTAGTTTTTGTTAAGGTATTGGTCTCCATTAGATTTTATAGCCATTTTTTTTTCAATTGAGATTTTGCTTGAAGGTATAAACTGTGAAATGAATCCTGGTGTTTTCTTAAGACTTCAAATACAATTTCATTAGTCAGAAATATCTGAGTTACATTAGATTAATTCCATCAACCATACTGGGAAGCCTCTAAACTGATAACACATTGAAGTCACATGTTAAGAAATCTCCACATTATTGAAGACAGCTGCTACACTGAAATTTACACAAATCTAACCCTAAACTCTTCCTTTAATAGTCAAAAGTGTTGTAGAACGGCTGTACCCAAAGCTAATCAGTAGATAATGTTAATACCAAGTGGTTAACTTACAGATCTTGCTGTCTTAATTAGTGTTCCTTTTTAAATAAAATTACTTAATTAAATTCTCAGTTCAGCTAAAGAAAGCTTACATTTTAATCAATGTTGCAATATTCTCTGTGGCCAAACCTACAGTCTAGTTTCAATTGAAGATTGGCTGGGGACATGCATTTGTTCTAAAACTATTAATGCTTTTGAGTCAAGGACTAGGCTGCAGATCCATAGGGAGTAAAATTTCTGACCCACCCATTACATTTATATTCAGAACAAGCAGCTTTTGAATTATGATTTTTCCACATCTACCTCATTTTTTCTGGGTCATTAATTTAAGTTACTTGAATCCATCTTCTGTTTCTGTTTGTTTGACTAATAGGTTTTTACTTTTGATTTTGTTTTTAACCACAGTCTGCTATTGAGAAGTGTCATCAACACTGATTTTCTAGCACTAGAAGGACTAGAAAACTATGGAAGCTTCTAGAAGCTTCCTGGAAGACCACCCTTCTGCTCCATTTCTGAAATCAAGTTTTTGCATTCCACAGATGAAAGTTTCATATAGGATTCAGCTGTTTGCTCTTAGTTGTTTCCATACAACACAGTGTACTTCATTGATATATACAGTGTATACAGTGTTGATCCGTGATTCCCCAAAGCACAGCAAATTTTTTCAGCATGATTCAAAATATCTCATTGCTTTTGTGTTTGCTTTGCCTATTTTTTCTTCATTATTGCAAGGTACTTATGTCAACTCCATATGATGGCTACTGTGAATAACACTGTGGTGAATATAAAAATGCAAATATCTCTTAGCATCCTGCTTTCATTTTGTTTGACTGTATATTGAAAGTAAATAGTGAGGTTGCTGAATCAGATATATTTTCCATTTTTTGAGTAAGTTACACACTGTTTTCCATATTGAGTGTGCCAACATACATTCCCAATATTGATATGAAAGATGTTTAAAGGACATACTTTATCTTCTAGGAATTATGCACCAACTATTTATTATGCACTTAAAAACTATTGAACAAATTTTATGTATTCTTATTTAAGAAAAATATGTAAGAAAATGCTTGTATTATTTGATTACCCTTTCCATAATATATATATATATAAATTTCAAAGCAAGTTATATGTCATGAATGTCTATAATTTGAAACTATGAATAAAAAGAAATGTTATTATTTGTTAGAAAACATTCTTCTAAGCCATAGGTGATGACAATTTTTTTAATCAAGAAATTTGTCTTTAAGTCAGTATCTATGACATTTTGATACTGGATAATAACATAAATTTAGATCGATGGCTTCTAAATTAATAGTTTTACATCATGGTATCTGAACCATATTTTCAAGTACTTAATTTTGTATAAAATGCAGAATGAATGACAATTTATACATTGAACAAATTTTGATGGATAGAATCAGAGGGTTCATAGGTGAGGCAGAGGATTGAAGTCAGCACACTACAATTGCATGGAGTATAATTTTTGTCATGAGATCTTGAATTAACATAGATAACTGTGCTGTGTCTGCTCTCTTTCTGAAAGCTGAGATGGTAGTTTAATAAACACTGGAACTGGGACATACTGACTATTTACCATAAGCCACTTTTATACTATATTTTATTATAAATTGTAATTCTAGACATTGACTGCTCTTATATTCATGGATATGAAAAATTACACAGTTATTAAATACTAGATCCAGGATTCAGAATCAAGCAATTCTATAATTACCGAGACCCCAAGTACTAAATGTAGTTTTATCAAGCTCTCTCCATTTTCCTTATGCAAAGACTGGAACTTAAGAGTATTGGCAGAAGACAAGGTAAAATATTGGAGAAATTGTTCTTGGTCAAATCTTCATTTTATAGTGTCCTTGAAATTAGCAGAGTGATTCACTACGACCAGTTAGCTATTTTATAGTCACATCCAAAGGAATGACATTTATTTCTAAGAATGAAGGGCTATACAATCAGAAATATATAAACCTTGTATGCAACAAGTTCTTTCAGAGAACTAATTAATTTATTTTCTCTAAAAGTAAGCATTTACCATCTTGCAAAGATGGTACCACCGCTCTAGAAATCAGTCTGGCAGTTCCTCAGAAAATTGGGCAAGATACTTCCAGAGGACCCTGTCATACCACTCCTGGGCATATACCCAGAGGATTCCCCTGCATGCAATAAAGATGCATGCTCCACTATGTTCATAGCAGCCTTATTTATAATAGGCTGAAGTTGGAAAGAGCCTAGATGTCCCTCAAAGGAGGAATGGATACAGAAAATGTGGTATATTTATACAATGGAATACTACTCAGCAATTAAAAATAATGAATTCATGCAATGTGTAGGCAAATGGTTGGATCTGGAAAATATCATCCTAAGTGAGCTAACCCAATCAGAAATGAATACACATGAAATGCAATCACTGATAAGTGGATATTAATGAGCCCA
The DNA here is from genome assembly GCA_964023405.1 of Apodemus agrarius. Classification (NCBI taxonomy): domain Eukaryota; kingdom Metazoa; phylum Chordata; class Mammalia; order Rodentia; family Muridae; genus Apodemus; species Apodemus agrarius. The sequence goes on along the minus strand of OZ030013.1, from coordinate 102,271,078 downwards.
GAAGCTCTGAATACTCAAGGCACAATTATCAAATCAAAAGATTCCCAAGAAGAAGGAAGGAGAGGACACTGGTCCTGAAAAGCCTAGATCCAGTTTTGTAGGAGAGTACCAGAACAGAGAAATGGTGGTGGTGGGGTGATTGAGAAATGGGCGGGGTGGGGGGAGGGGGGAAGAGGACTTATGGGACATATGGTGAGGGGGGAACTGGGAAAGGGGAAAGCCTTTGGAATGTAAACAAAGAATATAGAAAAAATTAAAAAAAAGTTTTCTACAATAAATGGTTTTTTTTTTTGCTTCTGAAAAAAAATCAAGCATTTAAACAAATAATTTTCACCTGAAGAAATTCAGATGGCTGAGCAGCACCTTAAGAAATGTTCAACATCATTAGTCATCAGGGAAATGCAAATCAAAACAACCCTGAGGCCTGGTGGTGGTGGTGCATGCCTTTAAACACAGCACTTTGGAGGCAAAGGCAGGCAGATTTCTGAGTTCAAGGTCAGCCTGGTCTACAGAGTGTGTTCCAGGACAGCCAGGGCTACACAGAGAAACCTTGTCTCAGGAAAAAAAAAACCTGAGATTTCACCTCACACCAGTCAGAATGGCTAAGATTAAAAACTCAAGAGACAGCAGATGCTGGCAAGGATGTGGAGAAAGAGGAACACTCCTCCATTGTTGGTGGGATTAGAAGAAGGTACAACCACTCTGGAAATCAGTTGGGCATGACACTTCCAGAAGACCCTGTCATACCACTCTTGGGCATATACCCAGAGGATTCTCCTGCATGCAACAGAGACACATGCTCTACTATGTTCATAGCAGCCTTATTTATAATAGTCAGAAGCTGGAAAGAACCCAGATTTCCCTCAATGGAGGAATGGATACAGAAAATGTGGTATATTTATACAATGGAATACTACTCAGCAATTAAAAACAATGAACTCATGCAATTTGTAGGCAAATGGTTGGAACTGGAAAATATTATCCTAAGTTAGGTAACCCAATCACAAAAGAACACACATGAAATGCAATCACTGATAAGTGGATATTAATTAGTCCAGAAGCTCTGAATACTCAAGTCACAATAAGCAAATCATATGATTCCCAATAAAAAGAAAGGAGACGGCCCCGGTCCTGAAAAGACTTGATCCAGTATGGTAGGGGAGTGCTAGAACAAAGAAATGGGGGTAGGAGTTGATTGGGGATTGGGAAGAGAGAAGAGGACTTATGGGACATATGGTGAGTGGGGGACTGGGAAAGGGGAAAGCATTTAGAATGTAAACAAAGAATATAGAAAATTTAAAAAAATCAAGCATTTACATTTCCCATAGAAGTTTAACAGACTGCATATAGCACAGGTATTGAAATTATATTAAATACATGTGCATTGATCATATATTTTCCTTTTTTCCTTATCTGAAACCTATTCTTATGGATGCAAAGTATACTCTTTCTAGTTATAATCATAGGCAAATCAGAAAGTACAGTGTAACAACTCTATGTGTTAAGACACTAAATAATTCATACAAAATACATTAAGACAAAAACTAAGAGAAATGTGAGACAGAAATTCAACTTTTATGGAAGAATTGCTTTATGCCAACCAAAGGTAGCAGCTCCTCTGGAACATATGACACATGGCCAAACCATGGGTACATGATTAAGTTTTTGATTAAGTTGTATGACAATTTTGGATGAATATTTAGGGCACTCAAGTTATTCTTGACTATTACTTTTTTATCTCTCCTCCACCCCTGTTATCCAAACAATGTCTCTCTGAGTTCTTTCCCCACATTTCTGTCAGTTTGTTTTATGACCCATTGATTATAACCAAGAACAGGTCCCTGGCCATTCAGGGTCTAAAACTAATTATTGAAACAAAGTCGACTCACCTTTCGCTATATAAGTGAAATTAATAACTGTTCTTCCTTGTGAGTTCATTATTAGACATTGGCTTCATCAGGCAGGATAGGTCTACTGATCCTCTCTCTGACCCTTGATTGACTGTTGACAGAACCAATCTTATTCTGGCCCAATTCAGGTAGTAGCACCATCTGCTGTGAGATCACTTTGAATTGGGTGTGTCAGGCTCTAAAGTCAGTACTATCCTGGTCTTCTCCCCTCTACAGTCTTGTTCTTATTCTTTCTGTTCCTGTTTCTGGGATGTTGTTGGAAACGTAGTGGGGTTGCTGTATGTACTCCATTTAGAGCTGGGCACTCAAATCTCACTTATGCCTTGGCCTGTTCAGCAATCGTGCGCCACTCCATTCATTGCTATTTACTCTCCTGCAAGATGTTTATGGGGCAGTGAAAATTTGCCAACTGGACTCTTGAAAACTTTTTCCTCCGGGGTTCTTCTGTGTGTAGTCTTGATATATTGGCAATTTCTGTTTCAACAGGCCAGAAAAAAACAAGTATTGAATTCTAGGCAAAGGTAATGCATTTTGTGTTTACTTGTCTTGGCTGGAATTCATGGCTTTACTGATTGTCTTTAGACATTCTCTCTCTCTCTCTCTCTCTCTCTCTCTCTCTCTCTCTCTCTCTCTCTCTCTTTGTCAACTAAACCCAGCCACTGAAATTTTTCTCAGAAGCAATGTATAGGAGAGGAAAATGATATGAAATGATGTGTGTTCTTTCCAATGAAACCTAACATGTGACAAGGAGAGAGGAGGCAAATCTGAGCGGGTGAGAGGCAGAGCAGTTATGTGGACATTTGAAATTGCACAGTCTTCTCCTCTGGGGAAATTGGTGTAATGTAGTTCAGGCTCTTCAGTGGCTAGACCTTACAGATGCCAGAGCCGAGTCTGAAGAGTGCCCATCTCTTTCCTGGCTCTGTGTGTACCATTGCTAGTGGCCAGTCTTTCTTATTAGAAACAATCATAGTTGTGCCTACTAATTCTCACCTGCCCTACTAGGCTTCAAATGTCACCCTCATGTCTCTCTTCCTTATGAGGTTTTATATTCGCAAACAAAACAAAGTATCTGTTAAGAAGTTAGTTTTCTAACAAGATAACTTCTTCAGCGAAGAGTAAACACAGGAAATCTGAAGCTAATTTTGCCCACAGGATAATGTCTCAGCTCTTACAAACCAACTTTGCTCTGTGGTTATTTCACAGTTGGTAATAATTCTCTCATTTTCTTCATGCAACCTTTTGTCAACCCTGACTGTTTCCTGCCTGAGTGTGCAGAATCAAAGCTTGCCTGTGAAATAACTGAAAAGTATTGTGTTTTTTTTTCCTTTTTAATATAGTAGCTTGGTGCAGACTTCTAAAAGATAAAGAAATACAGAAAACAAGTAGACTGAGTGTTTTCAGAGCAAAGAGAAAGAAAGCAAATTGGTTACTAGCGCAGTTAAAGAAAGATCTGTGATTTTTTAAAAAAAGAAATCTATGTTGACCATTAAGCATCACTCATACACGCTTAAATGCCATTCACTTATTGCGTTATGAGAATGAACCAACATTCTGCAATATAACTGCCCCTCTTGTTATTTATACTGTGTTTTTCAACAAGAAAACAATAAGTCTCCCCACCATTCAAAATAAGGAACAGAAGAAAGCCACAAGCATCACCAGACTCAATCTTGCAATAGAACTGTGTTTGAAGATGCATTCCTCTCTGGTGCTTTAATATTGTCATAGATCCAAATCACTTCATCAGCCAGTTGTCCATGTTAACAATCAGTCTGAACTTATCAAGGGGGTGTATTTGTGATTGTTTTTAAATGAGAAACTTTTGAGGCCCTTATTTTGTCCAATTGTAGCACCAACTAGCAAGGGCCTGTGTGCCTCTGCGCCCTTACCATCAGGGCGCGGCTTGCTTCTGTGGCTGACCATTGCTGGGCTCCCAAGCCTAAGGAAAGCTGCGACACCACCATCAAGCTCTATTATCTGCATCCCACAGGGGTGCAGGCAGCTTTACAATCTCCCTTATGTCCCATGAGGCCTATTGCTCTATCTAAGGTAGGCTTTGCTTCATGGTTGATTGGTCAAGACTGGTAAAGAATTCAAACCTCTTTATTTTCTCTTCCACACACAAATGGAATGTTGTGTTTTAAGCAACAACAAGCCTTTATAAAGCAAAGCAAAAACAAACAGACAAATAAATGTATTTTACTTTCAAAGCTGCCATCCTCCGAAGATACCATTTTCACGTCACATAAACCAACACTTCTAGGGTGCTTCCATCCTTCCATGTAGGTTGGAAATAACATCCCAGGAAAGTACTTGTGTATGAGAACACATGTTCAGGGTGTAACCTGGTCACAGGGGAGTGAGGCGTGAAGTGCCATGGCACTGACAACCCTGAATGAGAGTAAACATCAGCACTGGGGCAGCTTTAGAAAACAAAACCTTATCTGGATTATCACAAATATGTTTCAACATTAAGTACTATCTAGCTGCCTTTTCGATATTAGAAAACCAAGTGTCTGCCCACTTTACTTCAAGCACATAAGTTATTTTTATTTTAAAGCTAGGAAGGGAAGGGTTTGCACAAATGAATATCTAGGCACCAGAGACTCCTGGGGCTATCTGTATATACATAGCAGAAAATTTTGTTCTCAGTCTATGGGGGAAATCGGGAAATATACTTGAGAGTGTCATAATTTATAAAGGTGCTGAAGAGAGCTGGTCTAATTACCTGAGTTCCTATTTGGGTCAACATGCAAGGCAGACGATGTCATAGGTGCCTTCAATGTTTTTGCCCCGTTTAAGGAACCCTCATATAATACTGTTATACTAAGAAAACAAGGCATACTACCAGTGAAGAATCCACAGCCCCCCTTGTTGGGCAGGACGTCTCTTGGAATGCTTGTGTCAAGTTCATAGATCTCTACCAAGCATATGACTGTTTTTCAAATCTGATTTCCTTGTCAGCAGTCCATTTTTCCCCCTCTGTAAGTAGGACAAATTCATCCCACAGGTGACAATGCTGACTTCTCTACTTAGCCCAAGCATGACAGATTAAGTCAGCCTTATGCAGACCAGTAAACACAACCATGCACTTAAAGAGACGGTACCAAGACAGTGTTTGGGACCTTAGCCACATTTGTTACTTGAACTGAGTTGATGTGCTGACACTGTCTGAGCTGGTCAAGTATCCTGATTGACTGAAGCATTTGGAAGCAGCCTCCTTACTGCTGGTTCCAGCCAGAGTGCTCCCGGCTTCACCCGTGTGCTCACTCAGGGTAGTTGCTGTGTACAATGTCTAGCAGAGACCAGACACTTTGCATATATTTTCTAAATATAAAGGGCAAAACAGAGATGCTTAGTTAGAAAGATGTCTCTTAGATCCTGCCAGATAAAGTGCTTATACTTCTGTGCAAAGTGACTTTGGATCTGAAGACTAGCTAAGGAGAAAATTCAAAAAACTTGAAATCAGCAAAGGAGCAAAACGATAAAACATAAGAAAATAATACTGCAACCCTAAAGCTGTAACTGATGTGTTATATTATAAAATGTGTTTTTTCCCCAAGAAAAATGGTGCTTGCAATGTTTCTGAATGCATTTGGAGACCACATTATTGTATAAAGAAGAATGCTCCTGCTGTCAGCCGAGAGAGGCATTTGAGGCGTTGGGGAATTTGTTCTTCGAGTACTGCATTTGCAGATACAATTGCGAAGCTGTGTTTTTCTGGGTGTTTTTGTTGATTTGTTTGTTTGTTTGTTTTGGGCAACATTAAAATCTAGAATCTGCCCATGGGTCTTGGAAAGAGGCTGAATCGGATACAAAAACCTTCGCGAGACGGTTCTCACACCACTGGTAGTGCTTGACCTGCTTGGGGAAACCTCGACTCTTGTACAACCACATGCACATGCTTGTCCTTTGTCCCTCTTCTCAGGTGCAAGGAAGGCTACCAAGGAGTCCGTTGTGATCAATTTCTGCCGAAAACAGACTCCATCTTATCGGATCCAAGTAGGTCAAGCCTTTTTCTTCTCTGTAATGGGATGATGTATAGGTGGTCCTGCCTGACTGAAGGCCTTAGCACAGCCGAAGGTCCTACTGCATCCCAGGGTCTCTGAAAGGCGCCAAGGAAGTAGCGAAGGAGAGCTTGCTCTAAGCACAACTAGGTCTAACTCAGTCTAGCATGTCTTCCATGGTCTCCCATGTGAGATTTAGCCTTCAAAGGGTTTAAGACAACCCCGCTTCCCTGCAGGGAACCAATATCTGCCCTAGTTCCCAGGCTGGTTCTTAATATCATTTTGTTGCAGAAAGGATATAGAGAAATAGCTTATTATTACTTGGAAGAATGTTATGAAATTCAATTTTCCCATTGCTTCTGAGACTTTGCCTGGTAATTTGTGATAATGGTGAACTTATTAACATTTACCTTACTGAAATGAGAAAATATGCTTATGAAATTACTTAAGATGTTTTCAAACAAACCTTAAATCCAGTCTGACCACACTATTTCATATAAGAGATTAAAATACTAAGGAAATTATTATTTTGTTCTTCATGCAAAATGACAGTTTTGTACAATTCCCAATACTATTGCATATTAGTTTCACTTTGTATATAAATTTTAAAGTAACTTTCTATTTGAACATGACCAATTCTGATTAAATCTTACCTTGGTTGTGATAACTATTTTTCTGTCTGTGGTACTGTTCTACTATTGAATCACCATTAAGGAAAGAAAATTTTGATAGATTCAAAAATTTAATTCAATGAGTATAATGCCATAAACTATAAATGCAATGCTATGGTTTTCTATATATTTCTAACATATAACACAAGGATCTTAGAATGTATTTTGTATTGATTATAGATAGAAGTGATCTTCTCAGTCCTCCTGTGTTTTGTAACATGAAGAACATGTCTGGCCATCTTCCCCATTTTTTCATAATGTGTATATCCATTTGTCCCCTAAATCTCCAACCGAAGTACCTTGGCCAAATGCTAATGTGAATGGAGCATTTTTCTCTTTAGTTTCTGCAAAAAATGTGTTTTGTCGTGGCAAGGCATTCACCTTGTGATTATTTGCAAACATGGCTCCCCTTGCAGAGTGTGAAGGTTGCTAAGAGGCCAGCAAGCAACCTAACTTAGAAGATCTCTCATCTCTGAAGTGTAAAGTACGTTTCTCCAGAACTTATCACTAGAGTGTGGTGTTAATGGGCTGCTATGCATTTTCTTCATTTTGTGCTTGTGATGACTTGTTGAGCTGTGATCTGAAGCTCGATTAAGCTGTGCTTGGACATGCATTTGGAACACTGTGAGTTTGACAGAGAAATGAGCTTGGTGGTTTGCCTTCCCTTTCTCTCCCTTCCACTCCCCCAAATCTGGACCCTAATAGCCCCTATCTTGAATCACATTCTTCATTCTCTTTCTCTCTTCTGTTTCTCCCTTTTTCTCATCTCCTTTTCTCCTTTGCAATACCTTTTCCAAATTAAGTTTCTATGAATATGTGTGTGTGTCAGTGTCCCTGTGTGTGTCTGTATATGTGTACATGCATGCATGTGTTCATGCATACATTCATGTGCACACGTACGTGCCAGGGGGCACACGTGGAGGTAAGAGGAAAACCTAGAAGTCAGTGTGACCATGTATGTCTTGGGTTGTCAGGCTTTGTGGCAAGTACCTTTACCCACTGAGCCATATCACTATCTCACCAGACCCTTCTTTCAGAAAAATAAAACTTTATATGTGGCAGTAAAATCATTATTAAGGACAGAATTCTAGACATGGCCTTATAGATAATGCAAAGTATATAAAATAATTTCTCATTAAAGCACCTAATCAAATTTTGTGGTCCAATTTGATTCAAAAATTTAATTCAGTGAGGATGATGACAGACATTTTCAAACTGTAAAGGCAAATGTAAATTTATCAGTGCAGATACTAAGTGTGAGGTTCCTCAGAGTAAACCTTTGCTATGATTCTTATAGCTAAGAATAAGGTGCATAGGATTATTTAATGTAACAGTGGTGAGAAAGGAATTATTAGGCATGATGCTTAATTTACATTTTTTCATACCTTGTCTTCCTCTAGAATGACAATTGGCTTAAGTGTTTCTATCATATGAAACCATGAAACAGAAAATTATTTTTATGTAGGATTGCGAATGATCATTTTTTGATCTATAGTTAGAAAATAATTATATTGCTCTGCTCAAGTTTCTTTTTTTTCTTTTAAATTTTGGGTTTTGGTGCTATGTGAACTTATTTTCCTACTACTCAAACTTTCTGTTAAAGAAAAGGCATATATAGCTGTAAGATTCAAAATCCCAGATTCCTTGAAACCATATATCAAGGATTTTACACATCTAAAATCCATAGATGAGTCTGTGAATCACATAGCATGTGATATCCATGTATATATACAATTATATATGAGATCATTAGCATTCTACTAGCCTTCTCTAAGACGCCACCAAGAGTCATATAATCCCAAATATTATGTTAGTACAATGGGAATTCATCTCTGAGGACCGTACTAACTAATGATGGAAAATACATCTTTATACATAAACAATAAGATGTATTAGATATAATATTTACATAGCCATTTAAAATGTCTCATATTTATTTGGCTTCTGAGTCTCACAATTTTTATCTGAGAGAAGGCAATGACGGTAGCTTTTGTTATGACACAGAGATGGGCAAAGTCAGAACTGGGCAGAGTTTACCCTACTCCCTCCTATCCATTGTCATCATTGTGAGTATGCGGTTAGATGTTCTGCATGCCAGGATCTGTGCTAAGGGCTTTGACTAGATTATTTCATTAAATCTTCATAATCACAGACTACCGGGAGTGCATTGGAAATTGCTCACATTTTATGGATGTTGAAATTGACTGCAGAGATGCAAAATCCAGTAACTCAAGGTCACCCAGTCAGTTAACACTGGAGTCTCACTTTTCTTCCAAATGACTCTAGGGCCGAAGCTCCCAACTGTTGAGCTCTTTTATTCTTCTCCTGGAACCTTTCCTCTGCTGGTTATTTTCAACAGGACATTTATCACGCTAAATTTCATTGACTGAAACTCAATGACCTGCGGCAAACATCATTCTAAGGAACAATATTTGCACAATTTTCATATCTTAATGCAACAACTTGAGCTTCCATCGAGATTTAAATCCCTAATGAAATTTCCTTGTCAAAATTCTTGCTGAAGGATTGTTTAATTTGCAGCTCATGATCTCTTCAGAGTGGCTTCATTCTCTGGAAATGAGCATTCCTCCATGACCTTCTGCGTTTTCCTTCTGTGTCTTTTGTTCTCCCCATCTCTTCTTCCCTTTCCCCCGTTTCTATTTAACCTCTGCATTCTTCTATCAGTGAAAATCCAACAATGGGGGTTGAATTCCCTGTTCCTTTTTATCCCCTAAGTAATGCAAGAGTTGATCAGAAATAGGCACACTTGACTGTATATTTTGAAAAATCATGCTTCTTTGAATGTACTTGAGGAGATGAGGTAAAGATATCAGCAGGGGTGCAATCATGCCTTAAGTGATAAGTGGCCAGGCCCTGAAATGTGCTAAAAAGAACCTTTAAGCTAAATGAACACTGAACTCATATGTCCATAACAACCTTACAAAGTGTTTGGAAGTCTGATTTTGAAAACACAAAACAAAACCTAATATACCCTGGTGACTTTATTAAAGATTCAGTGTACTTTTAGTTACTGTCCCACTAGGGGTTTGCTGGGAGGTAGGAAGGTATAGGTATAAGAGGAATGGACATTGGTCAGGATCAGAGGAGCTGTCTTTCTTTGAAGAAGCCCCACATATCACCTATGTCTGTCCCTGTCTCTGGCTGCTCTCAATCCTGCCCATATATAATGGCCATTAACTTTTCCAACCTTTCTAAACATTACTATTTTTTGTTATTCTCTATAAACAGTAGGCAATCTATAGATTTTCTGTCTCTATTTCCTCTTTTGACCACCCTTACTCACCCATATAAGGTATCATCTTTGGTCTTGAAGAAAAGTGACATGGAACTAGAGAGCTATTAGGTAGCTAGGCCCGACTGGTAGGAAAGATACCCATTTTAGGTTAGGGACCTCTTCACTTAAAAGTCATTCTAGGAGCATGTTGACCTCTGAGAGTCTCCACCCAGCAGCTGACTCAAACTGAAACGGACACCCACAGCTAAATAGTGGATGTAGCTTGGGAACTCTTACAAAAAAATAGGAGGAAGGACTGCAGGCCCCAAAGGGGATAGGAACTTCATGGGAAGCCCAACAGAATCAACTAACCTGGATGCTTCAGGCTCTCAGAGTCTGAACCATCAACCAAAGAACATACTCAGATTGGACCTAGGCCTCACTACACATATGTAGCAGATATGCAGCTTGGTCTTCTTGTGGATCCTGAACAAAAGGAGCAGGGGCTATCCCAGAAGGTGTTATTTGTCCATGGATTGTATTCTTCTAGCAGGGCTGCCTTGTCTGTCCTCATGGGAGAGTAAGTGCCTAGACTCCCAGAGGCTTGAAGTGCCAGGGTGAGGAGATACCCAGGGGCAGGGGGAGGGCTACCCAATCAGAAGAGAAGGAGATGGGGAGGGGGAGGGTTCTAAAGTAAATAAGTAAGTAAATAAATAAATCAGTAAAATTAAAAAAAAATTAAACATACATTCTAAACTTCATTATGCCTCTTCCCACTGACATCTAGTCTAATAGCCAGTGTTTGCATGGCCAAGACTATAGATAAATTTTCAAGCCTGAAATTTCATTAACACCCACCTTAAACTTCCAGAGTTATGGTATCTCCATACTAACCTGGAAACAACAACCAGCTTTAGTCCGTATTATTAGTAGAAATTTAAGGGAACCCAATTTAGGATATCATATGCTACCAAGAAAACAGAAGTCCCTTCTCAGTGTACTTAGTCTCATTAATAACATAATTAAAAATAGACTTAGAACAAATCTTGAACAATTTTAATAGTTTTAAGGAAAAATTATAGGATAGACAAACTATAAATCTCAGCAGCAGCCAGAGGTAGGAACTGGAGACAGGGAAGAATGAAAACTGTTATTTGTAAGCAGACACATGATGGAAGGGGAGAGCAGGGAAAGATTCAGAGATGAAGAATGAGAAATCTCCACATGTTCAATATAACATACCTATGCTACGGAGCACATGTAAAAGAAAGAAACTTGAACAAAAAGAGAAGGTAAGTTAAGACCAAAAGGGGAAAGTTAAGACTCACAAAGATAGATAGGATCTAGCAAAGGACTGTAAAATGGGTGTGGCTTCTAGAAAGGAAAAATACATTATTGAGTTAAAGTAGTAATTATATCTTTCATCTTTTCAGAGCTTTATGGCTTTAGGTAAATCAGTGTTCCCAAGTGGTAGTTTCCTGGGCAGGTGATTAACAGTCCAGCTATACTAACTCTTAGTTTCTGGGACTATTAGACCGTGAGATCTCCACTCAGTCCAGAGATACAACTTAGATTCTATTGTTATTCTATTGTTTTTTTGACCAGAGGAGATAGCTTTACCTCAATGGGCCTCTACAAGGCCTTAATAAAGATTATTGTAACATTTGTTCTTCAGGACACAGGCAACACCCAAAAGCATTTATGAAGTGGGGTAAAATTAGGGAATTGGTACAACAGTTTCTTTGTTGGAAATCTAGAAATCCAACTCTAAGACTCTAAATAAACAAAAGGGATTAGTGTCTTGACTGGAGTTATAGTCCCATACTTGTAAGCATGGGTGCTCACTTAGTAGCAGATAAGAGGTCAGAGCTCCCTTGTTGTATTCCTGGGTAAAAGGAAACTCCTGAGTCTGCTGCCCTCTGCTCCCTGTTCTGTACTGTCTGTACAACATACATCTCCTGAGCTGAGTGTGATAGTATTCATTTCCTCTGGGATATCTTTGGATATTTGAACCCGTGCTTTGTATGAGACCACCAATAAGATGCCAGGAGCCTAATCTAAGCTTAGTTCTGGGGGAATTTATTGTAAAAGATGATGAGAGCTTATATTTTCTGTCAGTATCCCCCAAGGTAGCTTTGTGTACCTCATTTTTCCAGGAATGATAACTTCAAAGACTCAGAATCAGGATGACTGTGCATGTGTGTTACTAGTCCAAGAGAGCAAAGGACAGGAAGTGACCATGAAAATGGTTCTACTTTGGAATGATCCTCAGCAACAGTATGTCAAGAAAGCACTGTGCCCTTTCTTGGGTTCCAGGAAGTCCATGGGATAGTCGTTTTTCAATATGCAAGTTTTGAGGCTCAAGGCACTGTGTGCTTCTCTGGTGGGAACAGAACAAGAGAAGAGAATTCGAAAAAGAAAATTTAAAATCCAATGTCAGGACAGGAAGCCTGCGCACAAGTTTGATATACAAACTCAGTATGTTGTTGAAGATATTAGGAGAAATCTTCAGAAGTACTGTGGTCTGAATACTTGGCCATAACCATTAGCTGACCTTTAGTGTATAGAACTATACATTCCTGTGTGTTGACTATTTCATAGGAGAGAACAACACAATGTGCTTGAATTGGAAGCTAGGTAGCATTGCTTCTAGTCTTATGGTTATATGTGCTTTTCTTATGACTTTAAACAAATTACTATGCAACTGATCATTGGTTTTTGAACTTATCAACTTACCTCCTTTTGCTGAACGGTGAAATCCTTGATGTTGAGCCCACTGTATGCAATAAGTGGCATCCAGTCTATAGCCAAAACAATGCACGCCTTTATTCACTCATTCATTATCTAAGAAATAAGCGTAAGTACTACATGCACACTATAAACAGACCCTACTGTTCTCATATATCTGTGTGGCTATAACCATATAAATCCAGCACTGTGACTGGCAATCAAGAGAAATACTTTTTAGTGTTCTGGGTCATCTCAAGGTCAAGATAATAGTAGATTCAATGTCAGATGTCTTATCTGTTAAATAGTGCACTTTAATCTGGAGCCTGACTCAAAATGTTGTAATTTCCTACTGAGAGCTTTGTCTTTGTGAGCTAATTGATTCCTGAAGTCCCTTATTGATGTTGCTTTAGAGGCTCAGTTTCATGAATGGCATTTGGCAAAGACTCTACATTTATCATTAATTCAGACTAGTACATATTAATTAACCTCAAAAATATCCAATTTCATAGAGGTCATTGTTGAAAAATACACAAATAATAATAAGGATGTCCAGAAAGGGCATAGTAGTTTCAGGAATTGGTGTAAAATGGAAGGAACCACAAAAAGTCGCAAAAGATGGAGGAAGCAATCTCAGGAAAGGTAGGCTAGGAGAACTGCAAAGGGCTTGCCTCACAGAGTAAGTATGTAGTAATATTTGGGCTGCACAGCACTCTAACTTTATGGGCACCACTCCCAATAAAGGAAATGTGGTAACAGAATTTCCATTAACTAATGTAGAAAATGGAGATTCTTAAAAGCACAAAAGCATAATCCAATCACCATTTGACCCTGGGTCATTAATCCAGACCTTTGAAATTTGGTGCTTTCAGATAGAAAACTTCTGGAAACAGTAAAGCCTTTTATATTGTTTTAACCTGTAGGACGCAGTGATCCTTTAAGGCCCCATTTTGCTCATACTCTATGATTTTTAAGAGAGTTCCTAGCAGCATTGTCCGTGCATAGAGCACCCATAGTAAGAGTGGGAGAGAGGTAGAAGTTGCTTTGCCAATTGCTCCTTTTTTTTAAACCAGTCATCCAAGCCAGGCCAGTTCAGGGTCTACTTTGCCAATCCCTTCTTTACTCTCCAGCTTGAGGGATTCTATCAGAGTTCCTAGTATTCAGATACATTGTTTAATGTGTATTGGCTTTAGACCTCAACATAGTTTAGTTTTGTTTCTTTTTATCCTTTCTTTTTACTTATATATTCATTCATTTCACATTTGCTGTCTCCCCTCCTGGTTCCCCTCTCCCACAGTTCCTACCCCATAAGCCCTCCTCTTCTACTCTGAAAGAGTGGAGCCCCCCCACCCCGGGTATCCCACTCTGCATACCAAGTCTCTGCTAAGCTGGGTGCCTCTTTTAACACTGAGGTCACACAAGACAGCTAGATTAAGGGAACAGATTCTACAGACAGGCAACAGCTTTAGGGATAGCTCTCTAACCCCCATCCAGTTGTTCAGGATCCTCATGAAGACGTAGCTGCACATCTGTTACATATGTGCAGGCGGTAGGGGGGTAGGTCCAGCCTGTGTATGCTCTTGGGTTGGTGGTTCAGTCTCTGAAAGCCCCTGATGGTCCAGGTTAATAGACTCTGTTGGTCTTCCTGTGCAGTTCCTATCCCCTTCCTTAATTCTGGCCCCAACTCCTCCATTACAGTCCCCCAAGTTCCATCCAATATTTAGCTTTGCTTCTCTGCATCTGTGCAAGTCAGCTGTTAGAGGATAGTCAAGCTAGGCTCCTGTCTGCAAGCATAAAGGAGCAGCACTATGGTGTCATAGACTGATGCTTGCCCATCAGATGGGTCTCTAGTTGGCCTGGTTATTGCTTAGCTGGTCTCTCAGTCTCAGCACCATCCCTTGTTCCCGAGTTTCTTGTAGGCAAGATAAATTTTGGGTTAAAAGTTTGTGGGTGAGTTGGTGTCTCTATTGCTCCACTTTGGTTGCTGCCTGTGCACAGGAGATGGGCTCTTTGGGTTCACTATCCCCTCTGCTGCGAGTCTCAGCTAAGGTCTCCCCATCTTATGCCTCTGACATGTCCTTCACTCCCCTCAATGCCCACCAGCTGCATTTCCCATTCATTCTAGCCATCTGGCCATCTCCCCTGTCTCTCCTCACACCTGATTGGTTGTTTTTATTAATGAAAAAAATTTAAAATATATGGTTTCCCCTTTTCATTCCTACATTCAACACTTCCTCTGGCCCCTCCCATTATTTCCTTATTTTACCTCAAATACATGGCCTCTTCTTCTTTGAGTATTTTATTTATATTTATATATATGTATATATACATACATATGTATATATACATATATATGTATATATATACATATATACACATGCACACACACATATACACATATATATGTATATATACATATGCACATATATGTGTATATACACATATATATGTGTATATATACACATATATACGTATATATGTGTAAATAGTGTGTGTGTGTGTGTGTGTACAAATACATAAATAGAACCTGCTAAGTTTTATTTAGAGCATTGCCTGTAAATTTCCTGTAATTATATGATTTTTAAAGATGATCCATTGGTATTGGAAAATCAATTGGGTCTCACCTTTGGAGGAAACTAACCTCCCTTTCCGAGTAGTCATTAGTTGTTTGTAGTTAGGTTTCTAGTGGTTTCACTCCTTGAGCTTCCCCTTTTCATATTGCTCTGTCTGTTACTATTGCCATGGTTGGCCTGGTGTTTAGGCAAACTTACTGTTGGGGTGTCATGGGGGAAGCTTCCCTGTCATTTCTAAGAGATACCGTCTCACAATAGACTTTTGGGTCTCTGGTTTCTACAATGTTTCAGCTTCCTCTTCCTTCTTGTTTCCCAAACCTTAGGTACAGAAATAGTGTAAATGCAGTCATTAGGTGCACCAAGTTGTTTTCTCTCATCGTTTCTGTCTATTGCAAAGAGAAGCTTTGACAAGGGTGAAAAGGTATAATTATCTATAGGTATCATTCTTATAAAAAGTTATTTAAATATGCTTCTCCATGAGCATATTTAAATAAAACTGATTAAAAAATGAAATCACATTTATACTATACAGGTGCAGATATTTCTTCTCATTCCCTAAATAATACAGGACAAAACTGACATAGCATTTATGTTGTACTGGGAATTATAACTAATACAAAGATGATTTAAAGTATATTGATAGGGTACATATGAACACTTGTTCATATGTATATATGAGCACATGAACATTCATACATTGACTATCAGATGGAAGTCCTATAGACAACGTTTCCTTATTGAGGATAGTTTTTGGCTCATTAGTTAGAGATGAGAATGGGACACCACATCCTAGATTTGTATATAAATGTAAATTATTCTACTCCACATTGCTAATTTTTGCATTCTAAAATAAAAGCATATGACAAGATTTTTTTCTGGCTATTCTAAAAGTTTTTCTTTCTAGATTGTCCCAAATGTTAAGTGGTAGCAGGCACTGGAAATAAAAATTATGAAAATTTTGGGCAAAAATTTCTAAAGATTAAAAGTGAAGAAATGACTGTTAGGCTGAATAACTAGATCCATGTTAAAGAGCCCTTGTTGCTCATGCCGATGACAACCCATGTTTGCTCCCCAACACCTGCATGGCAGCTCACAGCTTTCTGTAACTCTAATTCTAAGAGATCTAATGCCTTTATCTGAGTTCTGTGATCACCAGACATGTCTACGGTGTATATGCCCTTATACACATACAAAAAAAAAGTAAATGAATTTTAAAATGAAGAAATAACTACAATGTGAAATTAATTCACACCAACAAGGTATGTAACATCTGAGGTTACATAGCTTTTTCCCCCGCTCATGGGGTTTGCATTCCTTTCTATTTACCCGCTTAATATAAATTTCAAATACAACCTGATTATGCTCTGTGTCAAATGGTTGGATAACTGCAGTGGCTTCACCAATGTTAGTCTTTCCTAAATGTGCCAATGCATTCATGTTCTGTTGCCAGCTGCTGCTGTGTATTGGAGATGAATGGTCAAATGGCTGACTTACTTGGATGTTCTTTCCTATGACATTCAGAGGATAAGCATGCTGGCTTGTACACACTCCATCCTTTTCTCCACCAGAGCTGCTTTAATAGATGATGGAAACACAGCACAGTCTCTCTCTTGTGAAACTGACATGAAAAGAAATAGGTTGCCCTCTTACCTATTTTATTTCTGGTTTGATATGACCATCTCCCTTTCAGTTCTTACATACTTTTAAAAACTAAACACACAAATGGTAAATAGATTTTCAGGGTGCAAATTTAAAAGTGAGCACAGAGAATAATAAAAGTCAACCATAGAGTTGGCAAGAATCAGAGATGTAAACATTGCTAACTTTTCTCATAAATCCAAGGTCATGTTTCAAATTCCAACTGAGGCCCTTTGATAAATGGATACTTATATACGCCGTATATTGTGATAAGTGTGTGTTTATATTTCCTCATTTATTACAACCCTTAATTATTGCAGTTTATGGTGAAGGAAAGTGAAATTTGGAAACAATAATTAACCCATCCAAATTATGGGTTTCTAGGTATTTTAAAATCTGTACATTCTATACTCTAACATTCAAAATGTTTTCTGATACAGAAATCAATAAAATTTTGTTGCAAAGGCAACTTTTAAAATTTTGTCTTTATTCTTTCATGAGGAATCAAGAATAAGATATTCAGTTTTTTATGAATTTAAATTTATTTTAACCTGAAGAAAAGCATAAAAGAGTGAAATGTTGTTAACCACCACTCTGCATCCATTATTGTATGGTGTGAACACCTGCAAACTTTTATTTTCTTTCTGGTATTGTAAAAATACAGTCCCTTATTGTCATCTGTGGTCACTCTCTTGAATACAGTTCATCAGAACATCTCTATCTCATCTACTAATAACCCAGTGCCTATTGAGAAGCTTTTTCTGTTCTTTCATCTTTGTTTATGGTCTCTAGGTACCTTCATTTAATTTCTTTGTTTTTAATTTTTTAATTTTTTATTGGATGTATTCTATATTGACATTTCATTTCCCTTTTCCTGGTTCCCTGACCTGCTATGAACATAGTGGAGCATGTATCCTTATTGCATGCTGGGGAATCTTCTGGGTATATGCCCAGGAGTGGTATGGCTGGGTCCTCCGGAAGTATCATGTCCAGTTTCATGAGGAACCACCAGACTGATTTCCAGAGTAATTTTATGAGCTCAACTTCCATAGATTTCACATATAAGATAGTGGGATACTTTTATTTTTGTGCCTAGTTGATTTCTTTTAAAGCAGTTGTGTCAAGTTCCATGCTTTTGCACAAACAGTGGGCAGGGTTGCTCTTTTCTCTACAACTTCACTGAGACTTTGAATTTTTTGGCTTTGGGAAAAGACATTCTCACTAGAATGGAGTGTTAACACTTAGTGATTTTGCATTTCATTGACATTTAGTTGTATTGTACATTGGTTCACATACCTGTTTGCCATTTGCACACTTTCTTGAGAGAAATGTTTCTTGTCTCCTTGGAATTGATTGGTTTTTACAGTTGGATTTTTAGCTCCTTGTATGTATGTTCTGTATCTTAATCTCCTGTTAGAGAGATGGTATAAAAATACTTTCTTCCATTTAATATATGGTGCATTCACTCTGTTGACTGTATATGTTGTATGTGTTATGTGTTGTTTGAGGAGTGCATGTGTGTGAATACATGTGTACCCTAGTGTGGAGCCAGAAGTCATCTTTGTGTGTTATGCCACAGGCACTGGCCATCTTGTTCTAAAACAAATTCTCCCACTCACCTAGAAATCTCTCATTAAGTTTGGCTCATCAGCCATTGGGTCCTGAGAGATCTTATATCTAACTCTACAGTATTGGGATTAAAAGGGCAAACCACCACCTCTGGATATTTTTATACATGTGCTGGGGATCCAAACTCAGATTCTTATGGGTTACACAGCATGTTAACAACCAAGCCACCCTTTAACCAAATTGGAAAGTTTTAACTGTGAGGTTGTTAGGCATCTCTGTATTTTTTGTTTGATTGTTTGCTTTTTCTTTGTTTGCGTTTTCTTTGGAATCTTGGAAACATTCTTTCTAGAGGAGGTTCTTTGAGAAGATTAATGCGATATTGATAATAGACAAATACATGATTTCTTTTTTTTTTTTTTTTACTTTTTTATAATCTTTGTTTATATTCCAAATGCCTTCCCCTTTCCTGGTTCCCCACTCCCCACAAGTCCCATAAGCTGACTTCCCTCTGCCCATTCTCCAATCAGCCCCTCCCATTTCTCTGTCCTGGTTCTCCCTACAATGCTAGATCCAGCCTTTCCAGGACCAGGACCCTCTCCTTCCTTCTTCTTGGGAATCATTTGATATGTTAATTGTGTCTTGAGTATTCAGAGCTTCTGGGCTAATTAATATTCTCTTATAAGTGACTGCATTCCATGTGTATTCTTTTGTGATTGGGTTAACTCACTTAGGATGATATTTTTTAGTTCCAACCATTTGCTTAAGAATTTCATGAATTCATTGTTTTTAATTGCTGAGTAGTATTCCATTGTGTAAATATAACACATTTTCTGTATCTATTCCTCCATTGAGGGACATCTGTGTTCTTTCCAGCTTCTGGCTATTATAAATAAGGCTGCTATGAAAAGAGTGGAGTATGTGTCCTTATTGCATGCCAGGGAATCCTCTGGGTATATGCCTAGGAGTGGTAGAATTTCGAATGGCTGAGAAGCACCTTAAGAAATGTTCAACATCATTAATCATTATGGAAATGCAAATCAAAACAACCCTGGGATTTCACCTCACATCAGTCAGAATGGCTAAGATTAAAAACTCAGGAGACAGCAGGTGTTGGTGAGGATGTAGAGAAAGAGTAACACTCCTCCACTGCTGGTTGGATTGCAACCTGATATAACCACTCTGGAAATCAGTCTGATGGTTCCTCAGAAAACTGGGCACTTCCGGATACATGATTTTCATTGTCTTCTAAACCACAAGGAGATTGTGAGATTTACAATTTTTCCTGATTTCTTGTCTTTCCAACAAAGCCCTGTGTTTACAGCTGTATGAGACTTTAAAATATGGGCATACTATATCATAGTGGTCCAAGGATGCAATATAGACCCACTGGAACTGTTTTATAGCTAATTTTAAATGTTGCACCATAATCAAGAAGAATCAATGAGAAAAACAAAGCCTCACTTAACAGTCTACCACACAAATACAATCAGATACACGTAATAATTATGAACAACTTATTCCAGCTTATGTAAGAACTAAGGCCAAAACATGTATGTTCTATATGTTCAGAAAATTTAATAGGTCTTTGCAAGATAAACTCATTACTACCACTCACTTATTTTGTGGAAAAGTGGAAGGGGAAAAAAGAGAGAGAGTATGTCAGTCTCATAGTATAACCTACTGTGGAGTCAACCTTTCTATGCTCCAACCTCGGTCTCCCAAGTGCTTGTATTACATGTGTGACCCCAATTCTAACACTGCTTATTCTTTAACTATGTAAATAAGGTATATGGGAAAATTTAGATAGAGTAGACTCAGAAGATTCATAATAGGACATAAGATAGATGGAGACTTGCAGTATGCTCTGATACATTTTCTAAAATACAGTTTTTGATGAATATTCACCTCTACATGAAATCCTTTGAGTGTTTCTTCTGTGTTTTTGTTAGTATCTATATGTCTGTCTCTCTGTCTGTCTATGTGTCTAGTGGATGTCTCTCTGAAGACTCATCAATAGACTGTTGAAAAATGGAATATAGAATCTGTAGAAAGCCAGAGAATCTAGGATTTTCTTATGAGAGGGGCCCATGTGTTTAATCTTCCCCTTGTACCAGGCATTGAACTTAAGATGTTTGAAAGATAATGGTCCAATAAAAAAGGATTTTCTAGATCCCATTTTAAGGCATGTTTTTCTATCTATTTCAAAAGATATCTAATATCTTCCAAGTTCACTTCGCTTTGCTAAATATTAAAAATAGCAGAGTGCCAGGCATGGTGTTGTACACCTTTAGTCTCAGCACTTGTGAGGCAGAAGCAGGGAGATCTCTGTGACTTTGAGGCCAACATGGATTACATATTGAGTTCCAAGACAGCCAGAGCTACATAGTGAGATACAGTCTCAAAAAAAATATCAGGAATATCCAATAAAAAAATCAGAAAAAAAGCAAATAAAGAAAATTATCAGAGTAAAGTTTTAAAATGTTTAAATCCCAATTTTTACTTTAGGAGAGTAATTTTTAGAACAGAAAAACATTCATTCACATGGTTCAGCAGTAAAATAGTGTTTACTCTGACTATGCTCCCTCTCCAAAAACAATATGAAAAAGAAAAGAAAAAAAATCATGTTGTCACATCTGGTACTTTTCCAGTCACTGTTATATGGCACTGTAATCAGTGCTCTGTTCACAGAAGCAGAGTCCTAAGTGACCCCTTGACCTTTTACAACCAGTGAAGAAGGTTTACAATTATCAAAGAATTAATCCAAACCTCAGTCCACCAGTTCTGAGTCTCCTTCAGTGAACAATGACACTGTGTCGCATACAGTGTCATTTGCTCCTAAACACCCCTCTAACTTTCCAGTTAAATCAGTCTCAGTAGTGTGTCTACTATACATCTAGTCTTGATAGGCTGTTCATGATGGAGGACATCACACAATTGGCTGCCATAGGAGACAAGAACGAGTTGTTCTCTTCTGAATGTGCCCCAGTTTTCATGATGTCCAGAAATAGACTCTGAATCAAGTTGGCATTGCTTTTCACCTTTATAAATATGCCTCTTATTAGTCTGCCTATGTGTGCATTACTCTTTCTTTTGATGGAAATACTTGGCTAACATTCTTTTTCAAAATTTATTATTATTATTATATTATTATTATTATTATTATTATTATTATTATTAAATTATTAACTTTACATCCCACTCACTGCCCCCCTTCAGTCACCCCCTTCCACAATCCTTCCCCACATCTCCCTTCTCTTTCTCCTCTGAGTGGATGGGGCCCCCCATGGTATCCTCACTAACATTATTCTTTTGAACTTGTCATCTCATTTCATTTTTCCCATTCTCAAAACAAACAAACAAGTAACCCAGGAGCACACTGAGACTAATAGTAATGCTTCAGTATTTCAGGTGAGAGACTGAGTGGTATTTTTCAGCAAGACTTAGGCAATAGTTTCCTTTGTATCTGGGTCAATACAGGTTTGGGAAGGATGTAATTCTTTTGGCTTCTGCTGAGGAGGAAGTCAGAGGTTTCATTAATCATGAGATTTTTTTCCAACAGAAGAAACTTTTGTGACTATTAGGAATCAGAAATAAAATAAGAAATGTTCAGAGGAGATGGAAATCATTCCACCATGAATTCTTGGCTCATTGCTGGATCCACAGTCAGCCACACAGTTTTCCAGAGAACATAGCTGATACATACTTTATTTTTGTCTATAGTGACAAGATAAACAGTATACTATTTTCTTCACTTTTTTCTAATCTCAGTTAGGGGTACCCTTGGACAAGGAATGAAGGTGAACTTTACCTGTTCCCTGTAAAGCCAGGTTGCCCTGTGAGGATGACTGCATCCTTGGCTTGCTCATACTGAGCAGAATTTCACATTTTGTTCTGGCACCCTGCCGATGCACTCCTCATACTCATTGATAATTCAGTCTATGGGCTTGAAGTGTAGTCTTCTTTTGCCACAAATATACAACAGTTGCCAGACTTATAAATCATCCAAGTAATCCAATTTCAGGCCAACGTTATCCTAAGTTAAGGGCTGTGATCCATTAGTTTGTGCACAAAGGAATACCCAAAGAAGTCAAGAAACCTTGAGGAATTACCTTCATACAGAAAGGACCCAGCAGAACCCCATTGTGTTAGAAAGTATGTGTGAAAGTTAGAAAGTATGGCTTTTGTGCTTTACTTGATATTATGAGAAACTATCAGAAGGGAGCGATTTAACAGGAAGTTATTCTGTTTGGGACAGTTTCAGGGTTTCCCAATGATGGTAAAGAAGTCATGGCAACATTCATGATGGTGGAAGTGTCTCAGTGTATATGGCTGTCAGCATAAGATGGCCAGGCAGATTATGACAGCAAATTGAGAGTGGATGAAAAATGGATATTAGGATATAACCCTTAAAATTCTACTTCATATACCTGAACCTCTCTTCTCATGACCCAGCCATTAATAACTGCTCAGGAAACTTCTCATCTAAAGAAAACATGGTCTGAATGGCAGCTTCATTATTCTTTTTTTTTTGTCAATTATTAATAACTTCAATGTAACATTCCCAAACCATTCCCTGGTCTCCTTGTGACCTGTGATGCCACAACTTATCTTCAAAACCTTCATTGCAATTATTCTGCTGACTTTTCATTCTTCTTCTTCAAGGTGTTGAAAATTTAAGTGCTTTTGAATCTGTATGCACATATATGTGGGAGCCACTGACATCAATACAATAATTCAGTTCTAGTAACTTGAGAATAAAATAATTAACCCTGCATGGGAAATGGCTTACTCCAAAGTAAGTGTCCAATTGTCATCTGACTACTGGGTCATCTTCCTAGGTTTTTTTAAATTTTCGATGGTGTCAAATCTTTCTGTGATACAGGTTGGTATGCTGATCTGTCACAAATGTAGATGGAATTTCCTTTGTATTGTATATGCACTGCCAGAGGATGGAACAACTATCATATCTACAAGGTGTCTCCAGATGTGTTCTGTTGACATGTATACAATACTAAAGAGAGAGTAAATTTCAACACTAGAAAAGAGACACTAGCTAACACATCTCATTTAAGTTCTAAGGCTTGCATCTGGTAACATCTTCTAACTCTCAGAGTCTCAGGGTGGTACAGACCATTGCTCAGTGAGAGATGGGAAGCATGGGTGTTTAAGCTAACATCTGTTGATTGTTTTATTTCATAGAACCACCAGTATTGTTATGAGGGATCTATATTTATGACCTGGGCTGATCTTAGTCACTTACCAAAGGCTCCATTCTAAACAACTCTTCTGTATTAAGTTAGTAACTTTTTTATACTTCAGAATTGATACTAAATATCAAAGTTAACTGTATAGATAACATTATAAAGAATAAATTAAGCATGTTTTGTTTTCAATTATTAAAAATGGCCAAAGATACCATGATCTTAAATTGTCATAAAATTTTAATGGGGAGAGGAAGCATAAGCGAAAGCTACAACATCTGACAGTAATTTTATACCATGATGGACTTGTGATCACTTTAGACTAATGGTTTACAATCAGGAGTCATTTGACCTTGCAGGGGATATTTTGGAATGTCTGAACACATTTATTTGTTGTTGCTACATGAACGGACAGTGCTGTGGCACGTAGTGATAGACTGCAAGTGTAGAACATCCTGTAATGCAAGGACAGCCTACAGGAAGAACCATGTGAAACAAAGTATCAGTGATTCTGGGATAGAAGGACTTTGCTTCCAGTTGAGGAGGAGCTAAGGAGACAGGGATCAGATTGCCAGTGAGTGTGTGTATCTTGTGAGTCACACAGATTATTTTTCAAGTTAAGTTGTAACTCAAAGCCTTTGAAAGTATTTAAGAAAAAGGTGAGACATTTTACATCTGTTCTTATGTTATTCTTCAGTCAAATATAGGGATAAATGCATACATCATAAAAAGAGAGGGCAGACAGCTTAAGCACATTGAAGTTGGAAGAAAAGAAATATGCAAATTGCCTCAAGGGATACCAAGAAATGAAATAAGAAGAGATACTTGAAAAAGACCAGTTTTGATTTTTAAGGGATACTGAGTAGAGTTGAGAGAAGTAACGGGATACGAGTTACTGAAGAAATTCACTGTGTCTGTCACTATAAAGAGGACCTCAGAGGGAATATCAGTTGAAGAAATCAAATATGTTTTAGAACAAAGTCATGCTGCTACCTTAAACTAATTGATACAAACAAAAAAATTGTTCATGCAAAAAAGAGAAAACCGTCACAAGTGAAGTCACAGAGAAGACACTCAGGGGCAGGTGGGTCTTTAGTTGTGAAAATAGGGTTTAGGAAGAGAATCTTCTGGGCATAAGAATACAAGCTTAGTTTATTGTGATAAAGACTCCTACTGTTAAGAAAGTATACTAGCAACAAGTTATCTTTGGAGTCTTCCTTTCTCTTATATGATTCTGTTTTTCTTGCTGCAATTCCTTCATTCTTTATGGCTTAGAACAGAAAAAATTCATGTGAATTATTGTACTTCACCTGGGAAAGTGGTGGTGGTGACAGTGGTAGGGGTGGTGGTGGTGGTGGTGGAGGTGGTGGTGGTAGTGGTGGTGGTGGTGGTGGTGGTGGTGGTGGTGTGTGTGTGTGTGTGTGTGTGTGTGTGTGTGTGTAATGATGATTTTTGTGAAGATTCTTATACAGGAGATAGTTTTATCTATTAGAATACTTGAGAAAAAGGAATCTGCTAGACAGAAAAGCTTTCATGTACCTATTTAAAGAAGAACTTCTAGTTCTTCCAGTTTTTTTTAAGTAAATTGAATATATTTATTCTTACCAAATACATTTTCATTGAATTAATTTTCTTACAGAATTTGAATTGTAAATTGCTTTTATTTACAGGTTTGAATTTGATTAATTTTTTCAATATCTTTCTTTTCATACCAATATATATTTCCAAATCGATTCTTTGTATGTTTCTGCTATAGAGCAGAGAACTTGGTCCAAATGTACCATGTGGTTGGCAATTATTTCACCTCCAGTGGTCTGTCATACCCACACTGAAATGAAGCAGCTTTGAGTTACTGCAGTTGAGGTGGAAGGAAGATTGCTGAAGTTTACAAGATTGATTCTGCTTTTATTGTTGTGTCTGAGGTTGACTTTTATGCCCCAGTAACTTGCCTGAATTTGTGTTTTTCAAGAGTCTGAGATGCTCTGTATCAGGCAGAGCCTTGGGCGACATTTAGAGATGAGGAGGTTTGCTGAAGATGTGGTCATAGAGCAAGGTTGAAAGATCATTTTAGGACTTAAAAAGTCAAACTAAAATTTGTCCTCCATATTGAAAACGGCCAGAAGAACAATTCGAGACACTTTTGTGTAACTTATTGAAATAAAAAGGGAAGTCTCTCTAGATAGAAAAAAGTGATCTCAGAGAATGCAAAATTGTTCCTCTGATAATAATAAAAGTTAAAAACTGTGACTAGTTAGTTGACTGCTCACTGCAAGACAGAATAAAACTCAATTTTACCCATGTATTCTCATTAAAAACTTTCAGAAGCCAATTCTCATGATCTCAGCGTTTTAAGGCACAGGTATCAGGTGGTCCCTGATTGCCCCCCTTTGGAACTTCACTGATGAAGGCGTGGTCAGCAATCTATAGATGTCCATTTTCACTGCTCCAAGTAAAACTTGGAGCCGCTGAAGAACTGGTACAGCAAAGGAAATGTTTCAGCAGGAGATACTAATGAAATAGTACTTTAAAAATGTTGTGCATGCACAGACTGAATACAGAATACTCAGCTATGTCTGATTTCAGAAAGCAGCTGGCTTGTTTAGTTCTGTGAAGGTAAGAAAAAATAAAGCAGGATGGCAGTACATGAAAGAGATCACAGCCACCCAATCAAACCAGATTAGCATCTGTAATTATAATAAAAATAAATGAAAATAGAGTAAATTGTGAGGCTAGAGGGGTGCTATATGTTATTTTTGTTTGTTTGTTTGTTTTGTTTTGTTTTTTTGAGACAGGCTTTCTTTGTAAAATACTGGCTGTCCTGGAAGTCACTCTGTAGACCAGGCTGGCTTTGAACTCAGAATTCCACCTGCTTCTGCCTCCCAAGTACTGGGATTAAAGGCATGTACCACCACTGCCCAGCTGATGCCCAAAGCCCATGGTTATGACACATGTTGGAGGGACCTTCCCGTGTCGCCCATAAATGTCTAGCTGTGGTTTACAATTGAATTTCTTCTTATCTTCTGGAATGGAAACCTTTGTAGTCGGCGGAAAAGTAGCTTATAAACTGCTCCAAACATAGATAAGAAAAGTAACATCCCAGTATAGTAAAACTTCTAGAGAAGCTTCTAATAGTAAGAATATATGTGGTAGCTGTCTTTTTAGAAAAAAAGGTATCTCTCTCAAGAATTTACAGTAAAACAAGAAAAGAAAAATAACAGCATTTCATTTTCAAATTCATGGAGTTAAGTGGGCAAGATGTAAAAATCAATCCAAAACACAGCCAAAAAATATGAAGAATAATTGAATTAAAATTAGGTAAAAATAACAAATCATGTACTAGGAAGGAGAAAAATGGACTCGTAATTTATAGAATATGCCACGAAGAAGTTGAAATGCCATCTTCTAAATAACAATTTAATGCAATGTAATAAAAGAATGGGAAAGAAAATAGAAATATACAGGATGAGTTCATTATACTCTTCTTTTCATAGGTGATGAGCCATCTACTGAGGACATAGAAACAGACACTAGCCATTAAAACTGGAGAGAAGAAATGATGTCAGCATACAAAATCTTGTCAATATTTAGCTAGAGTGAGTTAGAAAATGCAATTCTAACATGTATTTCTATGGGAAGCATATTATGTAGTTCCTTGTTTTTATTGACTATATATGGAAAAAGCATGCACAAGTGTATATGTACTATAGTTATAAACACATATATAATGAAAATAAATGAGTAATCACATAAAATGGGCTGAATATTCTCTTCCAAATAACTTTCAATGTTACATAATGCAATTTATCAAATTATGGATTAAGAAAAAAATTATCAGAACCAGAACACTTTCGCAAATAGCATTAGAAAAAGTAAGTGTCCACATGAAAACAATTAGATATATTTTATATTTTAAAAACAAAGCTCTCAGATAGAAGAAATTATTAAATATAAAAGTCAAAATACTAAGCATTTAAATGAAAATAAATTACAATTTAAAAACATGAAGTTAAATTAATTTCCATCCCTCATCATTATATTCTTCTTAAAGAGAAAGAATTTAAAATGTGGGAGAAATACATTATCATAAAGAAACTGTATTTTCTTGAAAGTAAAACACTTTACAGTTTATGAGCATAGCTTTAAAAACTCTAAAAGTGCTTCCAGTTTCAGTCTGCAGCCAGAGCTGATCCTGTGCTATAATGCTACATACACAAATACCACCAGGAGAGACCTGGTCTCTCAGGAGTGCCAACACACCTGCAACCACAGGTAAGACCACCACTTCTCTTTAAATTCCTGGCCTAAGAGGGGCCCTCCTAGATCCATCAGGACACAGGAACGAAGGACCAGCTGGGGACAGGATTATTTGGGTTTCTGTCTGCACTCTGAAGCTGACCCTGTATCACAGTTCTCCATAGCTAAAATTCTTCCCAAAGAGAACTGGTCTCCCAGGAATACTGACACAGAGGCTTGCAGGAGAGACAAGCCACAGTAAGCAACAAGAAGACCAGCTAACACCAGAGATGACCAGATGGCTTAAGGCAGGGAAAAGAATATAAGCAACAGAAACAAAGGCTGCTTGGCATCATCAGAACCATGTTTTCTCACCACAGTGAGCCCTGGTTACCCCAACACACCAGAAATACAAGACTCAGATTTATCATTTCATGATGATGCTAGACAACTTGAAGCATTCCCACTAAAATCAGGGACTAGACAAGGCTGCCCTGTCTCTCCATACCTTTTCAATATAGTACTCGAAGTTCTAGTAAGAGCAATTAGACAACATAAGGAAGTCAAAGGGATACAAATTGGAAAGGAAGAAGTGAAACTATCATTATTTGCAGAAGATATGATAGTTTACCTAAGCGACCCAAAAAACTCCACCAGAGAACTTCTACAGCTGATAAACAACTTCAGCAAAGTGGCAGGTTATAAAATTAACTCAAGAAAGTCAGTGGCCTTCCTGTACTCAAAGGACAAGCAGGCTGAGAAAGAAATTAGGGAAATAACACCCTTCACAATAGCCACAAACAACATAAAGTATCTTGGCGTAACTCTAACCAAACAAGCAAAAGATCTGTACAACAGGAACTTCAAGTCCTTGAAGAAAGAAATCGAAGAAGACATCAGAAAATGGGAAAATCTTCCATGCTCGTGGGTTGGCAGGACTAATATAGTCAAAATGGCAATCTTGCCCAAAGCAATATACAGATTCAATGCAATCCCCATCAAAATCCCAACTCAATTCTTCATAGAGCTAGAAAGAGCAATTCTCAAATTCATCTGGAATAACAAAAAACCCAGAATAGCTAAAACTATCATCAACAGCAAAAGGACTTCTGGGGGAATCAATATCCCGGACCTCAAGCAATATTACAGAGCAGTGGTATTAAAAACTGCATGGTATTGGTTCAGTGACAGGGAAGCAGATCAATGGAATAGGATCGAAGACCCAGAATTGAACCCACACATCTATGGCCAATTGATCTTCGACAAAGGAGCTGAAAACATCCAGTGGAAAAAAGATAGCCTTTTCAACAGATGGTGCTGGCTCAACTGGAGGTCAACATGCAGAAGAATGAGAATTGATCCACTCTTATCTCCTTGCACTAAGCTCAACTCCAAGTGGATCAAAGACCTCCACATAAAACCAGACACACTAAAACTAATAGAAAAGAAACTGGGGAAGACCCTTGAGGACATTGGCTCAGGGGAAAAATTCCTGAACAGAACACCAATTGCTTATGCTCTAAGAGCAAGAATAGACAAATGGGACCTCATAAAACTACAAAGTTTCTGTAAGGCAAAAGACACTGTCAAAAGGATAAATCGGCAACCAACAAATTGGGAAAAAATCTTCACCAACCCCACATCCGACAGAGGGCTAATCTCCAATGTATACAAAGAACTCAAGAGGTTAGACCCCAGAAAACCAAATAACCCTATCCAAAAATGGGGTACAGAGCTAAACAGAGTCTTTTCACCTGAAGAAATTCGGATGGCTGAGAAACACCTTAAAAAATGTTCAACATCACTAGTCATTAGGGAAATGCAAATTAAAACAACCCTGAGATTTCACCTCACACCAGTCAGAATGGCTAAGATTAAAAACTCAGAAGACATCAGGTGTTGGCGAGGATGTGGAGAAAGAGGAACACTCCTCCACTGCTGGTGGGAATGCAAGCTGGTACAACCACTCTGGAAATCAGTATGGCGGTTCCTCAGAAAACTGGGTGTGATACTTCCGGAGGACCCAGCCATACCACTCCTGGGAATATACCCAGAAGATTCACCAGCATGCAATAAGGATACATGCTCCACTATGTTCATAGCAGCCTTATATATAATAGCCAGAAGCTGGAAAGAACCCAGATGTCCCTCAACAGAAGAATGGATACAAAAAATGTGGTATATATACACAATGGAGTACTATACAGCCATTAGAAACAATGAATTCATGAAATTCTTAGAGAAATGGATGGAGCTGGAGAATGTCATACTAAGTGAGGTGACCCAGTCTCAAAAGAATACCCATGGTATACAGTCACTGATAAGTGGATATTAGCCTAGAAGCTTAGAACACCAAAGACACAAATCACATATCAAGTGATGTCTCACAAGAAGAAAGGAGTGGACACTGGTGCTAGAATGGACCAAAACATCATTGTGGGAGAGTACAAGAACAGTAAAGTGGGAGGGGGTGGATGCGGGAGCAGGGGGAGGGAAAAGGACATGTGGGACCTTTGGGGGTGGGGAACCAGAAAAAGGGAAATGAATTGTAAATATAGAATATATACAATAAAAAAAAAGAAAGAAAAAAAACTGCATGGTATTGGTACAGTGACAGGCAAGCAGATCAATGGAACAGGATTGAAGACCCAGAAATTAACCCACAGACTTATGGTCACTTGATCTTTGATAAAGGAGCCACAACCATCCGGGGGAATAAAGATAGCCTTTTCAACAAATGGTGCTAGTTCAACTGGAGGTCAACATGCAGAAGAATGCGAATTGACCCACTCTTATCTCTTTGCACTAAGATCAACTCCAAGTGGATCAAGGACCTCCACATAAAACCAGACACTCTGAAACTATTAGAAAAGAAACTTGGGAAGACCCTGGAGGACTTGGGCACAGGGGAAAAGTTCCTGAACAGAACACCAATAGCCTATGCACTAAGATCAAGAATCGACAAATGGGACCTCATAAAATTACAAAGTTTCTGCAAAGCAAAGGACACTGTCAGAAGGACAAAACGGCAACCAACAAAGTGGGAAAAGATCTTCACCAACCCCACATCCGACAGAGGGCTAATATCCAATATATACAAAGAACTCAAGAAGTTAGACCGCAAAGAACCAAATAAC
Source organism: Apodemus agrarius (assembly GCA_964023405.1). Taxonomy (NCBI): domain Eukaryota; kingdom Metazoa; phylum Chordata; class Mammalia; order Rodentia; family Muridae; genus Apodemus; species Apodemus agrarius. Next base: position 102,240,177 of record OZ030013.1, on the reverse strand, counting down.
CCTATCAAAAAATGGGGCACAGAGCTAAACAAAGAATTTTCACCAGAAGAAATTCGGATGGCCGAGAAACACCTTAAAAGATGTTCAACATCATTAGTCATCAGGGAAATGCAAATCAAAACAACCCTGAGATTCCACCTCACACCAGTCAGAATGGCTAAGATTAAAAACTCAAGAGACAACAAGTGCTGGCGAGGATGTGGAGAAAGAGGAACACTCCTCCACTGTTGGTGGGATTGCAAAATGGTAAAACCGCTCTGGAAATCAGTTTGGCGGTTTCTCAGAAAATTGGGCATGCCACTTCCAGAGGACCCTGGCATACCACTCCTGGGCATATACCCAGAGGATTCCCCTGCATGCAATAAAGACACATGCTCCACCATGTTTATAGCAGCCTTGTTTATAATAGCCAGAAATTGGAAGGAGCCCAAATATCCCTCGAAGGAGGAATGGACACAGAAAATGTGGTATATTTATACAATGGAATACTACTCAGCAATTAAAAATAATGAATTCATGCAATTTGTAGGTAAATGGTTAGACCTGGAAAATATCATCCTGAGTGAATTAACCCAATCACAAAAGAATGCACATGAAATGCAATCACTGATAAGTGGATATTAATGAGCCCAGAAGCCCTAAATACTCAAGACACAAATAGCAAGTCAAACGATTCCCAAGAAGAAGAAAGGAGAGGACCCTGGGCATGTAAAGATTGCATCCAGTTTAGTAAAGAAACCGAGGGGGGAGGCGGAATGATTGGGGAATAGTTGTGGGGAGAGAAACTATGGGAACTATGGTGGGTGGGAACTGGGAAAGGGGAAAGCCTTTGGAATGTAAACATAGAATATAGAAAATAAAAAAAAAAACCTTGGAAAGAGATCAGGAGTCATAAATGTAAGCATCACCCACATAATAGAAGAGATAGAAGAGAGAATATCAGGTACAGAAGATACCATAGACAACATTGACACAACAGTCAAAGAAAATGTAAAATGCAAAAAACCCCTGACCGAAATCATCCAGTAAATCCGGGACACAAGGAGAAGACCAAACCTATGGATAATAGATATAGGAGTGAAGATTCCCAACTTAAAGGGCCAGTAAATATATTCAACAAAATTATAGAAGCAAACTTCCCTAACCTAAAGAAAGAGATGCACAGAAAAATACAAGAAGCATACCGAATTCCAGATAGATGGGACCAGAAAATAAATTCCTCCCGTCACATAAAAGTCAAAATATCAAATGTACAAAAAGAAAGAAAGAAAGAAAGAATAAAGAAAGAAAGGAAGAATATTAAAAGCAGTAAAAGAAAAAGATCAAATATATAAAGGCAGACCTATCAGAAGTACACCAGGCTTCTGAGCAGAGACTGTGAAAGCTAGAAGATCCTGATCAGATCTCATACAGGCCCTCAGAGAGCACAAATGCCAGCCCAGACTACAATATCTAGCAAAACTCTCAATTACCAGAGATGGAGAAACCAAAATATTTCATGAATAAATAAATAAATAAATAAATAATAAATAAATAAAATAAAAAAAATCATGCAATACCGTTCCACAAATCCAGCCTTCCAAAGGATAATAGAATGGAAAATGCTAACACAAGGAGGGAAACTACACACTAGAAAAAGAAAAAAAGTAATCTTATTTCAACAAACCCAATAGAAGATAGCTACACAAACATAAAAATAACAACAAAAATAACAGGAAGCAACAGTCACTATTCCTTAATATCTGTTAATATCAATGGACTCAATTCCCCAATAAAAAGACACAGACTAACAGATTGGTTATGAAAACAGGACCCAGCATTTTTCTGCCTACAGGAAATGCACCTCAGTGTCAAACACAAACACTACCTCAGAATAAAAAGTAAAATTTCCAAGCAAATGGTCACAAAGAAACAAGCTGGAGTAGCCATTCTAATATTAAAATACAATTGACTTTGAACCTAAAGACATCAAAAAACATAGGGAAGGACACTTCATACTCATCAAAGGAAAAATGTACTAAGATGAACTCTCAATTCTGAACATCTATGCTCCAAATGCAAAGGCACCCACATTTATAAGAGAAACTTTACTAAAGCTCAAAGCACACATTGTACCTCACACAATAATGGGGGAAAGACTTCAACATCCCACTCTCATTAATAGACAGATCATGGAAACACGAATTAAACAGAGACACTATGAAACTAACAGATGTTCTGGACCAAAAGGATTTAACAGATATTTATACAATATTTCATCCTAAATCAAAAGAATATACCTACTTTTCAGCATTTCATGGTACCCGGTCTGAAATTGACCATATAATCAATCGCAAAACAGAGCTCAGCAGATATAAGATTGAAATAATCTCATGCCTCCTATCAGATCACTATGGATTAAGGCTGTTCTTGAATAGCAACAAAACACCAGAAGGCCCACATACACATGGAAGCTGAACAATGCTCTATTCAATGAAAACTTGGTCAAGGAAGAAAGAAAGAAAGAAAGAAATTAAAGACCATTTGAAATGTAGTGAAAATGAAGGTACAGCATACGTAAACTTATGGGGCACAATGAAAACAGTGCAAAGAGGAAAACTCATACCTCTGAGTGCCTCCAAAAAGAAACTGGAGAGAGCATACACTAGAAGTTTAAGAGCACATCTGAAAGCTCTGGAACAAAAAGAAGCAAATGCACCCAAGAGCAGTAGACAGCAGAAAACAAACCAAACTCAGGGCTGAAATAAACCAAGTAGAAACAAAAAGAACTATACAAAGAATCAACAAAACCAGAAGATGGTTCTTTGAGAAAATTAACAAGATAGATAAACCCTTAGACTGACTAACCAGAGGCACAGAGATAGTATTCAAATTAACAAAATCAAAAATGAGAAGGTAGATATAACAACACAAACCAAAGAAATTCAAAAACTCATCAGATTCTACTACAAAAGCCCATACTCAACAAAACTGGGAAATCTGGATGAAATGGGGAATTTTCTAGACAGATACCAGATAACAAAGTTAAATTAGGATCAGATAAACCATCTACACAGTACCATAACCACTAAAGGAAAGGAAGTCATTAAAAGTCTCCAAAACAAAAACAAAAACAAAAACAAAAAAACAAAAAACAAAACAAAACAAACAAACAAACAAACAAAAAAACAAACTCAGGACCAAATGGGTTTAGGTTTAGTGGAGAATTTTATGAGACCGTCAAAGAAGACCTAATACCAATACTCTTTAAACAATTCCATAAAATTGAACAAAAGGAACATTACCCAATTTGTACTATGAAGCCACATTTATGCTGATACCAAAACCTCACAAAAAACCAACAGAGAAGTTCAGACTAATTTCCCTTATGAATATCAATATGAAAATACTCAATAAAATTCTCACAAACCAAATTCAATAACACATCAAAAAGATCATTCACCATGATCAAGTAGGCTTCATCCCAGGGATGCAGGGATTGTTCAATATACAGAAATCCATTAATGTAATCCACTACATAAACAAACTCAAAGAGGAAAAAAAAACATGATCATTTTATTAGATGCTGAAAAGGCATTTGACAAAATTCAATATCCCTTCATGTTAAAAAAAAAAAGTGGAAAGATCAGGAATTCAAGGCCTATACCCAAACATAGTAAAAGCAATATATAGCACACTAGTAGGCAACATCAAACTAAATTGAGAGAAACACGAAGCAAGCCCACTAAAACCAGGGAGTAGACAAGGCTCTCTCTCTCTCTCTCTCTCTCTCTCTCTCTCTCTCTCTCTCTCTCTCTCTCTCTCCCTATCTATTCAATATAGCACTTGAAGTTCTAGTTAGAACAATTAGAAAACAAAAGTTCAAGGCAATACAAATTAGAAAGGAAAGAGTCAAAATATCACTATTTGCAGATGATATGATAATATACTTAAGTGACCCCAGAAACTCACCAGAGAATTTCTATAGCTGATAAACAACTTCAGTAAAGCGGCCAGAAATAAAATTAACTCAAACAAATCTGTAGCCTTCCTATACTCGAAGTATTAACAGTCTGTGAAAGATATTAGGGAAATGACACCCTTCCCAATAGTCACAAACAATATAAAGTATCTTGGAGTGACTCTAACCAAACCAAAAAAAAAAAAAAAAACTTTATGGCAAGGACTTCAAGTCTCTGAAGAAGATCCCTTTGCCCTAATGGACTGCCTCATCTAGCCTCCATAGGAGAAGGTGCACCTAGTCTTATTGCAGCTTGGTATACCAAGTTTGGTTGATAATCATGGGAGGAATCCTCTTTTTATGAGGAGAAGGGGAGGATGTGTGGATGGGGGGGGCGGGCATTGGAGGTAAGAGGGGATCTGGGAAGGGGAAGAGATGCTGTGGTAGAATGTAAAGTAAATAAATAATAGTATAAAAGATTATAATTGACAAAAGATTTATATATGATACAATGAACAACTGGTAACGGAACCTAAACTCTGTAAATATTATTTTGATAATGTTACTCCCAGTGTGCTCCTGAAAACCTGCTCTCAACTAGATAGTGTGAAACATAGGAACATAGTACTAATCTTGGGATTTGGACTGAAGGGCTAAGTCAGAAAGATTTAGAAAGGTTCATACCTAGCCTGAGCTACATAAAAGGACATTAATTAAGCATGATTATACTCATGGGTCATATACATAAGACATTCTACAAGGCCGGTTGGCTAATTCGGTAGCCTGAGCTACATAAAAGGACAGTAATTAAGCATGATTATACTCATGGGTCATGTACATAAGACATTCTACAAGGCTGGTTGGCTGATTCGAACTCCAGTGATTGTGAAGAATTGGGCTGTTGTAGGTCCACACCCAAATCACCTTCAGCTATCTTACTCCCACATATAGACATTTATTGCCACCTTTATACAACCTGTAACTACTAGTCAAACCCATTACACAGACAGATCCCTGGCTTTGTTATAAACCACTTACTTATCTTATATTTTCACCAGTGTTTCAGAAAACTACCTTAATTTATGACTATTATTAAGTTACCATGAAACTATTACCACATTGTAACATGGTATTTGGTGCAACCTGAATTAGTGTTTCTGGGCTGTGGTCATGTATATGTGATGCTCTATAAAGGTTTGAAGCAAAGATTTGGAATAGCAAATGTGGTAAACCTAACAGAAAGCACTATAAATAAATATACAGAAAATTAAGCAGAGTCAGTTTCTAAGTTTGTGAGCAGTGCAGAGAAATGAAAACTTAAGAATTCCAGTTACTCAGGAGTTGCTTCAATGTTTTTGTGTTTTTTTTTTTTTTCGAGACAGGGTTTCTCTATGTAGCCCTGGCTGTCCTGGAACACACTCTGTAGACCAGGCTGGCCTCGAACTCAGAAATCCGCCTGCCTCTGCCTCCCAAGTGCTTCAATGTTTATTAGGTAAGTGAGCTTTAGTGGAAAAAGAAAACAGCTGGGCATGCCTTTAATCCCAGCACTTGGGAGGCAGAGTCCAGCGGATTTCTGAGTCTGAGGCCAACCTGGTCTACAGAGTGAGTTCCAGGACAGCCAGGGCTACACAGAGAAACCCTGTGTTGAAACAAATCATTTTTTCTTTTTTCTTTTCTATATTCTTTGTTTACATTCCGAGTTTACATTTCCCAGTTCCCCCCTCACCATTTGTCCCATAAGTCCTCTTCCTTCCACCCATTCCACAATCACCCCCTCCCATTTCTAAATCTTAAAAAAAAAAAAAGAAAACAGCTTCTAGGAAGGAATAAAAAGAAAATGTTCTGTCAAAACATTATTCAATTCTGTTCTTCATCCTGCTTCTCCCTGATTGAAATGTATTGAAAAAATTAGGTTCTAGAATAATGATGGGGGCATGAGTATAAATATTTACTTTCTCATAATATAGGAGCAGGGGTTGCTGACTGAATTTTAGTTTGTGGCATGAACAAATACCATCTATCTGAACATGAATTTTTGAATTATTTTGAAATGTCATCTCTTAACTGACATAGCAAGTCATATCTAAGTAATAAAATTTAATATGGAATTTGACTTCTATTCACATTTTGTGTATTCAAGGTTTTCATTTCAGAAAGGCTAATATTGCTTTGCAGAAGTTAAACCCTCTTACTTTCAATTCAATTGCTTTGATGTGCCTATTTCTTTGAACAAAAACTCTCTTTTTAAATGCTCTTTTGATATATAAGCTTCTAGTTGCCTTGAAGTTACTCCTGAAATCAAATCGCTGATGAAGGTTTCTAGAGTTTGCCACAAAACGTACTTATTTTGATATATTTGTTGATGTATTCTTGATAGGCAATGGGCTAGAATTTACTTTAAAAAGATCCTGCCAGGTGGTGGTGGCTCATGCCTTTAATCCCAGCACTTGGGAGGCAGAGGCAGCTGGATCTCTGAATTCGAGGCCAGCCTGGTCTACAAAGTGAGTTCCAGGACAGCCAAAGCTACACAGAGAAACCCTGTCTCAAAAAACCCAAAAAAAACCCTTTTTTGTGAATATTCAAAACTAAACAGCAGGGAACAGCACTGTCTAAAGCTTGAGAAAAGAGATTGGGAGACAGCTTGCAATCCCACCAGCAGTGGAGGAGTGTTCCTCTTTCTCCACATCCTCACCAGCATTGGTGTCTCCTGAGATTTTTATTTTAGCCATTCTAACTGGTGAAATCTCAGGGTTGTTTTAATTTGCATTTCCCTGATGACTAAGGATGTTGAAAATTTCTTTAGGTGCTTCTCAGCCATTTTATATTCCTCAGTTGAAAATTCTTTGTTTATCTCTGTACCCCATTTTTAATAGGGTTATTTGGCTCTCAGGAGTCTAACATCTTGAGTTCTTTGTATATATTAGATATTATCCCTCTGTGCAATGTAGGGTTGGTAAAGATCTTTTCCCAATTTGTTGGTTGCCTGGAGACAGCTTTCTCTTTACCCTCTGTTGTGCCCTGTCCTGTTTATTCTGTGATGCTCAGATAGTGTAAAGAAAGAAGGGTCAGACGAAGCTTTTAAAGATAGAGTCTATAGCAAAATTAGGAAAACATTGTTATTTAAAAATACTTTTATCCATAGGGATTTGCTTATATTGAATCAACATAGAAAATAAAACAAAAAGCAGAGAAGAATGGAAGCAGTATTTTATTATTTGTGTGAGATTAGTCACATGTAGTGAGATGTAGCTCACTACATGTTGTTGAGCTCCGAATGTTCTAACACAGCAGTCTTCCCTTTAGCCCACACAATAATGTGGTCCTGGTCATGGGACTGGGGGTGGAGGAGGAGTTCTTTGCCCCACAGCTCCCAGAAAATGGTCCCTTTCTTCCTGGGATTAAGTCTCTTTTCAAGCACCAAACTGATGACCTCATTGTATTAAACAATGTGTGTTGTTGATTTTCTTATTGCTGAGATAAAACAGCTGACAAAGCAAAGTAGGAAAGTGGGGTTTCTGGTGTGATACCATGTGAGGGCGCAACATTATGAGGCAGTGGATGTCGCATGAGCACTGAGGAAGCTGAAAGGAACAAATGCTGATGTTCAGCTAATAGCCACCTTTTTATTATTCAGTTCAAGAAACAAATCTTTGAAATGAACAACATACAATGGACAGGTATTCCTGTCTCAGTTAACTTAGTTGAGAAATTCCCTCAGATATGCCCAGATATGTACACATACACACGTGTGCGCGCGCGCGCACGCGCACACACACACACACACACAGACACACACAGAAAGAGAGAGAGAGAATTTCCTCCTCCTCTTCCTCCTCTTCCTCCTCCTCCTCCTCTTCTTCCTCCTCCTCCTCTTCCTCCTTCTCCTCCTCCTTCTCCTTTTTTATAAAAAATAAATGTCCTTCTATGTAGCTCAGGCTAGGTATGAACCTTTTTAAATCTTTCTGACTTAGCCCTTCAGTCCAAATCCCAAGATTAGTACTATGTTCCTATGTTTCACACTATCTAGCTGAGAGCAGGATTTCAGGAGCACACTGGGAGTAACATATAGTATATCAATAATGCATTTGACTTAGATCATCATTATTTGAAGACACTTAGCTTGGAGCCAATGTCACCATGGTGTCCCTGATTATTGAAATGCCTTTGTCATCTCAGTTACTTTGGAGATTGCTCCCAGCCTCCTGTGTAAATTCTAGTGACTACTGTTCTCTGTTGAGCCTTGGATGGAGGGAACAATTGCAGAGGTGAGGTTTCCATGCAGAGCTTCTCTTCCCTTAGTGCAAGGGCTCTCATTCTTTTGTAAACTCACAGCCTTCCAGAACTGGTATAAACGTATATCCTGTTGCTCCTTCAACAATCCTCTATTTGAAGTAGCCTTTTAAATCTGTTTATTGTTGAAAATTTCATACATTCATATGTTGTACTTTTATCATATTATCACTACTCTTCCTTCCAATTCTTCTCAAGACCCTCCTATAAAATCTTACTCTCAAGTCCATGTATTTTTTAAATATTTATATTTTGACCCAAAATTTCAGTTAGTGCTACCTGTGTTTTCACTGTGCATGATCCTTTACTCTGGGGTATGTACAACCTGCTAATGACCACTCCACCAAAAAGAAAAAGAAAAAGAAAAAATGATTTTTCTTCCCATCAGCACCCATTAGCTACCAATAGCCTCTAAGCTATAGGTGGAATTGCCTGTGCCCCTTCCTTGCTGCTGCTGACATTATTAACTAGTTTGATCTTTTCCAGGCCACCACAGCTGCTATGAGTTCATCTGCCCAATGCCCAAATCACTACTGTAATGCTTGCTTTTCATATCAGTACTTTACATCCTATCAGTACGTTCTGCCTCATTTCTGACAAGGGTTCCTGAGCCTGGGGCAAGTGTAAGGGTGGGAGCAGATTGCTATGTCTTCTATTGCTGAGCATATATTCATATCTTAATTGTATGCATAGATGGAAAGATAATGCATATGCTTTTTTAAAAGCCATGGTTACCAGAAATTGTCCCAGAGATTGACATTGCCACACTTATGATCTACCTATCTCAAGTAAATTCAAGGAACACCACACTTCTCACATTGCAGTCATTTTGTGAATTTACTCACATAATATACACAATTATTTTCATTGGTAATACATATCATTGTTGACAATTTTAATGAAATAAAATATCCCACTTTGTCTCAAAGGAAGTTCCCTGCCTTATTTACTGGAATAAAATACATTCCTGGATTCTCAAGCTATTTAAAGCTAAACAGAATGGCTGTTGTCTGGAAACTCACATTGCATGTTTCAAAATAGCTTTTCTGTTGGGAACCTATACTTCTGAGGCTGGAGTTTGCTCTTTAGTTAAAAGTGTCCCTCAAGGACCTTGACTATAAAGCAGAATAAATGTAGTGAGTATGTAATATTTCTCTGTCCTTAAGAGATGCGTGTTAAGAAGTAATTGGTCATAAAATAACATTTAATGAGAAACCACTGGAGGGCTTCATCATGTTATCAATCCATAAGTACAAAAGAAGATATGCTCCTAAGTGTATGGAGAATTTAACAGAGGTTAAGCATGGAAATAATAGCTTGTGGCGTGAGATTGCTAGAACCAAACACTAAGACTTAAGTTTTAATGCATACTAAGTATTAAATAATTCATATGAGTCCTTTGTGCTAGCACTTTACCTTAGAATGACCCACTAGTACCTGAAATAGTCTCAATCCAGGGTTCCATACTTTCTTCTCATACTGGTTTATACTTTGGAAAATATACTTCACAAATAGTTTAAAACAAAACCATTTACTCAAGTTTCAAATACAAACTCCAGTTGATTCTGGGCTTAATTTTGACTGTCTTTCAATAATTTTGTATAATTTTCTGAATTTAGGAAAAATATAAACACAATGCACATGTTGAAATATATAAGTGAAAAACAGTTTGTACCCGTGTGACTTGGAAAGAAGCATCTTGGGTGAAGGGATGACGGTTACAGACATGATTTGTATACTGAGGGAAGGAGAAGTAGACTAGAGTGAGGGCTGAAGTGCCAGCTTGGAACAGTCAGACGTCGCAGCATGCCAGCATGCGTCAAGATGCCTACCTTTTATTGTGAGGATTGTTACAATTCTTTGCTCTGTAATATATAACCTGTAAGTGTAACAGAATATATTTATATATGCTTACTTATATGTATGAAGATAAGCCCATGCTTGAGATTTACAGAGCTCTGTTGGTTGCTAAGTGTTATAAATAGGTAGTCAGTGAAAAGGCTGCAAACCTGGTCCTGATTGTACCAAGATTTAATCCATAGACTGTAATTGATCTGGTGATAGAATTATAAAATTAAAATTTTCTGTACCAGCTTTAGAAAGACAACATATTTAAAGTAATCATTAAATTGAGCCTTTTAATGAATAGAATAAAGGTTAGTTTTGATGTCCCTTGATCTAATCCTTGATTCTCAGTGGCTTTAAGTCCATGGATATCATTATGTCCCTTGATGTAATCATTAACTTTCAGTGACTTTAAGTCAGTGGATCTCAACCTTCCTAATGCTATGAAACCTTAGGTGTTTGACAACCCATATGGACTGATCTTAGATCTTAGAGAAGGGTGCAATAGTATGTCTTTCTTTTTTGTAAGAATGCCTCCTCCTAGATAGTAATATGAGAAGTTACAGGGTTCCTCAAGTCAGGTTTAGATAGTTATCAATTAGAAACCTTCTGGGCAGTTAAGCATGCCATGTCCGTCTCTCTCCTCCTTGTAGGCCCGCACCCGTACTCAGGTTCTGTATTTCTGGTGGGTATTTAAAATCTCTTTCTCTGGTTCTTGGTTTTACAGGCCATTGGCTATGAGCAATAGGTCTGACTCCCATGAGTTCAAAGTCTGCTAGTGTATAATTACCCACGTAACACTTAACTATTCTGATCTTTTGTATGGTTTTAAATACATCCTTATTTTCCATGCTGTTTTAATTTACAAAATAAAGCATGGATACATTTATTTTAGCTTCATTAAATTATACATATGAATATTTAAACTTTATTATAATGATTTGGAAAGTCCATTAAAAAACTTCATACATTTTTTTTATTTACTAAATATTTGAGGGACTTGAGCAGATGTATTAAGTAGATGAATGTAGCTTGAAAATTGCTATGTCCAATCACATCACTTTGTCTAGGTTTACTGCTGAATAAACAGGTTTTGTTTTGTTTTGTTTTGTTTTTTAGCTCTTTCTGAACTGTGGCTGGCTGGTTCAACTCAACTGTTCTGGCCCAAATTCCTCTCCAAGCTGACTTATTCAAACTGGCTTCTATAGCCTTTCTGACAGAAATTCTCTGCTTTGCATCAAAATAACTTTGGCAATATGTTCTAATCTTCTGGCTCCATCTTATTCTTTTCTTTGTTCTGTCCTCACCTGTAAATTGAAAAAAATTCTGATAAAACTGCCTCCTCTGTCTTTGTCCTTCTGTCCGTCTCTTCCCATCTTTGTCTTTCTTTGTCTCACTCTGTATGTCTTTCTGTCTCTGTCTTTTTTATGTGTAGGTGCGTGTGCGTGCACTCGAGAGTGTGTGTGTGTGTGTGTGTGTGTGTGTGTGTGTGTCTGTCTGTCTTTCTGTCTGTCTTTCTCTGCTCTTAAGCAGCATTTCTTTCCTGTTTGTTCTCATGAGAGTTGAATATATCCTATCTATGAAGATTTGGGTCAAATCTTTCTGTTTCTTTACTTTCTCTGCCCCTCAATTGGACATCACTTTCCAACATGGCTGCTTTCTCTACAAAGTAATCTAATTACATTGTTTGGGGATAAAGGTGTATGCTAAGGATATGTCTGTATTCTAGTCAGGGCCAGGGCAAGTCTCTATTCTTTCCAGATCATATCTTTGGATGTGATCCTTTGCCATGTTACCGGAATAAAATTCCTCTACAGGAACAAGAGCAGAGAATTATTTCACAATGCAAAAAAATTCAATGAGAAATGAACTGAAATTGATACTTATCTAGAAATATGGGCTGGCAAGTTTCTCCCTTGGACTGGATAGGCATATGATTGGACATTTTTTGATGTTCTGTTGAAGACAAGTACTGAAAGCTAAGACTCAGTTTTCTAAAAGATGGAGTTTGTGTTTTCAAAAAAGTGCTTTATCAGAATGAAGGGAAAACAGTTGGCAGTTTCTTACTACAGATTTTGTGTGTCTCTGGTCTGTGTTCCACAGAAATTAGCTTATTGAAAATGCTGAAAAACTCTCGGCTGGTGAGAGAACCTTTGACCTGATGATCCACACATTTATCTTGAGTTGTTACAGAATTAAATGGAAGACAGTACAAGGATCTCAATGCATTCATTTGGGGTGAGGTAGGATGAGATGAGGGTGCCAGATTAACATCCCAGAAATCTTCAATTCATATTATTATTGTGTTACATTCACCTCTCTGACAATTTGTAGGAAAATGAGCTATGATTTTTTTCTTTTCTGCTCAAAATTATTCCCAGACATTTATAACAATGTTGGCTCTTTGTAATCCTACATGGGTTCTTGAAGTCTCCTGACTCAACCTCCAGTGCTCGGATTAAAGCGCTGATGTATCATGTTTAACTCTCCTTATTTTATATATACATGGAAGCAAATATTTATCTTATTCTCCACTTAAACCACCCCAAAGGCTCCCCCATTTTCTTGGCCACTGCTACTTGCAGTTTCAGTGTTTGTACTTTCTCATCTTTTAGTCGAGCTCTCTTTCCATAGTCTTCCTGATGTTTAACCTTCAGCCCCACAGGCATGCTGTCATCCACGGGCTCTTTCAGTGCTTCTGTCTTAATTCCAGGCTTGTTGGGGTGGCCCTCAATTGTGCTAGTCATGAGGTTACTGATCCAGAAACAGAGGACACTTTGTTTAATATCTTATAGATGGGTCACCTTTCTGAAAGTGTAGGAGGGGCTCATGTAGGTCGCTTTCTCTTGATGGTTTGAGGATCAAGAGAAGCCAAGTCTGTTCTTTCATTGGTCTGGGATTTAGGACAGGAATGGTAAGAGGATAAAAGAGTGTCACTTCTCTAGTTTTCTGGTTCCCCACTAAGCCACCTCCACTTTCTACCTCTCTGAGTCCTCCTACAGTTTCTGTAGCATCATTTTGAGTCTTATAGTGTGCTTGCTAGGGAAGACCTGGAGATGATGAGTCTGTGCCCCTTTGTTCAGAAGGAGTGTCAGGCTCTCTACCAACAACACAGTTTCTCATTATTCTCCACTTAGAACATTGATTAATTTCCATGATATGCAGGTAAAACACCAATGTTCCCTAAGTCTGGCTTTATCAATGAGAGTCCTGTGCATATAGCATACAAAAAAAGCAATAAAGTATTTTTTCTTAGATAATAAAAGTCATTCTCTTCAGTTAATAAGGCATTCCAGCCTCAAACATAAAATCAGAATCTATCACGGTTTCTTTTCTTTGAATTGAATTTTTAAAAATCTTTAAAAAAAATAATTTTGAGTTTTTCTTAGAGCCAGATTATGGAGATTCATGCCTCAAATTAAGAAGAAGATATTTATATCCATATCCACCGAACCAAAATTCTATAATCCTGGGGGTTATGTAGAATAGTCAACTTTCTCCATATTTTACTCATACTCATGTTGTAGGGTCAGGGGAAACGTCTGCCTTCTTTATTAGGGATGAAGTTATAGTCAAGTTTTGTGTGAAGACTGACAGGGGAACTAGAACCAGCAGACAAATAATCTGCAGAAACAATTCCCATGATTTTCAAGTATTTCAAGCAATTTTTTGTATCCTCTATGAGTTTTAGTTCAGCTCCCATGGTGTATCTTTCTGTAATCCAATCATATCATTCAGAAGTGATTTTAGATTTTTAAATTCATCATCTTTTCTTTTGAATGTTCAACATTTCATTGTATTGGAAGCCCCCAATCTGTCTTCTACCTTCTTCTCATCTATATATGGATTTGTATACATACATGCATGTATGCATATACATACGTACCTGTTTTCTGTGTTTCTTATTTTTTTGCTCTTGTTCAAAGACACTATGCCAATGTGCCTTGCAGTTAAAATGACAAGATGCCATGGTTCTCTGACAGCCTCCTTGGCTTCTTTCATCCTTGCCCTCATTATCTCGCTGCAATAAAGCCTTGCCTCCACTCTGCCCTGCAGTGGCTTCTAGGTAAGAACAGTGAGTGACTCATTCCCAACTTGATCCTCATTACTTAGCAAAGTGCTTCTTGAGTGATCTGTTTTAAAGGGCAGCACATCATACTCCAAGTATATAAAGAGATCAATTATGTTGTCTAGGTTATGAGCAGGAATCTGTGTTTAAGCTGTTCTTTTGTAGAGGAGTGTGAATTTTCCAGGAGTTGGAAGTTTCAGAAGGGTGTTTCAGGTAATAAAAGTGATTTCACAGAGAAGGGAAAGTGAGAGAGCTACCACCTGTTCTTTTCCACCTAAAACAAAACTGAGCAGGCTCCTTTGTCCCTGTGGACAACATCCATCTGTGCCTTCAATCCATGCTGAGGATGCTTCTACAACCCTAAAAACTTGGTGTTTCACAGCTCCCTGGAGTCCACCTGGCATTGCCTGGCCTGGTTTGTTTGCTACTGCACTTTTCCCCATGTGCAGGAATGAGGAATGAGTATCTATAAATTTGAATGTCAAAACCAAATTCAAATGTCAAGACCACGCCACATCAATAGCTGCTTTCAATCCTGAGCCCAGCTCCTACGGACAACAAGGCTGGCAGAATCATTTGGGCATGTCACCATTTTCTTGTCAAAGAACATTCCCAAAACACTAAACCTAGACTGCTGGAGCAGCGTCTTCCGCTAGGGCCATGCACCCATGAGGAAGCCAGCTGGTAATCCCAGAAGCTAAAATTCATTTCAACGTTTTCTTGTTTGCATTTCTGTTAAAATTAGAAAATCTGGCATTATTCCTTTGTTTACTTTTTGAGAATAAGAGATATTCAAAATATTTTTGTGGGGACAGTAGTTTTAGTTGCCTTACAATCTGTGTCAGAAAGCAAAATTATAAAACTGCAAGAATATTCCAGTTTTGCATCGATGCTGGGGCATTATAAGAGAAATATATATATATATATATATATATATATATATATATACATACATACATATATATATGTGTGTGTGTATATATATATATATGTATATATATATATATATATACATATATATATATATATAATATAAAAATGGGGTACAGAGCTAAACAAAGAATTTTCACCAGAAGAAATTCGGATGGCCGAGAAACACCTTAAGAGATGTTCAACATCATTAGTCATCAGGGAAATGCAAATCAAACAACCCTGAGATTCCACCTCACACCAGTCAGAATGGCTAAGATTAAAAACTCAAGAAACAACAGGTGCTGGCGAGGATGTGGAGAAATCCCACTATTGGTGGGATTGCAAAATGGTAAAACCACTTTGGAAATCAGTTTGGCAGTTCCTCAGAAAATTGGGCATGCCACTTCCAGAGGACCCTGGCATACCACTCCTGGGCATATACCCAGAGGATTCCCCTGCATACAATAAAGACACATGCTCCACTATGTTTATAGCAGCCTTGTTTATAATAGCCAGAAATTGGAAGGAGCCCAAATATCCCTCAAAGGAGGAATGGATACAGAAAATGTGGTATATTTATACAATGAAATACTACTCAGCAATTAAAAATAATGAATTCATGCAATTTGTAGGTAAATGGTTAGACCTGGAAAATATTATCCTGAGTGAGTTAACCCAATCACAAAAGAATACACACGAAATGCAATCACTGATAAGTGGATATTAATGAGCCCAGAAGCCCTAAATATTCAAGGCACAATTAGCAAGTCAAATGATTCCCAAGAAGAAGAAAGGGGAGGACACTGGGCCTGCAAAGATTGGATCCAGTTTTGTAGACCCAGAACAGAGAAACCGTGGGGGGAGGGGGAATGATTGGGGAATAGTTGGGGGGGAGAGGAATTATGGGACGTATGTTAGGGGGGGGGACCTGGGAAAGGGGAAAGCCTTTGGAATGTAAACATAGAATATAGAAAATAAAAATTTAAAAAAATATATATAATAAAAATAAATAAAAATATATAATATATATAAACCTTTTTAGCTTTATACAGAAGGAAAAATGTATAAAGCATTATCAGAAGCAGTAGGTTAACAATTGTAATGTGCCATTTAACTAAATCTGTACTAGAAACATGCATGGGTGCTTTGACATAACTTTACCCAACATTAGTAACTTATAAAATCTTTTCAAAGGAATTTGATGGCATTCAGACCTCGAAGCTGTGTGAAAGCATTTCCTCTCACCCTGCTATAACGTCCTATTTGTCTTCTTTTGTAGCTCACTGCTGTGGGTTGGGGTTACATCTGGCATCAGACACAGAATGACAATATTTGAGGGGACTCTGCAAATCCATGACTAAATCCCCCTCTCTCCCAATATGTATCACTCCTGCAGATCAGTGTTATTTTCAGAATACCTAGTGAGAATCTCTTGAGTCTTGTGACATGGAGTCTTGATATTTTGTGATGCATTAATATAATTGATCAGGTGGAATTTGCATGTAATCAAAATGCAGTTCTTGGCCCGAAACATTTTCTCATTAGTAACTATCAACTGGTGCTTACTCAGCTGAGCCATGCAATTTTGGGTTTAATAAAAGTGCAATCTGCTCATTTGTTTACTATGTTTACTCCCTAAAGGCTGAAGCTTTTGTGACTGAACACAATGCATGATGAACAGAAGAGAAACTATTAGCTGTAGGCACTATTTTGGTGGCACAGAATTCAAAGTTGGTGTTGGCTGATGCCCAAGTGACTGTTGGGCAGAATGGCCCAAGCTGCTTTCAAACTTGGACTTCCAGGGCTCACAGAAAAGACCTTGAGCTCAAACACAATGCAGAATAATGTCCTGATTTCTGGGAATGTGTCAGTGGAATTCGGCCAGAATCAGGTCTCACTCCCCATCCATCAGCCCTTCATGTCCTGAATGCTACCTTTCTCCAAAACTCTGGACCATATGCATAAAGTAGTCATTTATCCCAGTGTATCATTGATGCTAGGCAAAGGATAACTAGCCACTGACCTCCTTCTCTGAGGGGGAACTGACATCTATCTAGACAAACTGTCATATGGATTCTAATCACTGCTAACATCAAGAAAGGGAAAATCGAACAGGATAGAAATTCCAGGAAGAGAGATATAGCAGCATTAGCATAGGGATTGTGCGTTTTAAAAAATGATTCTCATTGTTTGGCAAAAATGACAGAAGAGGGAGCTCCAGAGCCAAGCACTGCAACTACTGAACCCTCACTTCCAGACCAAATAAATGTACCAAGTTCTTAGAAAACCTGGAGGAAGAGTAAGGAGAAAGGGGAAAAGACTAAAAGGAAAGGAAATAGATATATATTTAGTACCCATGAAACTTTGCTAAATTAACTTAAGGGAAAGAGTAAAAGCAGAATCGGGTATACAATGAAATGTAATATGCTGGTTTCAAAGCTGGGGTTATTGGCTTCCCAGTCTCTCATCAATTCAGGTTACATCTATCAAAGTATAACTTCTTCATCATGCATTATTTAATCAATAATTAGCCATGCTTGGTCTGGAACTCTTAGCCTGTAACCCCAGCTGCATAGGGGGATAAGGAAGAAAGACTAGTTTGAGGCCAGAATGTATACCTTAGAGAAAGTCTATCTTGAAATAAAAGTGAAAAGAAGGCTATGCATACAGTTCAGTGGCATACTTACCTGCCATGGAAGAAACCCTAAATTCAATTCCTAGTATAAAAACAAAACAGGCAAGCAAGCAAGCCAACAAACAAAATAATTATTTGCTCATTCCAGTTTCCAAAGACTTTCTCAAATCTCTTGCGATCTTCATCTCACCAGGACCAGTGTGTTAACTCCACCTACAGCTAATATGGCCTTCTTTCAGTGATTTATTTGAGTTCCATATGGATTTCCCACAAGCAAAACAGGACAGTTTCACCTCACAGGGATGAGTGTGGCCAACAGGAATTATTTTTCCTTACTGGGTCATATGTGTCTCAGGGCAGTATGTTCTTTACCTAGTTATAATTTATACACATAAAAAGAATAGACAATTTTATTATATAGTATCACATTCACTTTTTGTCTGGTTTCCCAAAGATTCTTTCTGTCACATCCTAACCCTGTACATCTCAGACATGGAGCATGACTGGCTGATCTGGGCTCCATTAGAATCCAAACTCCTGTTTGTTGAAAGGAGATCTGTGATGGTTTAAGTGAAGATGCCTGCTAGGTTTGTGTATTGGAACACTTGGAGTACCTTGTTAGTAGCGCTTATTGGAAGACATGTGAGTATAGACTGGGTTTGAAAGTTTAAAGACATGTACCATTTCATGTCACCCTCTCTTCTTCATAATTTTAGGTAAATTTGAGCTATCAGCTAGTTGTTCCAGTCACAATGTGTGCCTTTCACCATGCTTCTGTTCCATGATGGAGTTCAACACTTACTGCCTTGGAACCAGAAATTCAACCGAACTGTTCTTTCTATAAGTTACCTTTGTTCTGGTGTTTTATCAGAGCAAAAGTAAGATCACATGGGTAACTGTAAAATGAAGTGATGTAGAAGAGGGTTGTACAAACAACATGGAAATGGGAAGTCTGAAGGATATCAGCAAGTATGTAAACCACAGATTTTCAACACCTTCATGTTAAAAAGATAGTTTAACTCAAGCTATCTCCATTGTTTTGAAAGTAAAGAGTATAAGATTTGAGCCCAATTTAAGTGAAATTCTTCTAATACCTATAGTTTCATAGGGGATTTAGTCTTCTGAGAAACTCCAGAAAAATACTGGGAGCACCAATTGATAGTTCTGATGGGGAATCCATGAACCAAGCTAAGGGATGGCTATACAACCCCTAAGATTCCTGAAAACCAAGAATACAAGTGAAGTATGTCAGCATGTACTGTCTACATCCTGAATTCTGGCTACAGGAATAGAGAGCAGAACATGAAAATTATGGACTATTTCCATTTAATGCTCCAAGACTCATTCCCTATATTGCAAGTCTTTTCCCATTCTCTAGCTATGAGGCAACCAAAGAATTATTTCATTTTTGGCTCTTTGCCTTTCTCTCAGCCACGCTCCACCTAAAGTTCAGAGCCCAAGAATTGAAAGACAAGACCTAGTCAGGGCTTGCAATTCAACTTTGTGGCTACATCTGGATGGATTCTTGGCTTCCAGGACTTCCTTGAAGATTTTAATCTTTATTTATTTATTTATTTATTTATTTATTTTTGCTTCTTCTTTGGCACACCAGCTGAAGTCTTTACTATCTTGGGCTTTGAACTTACCTTTTTGCTGCCGCCGTTACCTCCTATCCTGTGACCTTTAGCCCTTTACTGATTACTAGTTGGCCATATATGCTGATTACTCAAGGAATCTTGTTAGCCATACTCTGAGATAATGTCATTTTATATTCTTGTGTGGGTATGTAGCTTTCTTCTGATTAAGATTTTCAGTTTCAATAAAATAATAAGCCCTACATTGATTACAAAACATTAATTATTTTTGTCTATGTGAAGAAAAACAAATTTGACCTCTAATAGTAACTTGTATTGATCTTTTTGCATCTAATAATGAGTATCATTAATTCACTTTACAAATATTGACTCTTACAGTAAATCACTGTGTCGGGGTTGACATGAAATGGGAGAATGCATCATATACATAGAAGACATCATCTGCAACTTATTAAATGCTTAATAAATGATCTTTTACTATTAATATTCTTAAAAATGGCAACAGTGAAATATAAATCAGCTTGTTTTCCATATCATAAATTAGATAATATTGGCGACCTGACTACAAAGTACCTAGCATTGTACCTCAATAATAGGAGATTAATAGTACAAATATCAGTAGTGAGGTTTTTAAATTTAATAAGGAATCACTTAATTTGTGTTTCTACTTCCCTAAAAGATGACTTGTTATAATGCTAAGGCCTGAGGTGGGTGTGCAGCTAGTGCTCAGGAAGATGAAGGGCAAGGCACAGGTAGACTGAAAAAAGACTGTCCTTTGAAGACACCAAAACACTTGGACTAAGGAGCAGATATCTGTGGAAGCAACAGAGGTGAAAAACCAGAATAGTCTTTCTAAAAGGACACAGGAATTTATATTAAGGTAAATAAGGTAATTGCCACAAACACATTCTAGGAAGTTGAGTCCTGAGATACACAAACAAAAACTAGTTTACATTGCTCAGGAAAACAAAAGCTATTTTTCAATTATGTGACAGTTATATCATTTATTTACCTTAAACTATATGAGTGTGCATGTTCAACCACAATGTTTAAGTAGCACAAACTGAGTATATTGTTCATGGTTATGTATTAATAGCTATTAGGATTGAGAACACAGAACTGAGATAGATATAAAACATTTAACTGAAGAGGTAGCTCCTTCAGCTTCTTTACACCTTGGTTTGATAGTTAGAAAACTCTCTTCATTTCTTTTATTTTCAAAGAATGAGCTGACACATTCAAGGCCATTATCAGATTGCCAAGGCAGCCAACAATGAATTATAAGTGTCAAGCTGTGGAATCATAAAAATGAAGGTTAATCATTGTGTCATGGATGTCCCCAGAGTTCATAATGCCAGCCATTGTACCAATGGAAAACTATAAACCTCAGCTGCCTTTTGCCAGGCTATTGAGTGATGGGCGCACTGCTGACAAAATACCTATTAATCTAAGTCCATCTTATGGGCACTGTTTGAGGGGTGCATGGGATTTCTTAGGAAAGAAATATTCTGGAAGATGGATATGCTCCCAGGGCTTTGTGGCATTTGTTTTCCCCATGCAGTGTTTATATGATGTGATGGTAAGTCCAGATTATCTGTTCCAGTTGGCATGAGCGATTTACCATTCCATGTGATACATTGTTGTCTCATGCTTTGTTGCCTCTGGACTCCTTTAAAATTACCAAAACTCTCTAGTCGGCAAGATGCTCTAACCAGCAGTCATACTTGGAGGAATCTTGTACCTAAAAATTCAAGAAATTTATCATGACATATAAATATAATTTGCTTGATACAGAATGCTAGTATTAATTAACTGGGTACTAGAGAGTGCTAGGTTCATAGGGGTATGTACAATGCTTTGTTCTATGATTTGTTCTCTCTGTGTATGCTTGTGAACATGTGTAATAAGTACATGTATGTATTCATGTGTGTTTTATATACATCAGTATCTGTAGTTATGCATGCTTACATGAACAAGTACACATACACATAAAAAAACCCAAATGTGGAGATTAGGCATTTTCCTCTTTTGCTCACCACTATTGATGGAAATATTAAAGATAGAGCCTGTACATTCTGTGACTTATTCAGAACTCCACAGTCTCTTCACCCAGCTTGCCAGGTTCTCACTGGCCAGCAGCTACCACGCCAACCTCATGCTTCAAATTCCCCATGGCCTTTGTGGTGCACATCTGGCAAACCCACACTTTGGCAATATACCTTTCTCTCTTGAACCCAGACAAGCCATCATGTGAAGGAAAACACAAAACAAACTTAGTTCAGAAACAATGGTAGCTCAATATATAAACATAACAACTAAAACCTAATTCTGTAAGCCTTATTAAAAATCTTCTTGGAGACCGGCCACCATCTTGGAGCGGGTAACCAAGCAAGGTACAGTGGGCACCAGAGGGAAGGATTACCCAGGGTATAGCCTGCCTGGGTGCCTTCTGCACTAGGGAGCTGGGCAGCATTACAGCTGCCTAGGCAGGCTGGAGAACATCTGACCTGCTGGAGGTCCCGTAGATAGCCAGAGACCTAAGGACCAGGATCCGCACCATCTTGGACCGTGCAACCGAACTGGGGGGAGCTCCGGATCCACAGAGAGCCTGTGGTGAGGCAAAGCTCCGCGGTCCAACACTATCCTGGGGAGAACAGCTTAACCAGATGGTGCCCTACCGACTGGGAGAGCCTTTGCCTAGGTTTCAGCAGCCCAGCCAGGGAGCCCCAGGCCTGCAGGGAATCCTGCGGTTAGACTGAGCCCTGAGACGGGCCACCCTCTTGGAGCTGGTAGACTAACCAGGCAAACCAGGAGGACACCACGGAGGCCAGTTAAGTATCCAGAGGCAAGCAGAGAGGAGACTTGAATCCAGCCTAGCAGAGCTGAGGAGGCAATTTGGAGCCCAGTGGTGGAAACCTTCCAGTTTCCACCTCGGAAGCACAGATGCCCTCTGAGACAGCAGCACCAAACGCCAGGCTCTCAGGAACTTTAAACACCAACCAGTAATATCAAGACCAACTAAGTCCAGAAATAAACATGGCAAAAGGCAAACATAGGAATGTTACTAGCAGAAATCAAGACAATATGACAGTATCCAAATCCAATTCCCTGACAGCAGAAAGCCCCGGATACCCCAACACACCAGAAAATCAAGATACAGATATAAAATCATTGGTGAGGATGCTGATAGCAGAACACATGGATAAATCTCTTAAAGAAATACAGGAGAAAATTGATCAAAATTTTGAAGCCCTTACAAGGCAGACACAAAAATCATTTAAAGAAATTCAGGAGAATATGGATCAAAAAGCAGAAGCCAATAATGGGGAAATACAAAAATCACTTAACAAAATACAGGAGAACGTGGGTCAACAAGTAGTAGTCATGAAAGAGGAAACACAAAAATCTCTTAAAGAATTGCAAGAAAACACAAACAAACAAATGAAGGAACTGAGCAACACCATCCAAGAGCTGAAGACAGAGGTAGAAACAACTAAGAAATCATAAAGGGAGGCAACTTTGGAGATAGAAAACCTTGGGAAGAAATCAGGGGTCGTAGATGCAAATATCAACAACAGAATACGAGAGATAGAGGTAAGAATCTCAGATGCTGAAGATACCATAGTAACTATTGACTCCACAGTCAAAGAAAACGCAAAATCCAAAAGGCTTGTAACCCAAAACATCCAGGAAATCCAGGACACAATGAGAAGACCAAACCTAAGGGTTATAGGGATAGATGAGAGTGAAGATCTACAACTTAAAGGGCCAGAAAATATCTTCAACAAAATTACGGAAGAAAACTTCCCCAACCTAAAGAGAGAGATGCCCATGAATATACAAGAAGCCTACAGAACTCTAAACAGACTGGACCAGAACAGAAATACCTCCAGTCACATAATAATCAAAACCCCGAATGTACTAAAAAAATGAAAAATATTAAAGGCAGTAATAGAAAAAGGCCAAGTAACATATAAAGGAAGACCTATCAAAATTACACCAGACTTCTCACCAGAGACCATGAAAGCTAGAAGATCCTGGGCAGATATCATGCAGACTCTAAGAGAACACAAATTTCAGCCAAAACTACTAAACCCAGCAAAACTCTCAATCACCATAGATGGAGAAACCAAAGTATTCCATAACAAAACCAAATTTGCACGATTTATTTTCACAAACCCAGCCCTGCAAAGGATAATAGGGAAAAAACACCAACACAAGGAGGAAAGCTACACCCCAGAAGAAACAAGATAGAAACCTCCTCTCATCAAACACAAAAGAAGATAACCACTCAAATATAAAAAATAATTTCAAAAATGTCAAGTAGTAATAGTTACTATTCCTTAATATCTTTTAACATCAATGGACTCAATTCCCCAATAAAAAGACATAGATTAACAGACTGGATACGGAAACAGGACC
Organism: Apodemus agrarius; assembly: GCA_964023405.1. Taxonomy (NCBI): domain Eukaryota; kingdom Metazoa; phylum Chordata; class Mammalia; order Rodentia; family Muridae; genus Apodemus; species Apodemus agrarius. The sequence continues at coordinate 102,216,469 of OZ030013.1, read as the reverse complement.
CTACAATTTGCTGCATACAGGAAACACATCTCAGTGTCAAAGACAAACACTTGCTTAGACTAAAAGGCTGGAAGACAATTTTACAAGAAAATGGTCTCAGGAAACAAGCCGGAGTAGCCACTCTAAAATCGGATAAAGTTGACTTTCAACCTCACACCTGTCAGAATGGCTAAGACTAAAAACTCAAGAGACAAGAGGTGCTGGCGAGAATGTGGAGAAAGGGGATCACTCCTCCATTGTTGGTGGGATTGCAAGATGATACAACCGATCTGGAAATCAGTATGGTGGTTCCTCAGAAAATTGGGCATGACATTTCCAGAGGACCCTGTCATAACACTCCTGGGAATATACCCAGAGGATTCCCCTGCATGCAATAAAGACACATGCATCACTATGTTCATAGCAGCCTTATTTATAATAGCCAGAAGCTGGAAAGAACCCAGATGTCCCTCAATGGAGGAATGGGTACAGAAAACGTGGTATATTTATACAATGGAATACTATGCAGCAATTAAAAATAATGAATTCATGCAATTGTAGGCAAATGGTTGGATCTGGAAAATATCATCCTAAGTGAGTCAACCCAATCACAAAAGAATACACATGAATTGCAATTACTGATAAGTGGATATTAATGAGTCCAGAAGCTCTGAATACTCAAGACACAATTAGCTAAGCAAAAGATTCCCAAGAAAAGGAATGGAGAGGACCCTGGTCCAGAAAAGACTAAATCCGGTTTTGTAGGAGAGTACCAGAACGGAGAAATGGAGGGGAGGGGGGTGATTGGGGAAGGAGGGGGGAAGAGGACTTATGGGACACATGGTGAGGGGGGAACTGGAAAGGGGAAAGCCTTTGGAATATAAACAAATAATATAGAAAATAATAAAAAAGGGAAAAATAATCTACCATTGCTTAGCTATATATATATATATTCTTTCTCTGGTGACGAATTCCTGTGGATTCACTGGGAAACTCTAGCAGCTACATCTTACCTTTATGCTGTGCCCATTCAAAAAAGGACCTAACTTTCTCCTGCTTCCTCTCTTCCTCCATCCAACCCAGAATTGCCACCTACTTGCCCAGTGATTGGCTCCTTTATTCATTAAAGGATTGGTTCACAAGAACAACACCAGGCTCATACACAACATACCACATTCCTTTTCAAAAGCTTAGTCTTGATTCTGAAGTTCACCAAGTAGGCATGAAAGCTTTGGCCAGTGTATACCAGGAAGGGGTCTGTCTATGCTTCCTTAGCTCTAGGAGTATAGGTGTTTGCCACCATATCTGGCATGTTCAATAGGTATGTGGGATCTGAACTCAGGTCCTCATGTTCTTGGTGCAGGTACTTTACTGACTTAGCCACTTTCCAAACTACTTACTGTAATTTTATATTATGGAAATGCTTTTACTCTAGTGTCTCATTAGATCATACATATTGAAAGTGAACTTGAATATTAAGAAAGTGAAATATAGATTACTCAAGTTGGTGAGGAGGGGGTCGTGCTACAATTGAGCAGTTTCTCAAAAGTAAATGTGTGAAAGCCAGAGGAGTGTTCCAGGATAGGAAATGTAGCTGAAGGTTTTCTATCCAAAAATGTAGCTTGAGACAACTCTAGTGTGATTTAAACCTCTATGAAAATATTTAGTTTAAGGTGATTAAATTCAAATTTAAGGAACTAAGACAAAAAGAAACCTAGAAAGAATGAACCCAAAGACTATTACATATCCATGTTGATTCTAGGCACACAGCAACCCAGTCACAGTCATGCAATAATCCATTGTTAGTAGGGAGGACAGATTGGTCTACCCCCCCATTCATTTGTGATTCTTTTTATTTATTTACTTTTAAATGCAGCAGACCTCAGAGCTAATAAAAGGCTTGTCCTATGTAGAGGAAATTGGGGCTTTTGTATGTATTTTTATGTATTGCAAAACATACTCAGGGTTCTCTAGAGTCACAGAACTTAAAGGTAGTCGCTATATAGTAAGAGAATTTTTTGATGACTTAAAGTCTGTAGTCCGGCTCCCCAACAGCAGCAGCTACAAATGGAGGTCCAAGGATCTAGCAGTTGCTCAGTTCCACAAAGCAAGCAGACAAAGAAGAGAGATAATCTTCATTCTTCCAATGTCCTTAAGTAGGTCTTTAGTAGAAGGTGTAGCCAAGATTAAAGATGTCTACCACCATGCCTAGATCTGGGACTTGCTTTGTCCCAGATGACATTAAACTCAGAGATGTCCTTGCCTTAGTCTCCTGGGATTCATAGCCACTATGCCTCAAAATCTCCATGCCAAGATCCAGGTCAGAAACCTGTATCTCCCAGTCTCAAGATCAGGATCATCAGTGAGCCTTCCAATTCTGGATTGTAGTTCATTCCAGATATAGTCAAGTTGACAACCAGGAATAGTCACTACACAGAGTCAACATGAATTTTTGTAGTTAATTTGAGACTCAAATAAAACCCCACCCCTACAGCCCTAAACTGTGAAGCTGTATTACAATTGTCAGAACTGTAGGGCATGTACCTGTGTTGAATCAATGCAAATAGGCAGTGAACATAGTTGTAGTGTGATGTGGGAACTAGAAACCCTGTAATGTGGGTACACATCTTGTTTATATTGCTTATTTTAGAAGTGCACAGTCAATGATTTCATAGAAATCATTTTAAAGCTATTTGTGTAGGCTTTTGACAGCATAGCTAGAGATATCTGATTACCATCCATCTCTTGATAAATCAGTGAAGACAACTACTTCGACCGAAGTTTGGTTATCTTTTCTTTGCTGAAGGGCAACTTTAAAAACACAAATAGTGGTTCAATAATCTCATTTGTAAATTTTAGACATTTTGTTTGTAGTTATTTAGCTTAAAGAATTTCTTCTCTGGTGATTTTTATTTCTTTCTTCCTTGAAAGTTTATAGGGAATTAGACTCTCAGATATTGTCTTGAGAAGGTGGCAGATGTATAGAAGACTTGGTTCAAGCCACAACGGGATGTCATTCTTGGATTGAGGAAAGACTTGACCTTTTCAATCATATGAACAAATTGTGAGCATAACTCCTTTCCACTATGCAAAGCAAGAGCTAGGAGCTAGAAGTCTACCCCTTAGCTTCTTGACAAATAAAAATGTTGCAATATTGCCTCCTGAGAGGGCTAGAGATAAAAATGGAATAACAGGTACAAACCACAGAGATTCATGATGGGAACTCAGTAAATGTTCTGTACATACTAACTGCAAAGTCACCACACTGATTTGTGCTGTAATTTCACATGGAGAAACTATTGGTTTTCTCCAAGCCTCCATTTCCAGTCTTTAAAGTGATACCATAGCAAGAAGTTAGACCAGTGAAGCCTTTGATACTACCCATAGCCTTCAAGAATGCTAAATACGTCATAATCCAGTCACCAGTTTTCTGCCAGCCAGCTTCTCACATCTTGCAGTCAAATATGATGCTATATTCAGAGCTCTAGCATGTCAGTGTGAATTCCCAGATTTCTAGAAAGGAATAAATCCTTAAATCTTTCTTCCTTGACCAAGAAGGAATTACATGGGGCAAGGTCAACCCACACATATTTAATTCAATATCAGTTAGGTTCTGTTATTGGAAATAGGTGAATATGTTGCCATACTGGACTTAAGGTATTCCAGATACTGTAACCCAGTCATGTCACTTCTTTGAAATTTTCATAGAACTTATTTTCATTTATTAGGTTCTTTTCAAAATGTACTTTGCACACAGATGCCCTGGTAACCATATGAGTGGGAAGCTTTTGTTTCAATCTTCAGGGTAGAGGTCAGAATTTTGCATTTTAAGATTGTGGGCTATGGTAATGCTATTGATCCTAGGCCTTGAGTGGTTGTAATTGGAGGCTTTGTATTTAAGAGAAGCAGTGAGCCCATATCCTGAGTGGACTATAGCTCCTCCAGCACTATGCCTGCCTGGATACTACTATGTTACCACTTTGATGATGCTAGACTGAACCTCTGAACCTGTAAACCAGCCCCAAGATCTAGATCACAAGTGTGCCCTCCATTTCTGGATTGTAGTTCATTTTAGATGTAATCAAGTTGACAACCAGGAATAGCCATTACAACCATTAAGAGAACTTGCTAATATTATGCATGTCCCCAAGTTTGTTCTCAGCCCACACACGACAACTCAAAATTCTCTGTAATTCCAGTTCAAAGGAATCCACCACCCTCTTCTTACCTCCAAGGACAACTGTACATGCATAGAAGCAGATAATGAAAATAAACATTTTAAAGAAGTCCCCTGTATCTATCTACTCTTGTCCACCTTGTTTTATGCTTATTGTTGTTGTTGTTTTTGTTGCTGCTGCTGTTGCTGCTACAACTGATAGGGGTGGCGGTGGTGGTGATGATTGTCCTTCCTGCTCAGCTTTGCAGGAACCTGATCATCTTTTCAGTTGTACGTCAGCTCTCTTCTTGACATTTGCCTGCCAATGCCCATGATCCAAGGCATATTCTTTTCTTCACTGTGCTTGTCCCAACTCAGAGGCTACTCTTGGATATGTCTGTAGTCAATGCTCATCCTTGATGACAATGCAAACGCAAATGGAACAGTTCAGATTCAGTTCCCAGTTGTCTCATGCTGCTTGTAGACCACAGACATTCAGATTATGTAGCTGGAGGCTAACTGTCCAGGATGTGGATGATTCCCCCTACACAATTCTGATCAGTCTGAAGTCAAACTGGTCATTCAGCTCTATTGACTTCTGTTATTGGACCTAAAATTTTAAAGCATTTTTTCCTACTCTAAGGCTGCCATGGGGACTAAATAACACTTATGTTTCATTTAGCCCACTACATATTATAACCAATATATGCTATATATGTGTTTATAAAATATCATCGTTATTACTATTATTACTATTAATATTATTACTATTACTATTATTATTATATCATTATAAAAATTACCTTGAGTAAGAAGTATATTAAATTATGATCCTTCCTTCTTTCACATTGAAGGAAATGAATTTATTGTATTTCATTTATTATGGGCATTATAAGGACTATCTTCATACAAAGGCACAGCAATGCTCTTCACCTTTAAAGGATGTTTTTGAACTACATTTTGATATAAAAATATTCCTTGTGTCTCCATTACTCCTGCATATCTTGCAGGCAGGAGAGATTGTAGGTTGAATGTTTTGTGACTGGATTGATATCCCAGTCCCACTTCTGGGAGCTATAACTTGCCTGGTTATAGAAGGAGACCATTTCAGGCTCCATAACCCCATTACTAGGAGAATGGGACTTTCCACTGTACTAGGGTTTCTACATCACTTCCCAAAGATCCTCAATCTCAAATGTATTTCCTGGTAATAGTTCCCTTCTTTCCCTCGTACCCCCAACCTAAACCCTGCCATTCCCATACTCACCTGCCCCCAATCCACCCACAAAATTTGTTATATTTCTACTTCACATGGAATTCCATATGACATCCCCAGCCCTTTCCCCAGCCCTCCTTATCATGTAGACATTCTAGGTCAATAGAGATTGTAGCATGATCATCCTTTACTAAACAGCTAATGCCTACTTACAAGTGAGTACAAACCATGTTTGTATTCTTTCTGGAGTTGGGTTATCTCACTCGGGATGTTTTCTTTCTATTACCATCCATTTGCCTGCAAATTTCATGATGTCATTGCTTTTAACAGCTGAACAATAGTCCACTGTATAAATGTAATGTTGTCTTTATCCATTTTTGATTGAGGTTTTTTTCAATTTCAGGCTATTATGAATAAAGCTGCCATAAATATAGCAAGTGTCATCATAACATGATGGAGGGTCCTTTGAGTACATACTAAAGAGTGATTTAGCTAGATCTTGAGGAACATCAATTCCTAACATTGTGAGGAACTATCATATTGATAGCCAAATTAGCTGTATATTCCCACCTGCATGCCTAGTCCAATTTTCCTCAGAGAATCAGAAAGGCATCATCCAGCAACTGATGAGAGCATATGCAAAGACCCAGAGCCAAACATCAAGTGAAGCAGTGGGAATACCATGTAAGAAGGAAGGGATGATTGTAGAAGACAGAGGAGTCAAGAACACTAGGAAAACAAGTCCCATAGAAGCAGCTAAGTGAGGCTCAGAGAGACTCACAGAGACCGAAGTGACAAACATGAAGCCTGTCAGGGTCTGAGCTAGGTCCTCTGCATATTCATTATGGTTGTGTATCTTGGTATTCTTGTTGGACTCCCAATAGTAGGAATGGAGTGTCTCTAATTCTTTTACCTGCACTTGGGACATCTTTCTTCCTACTGGGTTGCCTTATCCAGCATTGATCTGAGGGTTTGTGCCAGTGCTGCTGTAGCTTGTTAAGCTTCTTAGATAGCTTTTCCTGGGAAGCCTACTGTTTTTGCCTTTGTTGTTTTCAATTTTGTTGTCTGTTTTGTTTTGTTTTTTTTTTTTTTTGAATGGAAATGGAGGAATAGGTCTGAGGGAGAGAGACATGGGTCGGGGCGAGGAAGAAGGACTAGGAGAAATGGGGGGAGAAGATACTGAGGCCAAAAGGGAAAAAAGAAATTAAAAAAAATTAAATCCCCCTCACTGAAGCTGGCTTAAGACACTGGCTTGCATTCCCAGAATTGACTTAATACTTGCTGTTATACTTAATAAGAAAATGTCGACACCATTTTTTTTTGCTGTGACTGATATTTATTTTCACTGATGTTAGTACCACCCCAAACCAAATACTCTCTGAAACATCTGACCGAGGAATTTTCTGAAATGTTCTTTTCATTCACATATCTTCCTTATTGCTATTGAGATAAGAGAATAAAAACAAGAACTCTCTACAGAGATCCTATGGATAAGATGAGCACTTTCCTTAGTATTGCTTCATTGATTATCATTTAAATGTATGGGGACTTCCTTTCCAGAAGTTTAGAAAAAAATCATTTTATAAAACACCCAGAAAGTCTCTCAAGGAAAGTAATTAATGGCATTATTAACATGCACAATGAAGCTTGTTGGAAACTTTCTTGTTACTCAAAATGCTTTGGAAACTACGGAATGATTACTTTGGTTATTGGGCTCTAATGAAGCTTCCATTGATTTCCAGAATGTCAGAGAGGTTTCAGGCTTTTTTCCCAAGGGGAAACACGCCCTGCTGTGGAATGTTGGCCTTCATGCAAGAAGCAAATTCTTGCAACTAAGAAAAGAAATAGTCTTCAATGGAGTCCCCATGCTCTTCTCCTGTCTTTCAAACTCTTCTCCTGGAAGCCTATCCTGCTTCTTCTACTGTAACAACCCTCTTTCTCTCCCCATCTCTTATTACATCGAATCTGCTTGTCCTTTGTTCTTTGTTGCTTTTCTTATTGGGTTTCTGCCACTGTGGCCGGTGAAGCCTGTGCAGGGTAGTTAGAGAAGCCCGATCATCCTGTGACTTCCCTTACTGTCCCCCACCTCTGCATGAGAGAGAGAGTTGACAGGATAGCTGTCCCTTTTTTCCAATGTGTATTTTTGGCTTCACACACTGAAAAAAAGGGTTACTTCATTCCCTTTGTTACTTCACTTTTATTCTTCAAGTCAAATATAGTTTATTTTATTTTATTCTTCTGTCAATAGTTTGCACTTTCAACATTATCATTTTATTGGTTTAGTGTATAAAAGTCTGGACTTCTTGGTAAAATAAAACAATATACCTCGCAATGTACAGCAGCCAATTCTCTCATCCTTGTGAACTCCTTATCTTTACTATAAATGGACATTAAGAGACTGGCAGGGGCTGTACTCTCAAATCCTAACTTAGGGTGAGACAGTCAGATTGACCATTCCTGGATGCACCCCAAAATAAAGCTTGCTTCAATTGGACAATCATTAATTTGGTCATTCTTCTCATAATTTGTGGGTTCAATATTTATATTTTAGTATATACTCAATATTTCATTTTTTCATAAGTGTAATGTCTCTAGTTTATTTCTGATGAGGCACATGCTCACTTTTAATTATTTTACCAGATGCATCTTCATTTACTGAGTTTTAAAAAGGGTATTTCGCTAGAGTCAGAAAGCCAGAGGAAAAAAAATGAAGTGATGGGAGGGATTTGTATTACCCTCTTTGCTCAGCCCAGGGTCATCTCTCAGCCTGTGTTCTCCTGAAATCCTTGGCTTCCATTTGTCTACTGGGCCACTGCAGATAACCATCCTTAGTCTCTCATTTCCATGTTTTCTTTGCTTCTCCAGAACATTATAATGAACCTAAACTACATTCATATATTTCATAACCAAAATTCTTTGTTTTTCTTCATCTGTGATTATTTTGACAATTCTTGGAATTTCACATTCATTATATCTTCACAGATCATTTCTATTTTAGGCTTTTCTTCTCTTTCAGAGATTTCGAAAGTATACTCAATTTTCTTTATCCTCCATTTCTCTTAAGCATTAATGTTTTTCATTTGTTTGTATGCCTCTCTGGTAAATGTGTGTGTGTGTGTGTGTGTGTGTGTGTGTGTGTGTGATGTATAGTCATAACCCTGATAATTCATGCACAGGAAGGTGAGAGGGAAATTTGCAAGAATTCCTTCTTTCACCATGTGTGGCACCTGGTTCAAACTAGGGCCATGACGTTTGGCAAGCATTTTTATCAGCTGAGCCACCTTGCTGCCCTTTAAGTAAGTACATTTCTATTCCATCCTATATTTAACTTCTATTGCATTCTGGAAAAGTCCTATAATTTCCCCCATATTACTGTGTAGCCCCTGAGCTATTCACTCAAACAATTACATTGGTGTTTTTTTTTCTACAATAACTAGGACATATTATAGCACCCTATGTGGCCCTTGGTAATTTTCTAGCTTAATTGTTTGTTTCCTTAAAACACAGAAATCTAGCAAAGGATGGTATCATAGACAGATGATTCCAGTACTGGTGAGTCTAAAAGCACTGCTTCAAGGCCAGCCTGGACTACCTACAGAAACTATATCTCCAGTACCTTGATCCTATTTTTCTTAGACACCCTCATTTTCTGTAGAATCTTCTGTTTCATCCCCTATGACTTTTACACACTTTTTACATCCTCTTGGGCAGGGTTGCCTGAGTCCTGAGGGGTGACATTTCATAGGGATGTCTCTTTTAGGGTTGAGTGATCCAAGGGCTCTCACACTCTGCATAATGTCTGTGAATCTCTGTATTTGTTCCTATCAGCTGCAGAAGACTCCTCTCTGATGATGACTGAGCAAGGTGCTGATCTATGAGTATAGCAGAATATCACTAGGAGTCATTGTATGGTTATGTTCCTTTAGTAGAACAATAGTATTGAATTTCCCCTTCACCCTTGGGCTATTTAGTCTCAGGTTCCTAGATACACAAGTAGCTGCTGGTATGGATTCCATCTCTCTGAGTGGGCCCTAAATCATTGGTGGGATATTCCCACTCGCTTTGTGCCACCATTGCCCTAGCATATTTTGCAAGTTGAACATCATTATAGATTAAAGGGTTCATGGCTTTGTTGTTTGCGTTTCTTTTATGGTCAGGTGCAGATACCTTACTATACTAAAAGATTCTAGAACACTGTTTCTCAACCTTTCTAATGATGTGGCTGCTTAATACAGTTCCTTGTGCTGTGGTGACCCCAATCATAAAATTTCTAGTGACAACCCCTTTCTCCATTCATAACTATCTATACTCTTTGCCCTTTCTATGGAGATTTATTCATCTCCCATAGTCCCTGATTCTATACCTAGCCTTTGTGGGGTTGTCACTAGGACTCTTACTATGTCTGGGAAGGGCATGGAAGCACATCGCAAGAAAAACCCATGTTATAGGGGGAACAGAGGCCACGAGACTCTGCTTTCTCACAAGTTCTCATAATTCTCACATAGCTTCATTCATGTCCATCACATGCCTGTGAAGGTTTTCAGGTCCAGCAGCAATGGATGCTTGCTCCAGATTCTTCATGTAATCAGCATGAGCCTTCATTTTTTGTATTAATCTTACCCATTAGGATGGTTGTAGCATGAACTCTCAGAGGGCTTTTGATTTGCATTTCTCTGATGACTAAGGATGTTGAACATTCCTTTAAGTGATTTTCAGCCATTTGATTTTCCTCTTCAGAATTTGCTGTTTAGATCTATGCCATTTTTAAATTGGATTATTTGTTTTCTGGATATCCAATAGTGTTGTTCTTTGTATATTTTAGATATTAGCCCTCCATCAGATATGTAGTTCATCAAAAATCTTTTTCCATTCTGTAGGTGGCTGTTTTCTGTGAATGATAATGGCTTTTGCCATTCAAAGGTTTTCAGTTTCATAAAGTCCCATTTATTAATTTTTGATTAATTTTTGATGCTGGTGCTAAGGGATTTTATTTCAGAAAACCTTTTCCTGTGCTAATATCTTTAAGACTAGTTTTTCTCCTTAATCAGATTCAGTGTTTCTGATTTTGTGTATAAGTCTGATCCATTTGGAATTAAGTTATACACAGAGTAACAACTGTGGATGTGATGGATATTCTAGGTTGTCAGACTATATCCAGAATGAATTACAATCCAGAAATGGAGGAAACACCTGTGATCTGGATCTTGAGGTTAGAAGAATATGCTTTTAGGTGCTGGAGAGTTGGCCCAACAGGTAAAAGTACTTACTGCTCTTCTGAAGGTCCTGAGTTCAAATCCCAGCACCAACATGGTGGCTCACAACCATCCATAAAGAGATCTGACACACTCTTCTGGTGCTGTCTGAAGACAGCTACAGTGTACTTAAATATAATGATAAATAAATCTTTTTTTAAAGAATATGCTTTTAATCCAGATCTTGAGGTACACCTTAAATCTGGGCCAAACCTTCTGCTGGAGAACTATCTAAGAATTGGAAAACTAGAGCTTAGTTTTCTCTGCTTGCACTCACTTTTCCATCCATTGGACTATATATCTTTAGGATTCCATCTTATATAGAGGATGAGCTGAAACACCCAGCCTTGTGGGACTGAGCAACTACTAGATTCTTAGACTTTAATTCACAGATGGCCATTGTTGGATTAGTTGAACTGCAACTTATCGGTCATTCCAATAAATTTCATGTATATGGAATTCCACATATATTGTATATATACATATATAAAATGTATGTCATATATAATATATTACTTAATATATAGTATCTATACATATATACATGTTATATGTATATAATGTACATACCACATATATACATGTATATAATGTATAACACAATGTATATTATATACATATATTATATGTGTGTATAATGTATAATGTATATAATACGTATATAAATAAATATATATAAATGTATTATATGAAAATACATCATAAATATACATTATATAAATGCATATATATGTATGTGCTATTTATAAAAGATGCTATATTCATGGAATAATATTATTTTATTAACATTTTATGTTTATGTTATATATAATATATAATATTACATTATACTATATACTATATAATGCATAATGTATAATATACATATATAATATCATATTTCACAATACACATATATATGGAGAAAGGGACTCTAGGAAATTCTGCCTAATACAGTGGTTCTACCTGGGTTCTTCTACATACAGCCATCTAGCTGGACCAACAACATTTTTTTGAAGATGGTATCTTTCTTCCAGTTTGTATTTTTTGGATTCTTCATCAAAAATCAGTTGTTCAGAGTTCTGTGGACTTATGTCTAGCTCTTCAATTCTATTAAGAGACATGTCTGGTTTTGTGCCAATACCATACTGTTTTATTACCATAGCTCTGTAGTAAAACTTGAGGATGTAAATGGTGACACATCCAGTAGTTCTTTTAATACACAGTATTGCTTTATCTATCATAGAGTTTTTTCTTTGTATATGAAGCTGAACATTTTCATTTCAAAATCTATATAGAATTTTTTAAAATTTTTGATGGAGATTGCATTAAATCTGAAAATTGCTTTTGGTAGGATGGCCATATTTTTTATTATATTAGTCCTACTGATCCATGAGCATGGGAGATCTTTCCATCTTCCAGTGGTCTTTCATTTCTTGCTTCAATTTCTCAAAGTTTTTATCATGGAAGTCTTTTACTTGCTTTGCTCAGGTGTTATCTCAAGATATTGTATATTTTTTGAGGTATTGTGAAGACCATTGTTCCTCTGATGTTTTTCTCAGTCTATTTCTCTTTTGTATATAGGAAAGTTACTGATTTTTGTGTGTTAATTTTTATCATGCTACTTTGCTGAAAGTGTTTATCTGTGGCAGATGTTTTCCATATCATGTGCATATAAAGATCCTTTGACTTCTTTCCTTCACATTTTACACCCTTGATTTCTTTCAGTCTTATTGCTCTGGCTAAAACTTTAAGTAATATATTGAATAGCTATGGAGTGACTCGTCAATCATATATTGTTCCCTATTTTAATAAAATTGCTTTTATTTTCTCTCCATTTAAGGTGATTTGGGCAATAGGATTGGTTGAAACTACTATGGTATGGTATGTCTCTTGTACCTGTAAGGTCTCCAGAACTTTTATCATAAAGGGGTGTTGAATTTTGTGAGATAAATATAAATCGATTTACATTTATTTAACCTTCCCTATATATCTGAAATTAATTTTCCTCGATCATTTTGATATTCTCTTAGATTTTGTTTGCAAGAATTTTATTGAACATCTATGCTCACAGGAACTATTGGCCTTGTTTCTTCTGTTTTAATGTTGTAAAATAATTTGAGGTATTTAGGCATTAACTCTGCTTTGGAAGTCTTGTAGAATTCTGCACTTAAAAGACCCTGTCCTGGGCTTTGTGTTTTTTATTTGGTTAGTTGGTTATTTTCTTGCTTGCTTGTTTTTATTTTGAGAATTTTTTGTGGGGCTTTTTATTGTTGTTTTGAGGGGGCATTGGTTTTTATATTCATTGTTTGGTTTGGTTTGGTTTGGTTTGGTTTGGTTTGGTTTGGTTTGGTTTGGTTTGGTTTGGTTTGGTTTGGTTTGGTTTCGTTTGGTTTGGTTTGGTTTGGTTTTGGATTTGTGGGAAACTTTTACTTACTTGTACTGTCACCAATGATTATAAGCCTGTTTACATCACGTATCTCATCTAGATTTAAATTTGGTAGTTGATAGGTATTGAGAGCATTATCCATTTAGTTTAGATTTTTGAGTTCAGTAGTATGCATATTTTTAAACTATGTACTTATGGTTCTCTAGATTTCCTCAATGTCTGTTGTTATATCTCATCTTTCATCTCTAATTTTGATCATTAGGATCTTATCTTGCTGGCTTTTAGTTAAGTTTGATAAGGTTTTGACGGTCCTATTGCTTTTCTCAATCAACTTTTGTACTATTGATTCTTTGTATTATTTTTAATGTAGTTAATGTTGTTTATATTTTATTGATTTCAGCCCCGAATTTGATTATTTCTTGAAGCCTATTCATTTTGGGTATGATTACATTATGTTGTAGAATTTTCAGGTGTGCTGTTATGTAATTAATAAGAGATCTTCCTCTGTCTCTGTCTCTCTCTCTCTCTCCCTATCTCTGTTTCTGTCCTTCCTTGTCTCTTTATGTCTGTCTCCACATCTTTCTGTCTCTTTCTCTTTGTGTGTGTGTGTGTGTGTGTGTGTGTGTGTGTGTGTGTGTGTAGAGAAACTTATTGCTATATACCTGACTCTTGAAACTATATTTATTGTTATTCATAGTTCAAGTATATTGTGTTTTATTTTTATGCAATTTTATGTAGGAGAATGGAGGATACTGTTTTTCTCATCTTTTCTGTTACCTGTGGCTTGCATTAATGTTAAGATTAGGATTATTGCTGGCAGAATTAAGATCATTGGTATTGAGGGTTATTAATGACCATGGTTTGTTGACACCCATTATTTTGTTGGTGGCAGTGGTGGTAGAAATGGTGGTGGTGGTGGTGGTGGTGGTGGTGGTGGTGGTGGTGGTGGTGGTGGTGGTGGTAGTGGTGATATATGTGTTTCCCCTGTTTTCATTTGCTGCTCTGGGTTTATTTATTGTTGTGCTTTATAAAGCTCTTCAGGTTTAAGGTTTTTTTCAAGCACCCTCTAGATTTCTAATTAGATACTGCTTATAATTAGTTTTATCCCAAAATATCTTATTTTCTCCATCTATTGTAATTGAAAATTTTGCTGGGTAGGGTAGTCAGGGAATCTGTAGTCCCTTAGAGTTTACGGAATACCTGTCCAGGACCTTTGGCTTTCAGAGTTTCCATTTTTGTTGAGAAATTGGGTTTATTCTAACAGGTCTGCCTTCATATGTTCTTTTGTGTTTTGTGTTTTTCTTTTTTACTGAAGCTTCTAACATCCTTTCTTCACTCTGCACATTTATTCTTTTGGTTGCTATGTGCCAATGGTAATTTATTTACTAGTCTAATAAATTTGGTGTTCTATATACTTCTCATACCTTAATAGGCATTTTTTCTTCTGTGACTGTGTTGAAATATTTTCTGTGTTTTTGACCTATTTCTTTCTTTCTTATATTCTTACTATTCATATGCTAATCTTTTAAGAGTGCCCTAGATTTCCTGGATATTTTCTGTCAGATTTTGTCAGACTTTTAGATCTAACATTTTCTTTGACCAAGGCATATCCATTTCTCCTATCTTATCTTTACTGCCTGATATTTCCTCCTATATCATATTAGTCTATTCAGTTGCTAAGACTTGCCTCTGAGGTTTCTGTTTGAGTTCTTTAATTTTTCATCTCCAGATTTTCTCCAGTTTGCTTTTTCTTTATTGATTCTATGTCTACTCTCAGTTTTTGAACTGCTTTATTCATTTTCTTCCATTGCTTGTTAGTGGTATCAAAGTTTTTTTTCATGTATCTATCCATTTCCTTTTAAGGGCTTACATTATACTCCTAAAGACTGTTTTAAAGACCTTGTCTGGAGCTTCATTTGTGTTGAATTACTCAGGGCCTGTAGCTACTGGGCCTTGATGAAGGCACATGGTCCTGGCTTCTATTATTGTGTTTGTATGTTGGGGTCTAAGCCTCTGGGTTTGGGATTATTCTAGTTCTAGGGACTGATACCTGCTTTTGTCACTGTTTGGGTGGGTATTTTGTTGCTTGGTTTCTGTTGCCCTCTGTGTGAAAGGAGTGTATGGTGGCAATGAGTTGCTTGATGGGCAATTTCCATGGAATTCTGTCAGGTATGATTGAAGTGGGTTCTGGGTACATTGTCTTTCTAGATATTGATAGCTGACTGTTAGGAATGATGATGGGTCAGAAGGACAGGAGTATTGGGTTTCCACAGGAAGGTGGAAAGTAGAGGTGCGTCACCAAAGTTTGCTTGGATTTGGGGGAATAGAAGGAGCAAGTGAGGAGAAACCACAGTGGGTCATCTGATGCAGAAGTACAGATGACACTGAGAGGATTGGGAAGAGGATTTGAGGGAGGAAGAATGAAGATCTGAAGCTCCACTACCTGCTTCACTGGCCTTGTTGCTTCTCTGGCAAGCTGGACTGGTGGGATCCGAGGGAATTCCTGCTCCAGTTTGAGTCTGGGATGAGTGAGTGGAAGTAAGCTTGAGAGATCCGGGTGCTTCATTGAAGATGGGAGCAGAGGCTGAGGCAGGTGGCCTGCTCTTCAAAGTTTAGGAGAGACTCCAGGAGTTGTATTTGAAGGAGAGATGAAAGAGACAAATATCTACTGGTATCCTATATGCTTTCCCTTGCTGGTATGTTTAACTGTTTTTAACCTTTGAAGTGCTAATTTTGTTTGCAAATTAGTTGTGCTATTTTTGAAGCCTTGGAAAAAATTCTCTTCTTCGTTCCTGAAGTTCCTGAAAGGTTGGACTTGGAGCCAAATACATGCATGCAAAGAGGTAAATAAGAATTTCCTGAAATGGTCATCACTGATCCGTACCATGGAGATTCCCTTCTCTCTGTGTTCTGAGGGTAGAGAAAGACCTTTTCTCTTCCTGGTTATCTGAGAAGTGAGCAGCTCTTTTAAGATGTAACTTTGAGGGGGAAACTGAACAGTCTCTCATATCATCTTTGCTATCTATTGGACATACATGCTGATCATGTAATTTTTATAATTTGTCTATTCATTTTCTACATAGACTTTTGCCTTTTCTGTTCTCTGCTTTAATTACTTGGAATTATTATTTTCTGTAATACCATCTTTTGCCAAGAATCTATTCACTCACTGTATAAGAAGTTATCATTCAAGTCAGTTACCATTCCAGAATACATTCTTGTCTTTCAAAATATTTATGGTGTCTTTTCAACAAATTCTCTCCATCTAGTTTGTTATGATTGAGATCTCAAGGTATAGAGACAAAAATAATAAAATATTACATCTGGTAATTTTACTTACTTAGGTGGTATCTTGACCTCTTTGTTCACATTGGAGTTTGCCTCTAATATTGGGCCTCCAAAAACATCAATTTTAGCAAATCCAATTTCAAACCCTAATGAAATAAAACCAGCAGTCATCAAATACTGAATTCTAACCTGGAGATTTTCCTACATTTATCTCAGTGTCTTTCAACAACAGAATAAACAAGGTATTAATAACCCAGGCCATGCTTAGAGGCATCTTGGAGTATATGTCACATGATTATATGCATCACATGCAGTCACCCATTTGTCTATATACTATAGAAATGATCTATTATATCTGATGTAAAATCAACCAGGGAGGTTATGTACCACATATACTCAATATGTTATATATGTGTGCATATCTATTTGTATTGTAAAATCTGAATGTTACAGGTTGAATTTGAACTCTATCTCACAGTATAGATTTTTTTCCTTAGAAAGTGGGATCTAAGGCTAACAACATCAGCATCATCTGGGAGCTTGTTAGAGATGCAAAAATGCAGGTATCACCCTGGGCCAAGCCATCAGAACACTCATTTTAATAAGATCCCCTGATAAACCTTACGCACATTAAAAGCTGAGAAATATTGATTTATACAGCACGCCTCCAAAGGCCTTCTGACAACCCAACTTTCTCTATTACCTATTTTTCTCCTATGACTGCCATTGCAGGCATGAGGCATAATTTAAAATAAATTTATATCCCCAAATACACATCTGCATTTTGTTAGAACAGCCAAAGGGTTCAGAGCACTTTGCCTGCATGTATGTCTGGGCAACACGTGTAAGCCCGTTGCTGTGTAGACCAGAAGAGGGTTTTAGACCCTCTAACGCTGGCCTTTTAGATGGCTGTGAGCTGATATGCAGATGCTGAGAATCAGACTCCAAATCCTTTGGAGTACGAGCCAGTGCTGAACTAACTCTAACTCTCTCTCTCTCTCTCTCTCTCTCTCTCTCTCTCTCTCTCTCTCTCTCCCCAATCTTTATAAACTCATTTAGTCTTCTCTTGCAGGCAGTTTCTTTTCTGTATCTCAAAGCAGCCCTGATGATTTTCTCTAGTGAATTGGTTCCATCTTATTGTATTGTGCTATCTGTATGTCACTCTGTTTATGTTGTAAAGAAAATGTCGTTAATACCTAATTCATAGGTTTTGAAAGCGTATGTACTTCATTTTACATATATCTTATAAACTGGCTCATGTGTACTCCACAGGCATGATTATTTATGCATATATTATCTTAAAGCATAATATTCAGAGTGTCTGTAAATAAGTACCTTAAGGTGTCTCTTTTCTATTACAGTGATTTCTGCTTATGACTCTCATTTTCTATTTATACGCTGTAGGACACACTTAAATCTAAACAATACAGACACAAACTAAAATTTACTAAAGTCACCAAACATACTACCACGTTTTTATAATACCAGCATTCAGGCAGCTGAGCACGTAGAATTAAAACTTATAAAGTGGAGTTTCAGTAAGATAAATATGTAGATTAATGCAAATTTTGTAAAATGATTGCATTATTTCATTTTTTCTCACTTCAAATCACTTACTAATTCATTTTTATTTTTTTATGCTCATGCTAGGATAGAATTCTCCATGTATCCCAGAGTGGCTTCAAATTCACAGTCTTCATAATTCAGCTTCCCCCCTGCCGTGAAGATAGGTGTGTGCCACAATGCCTGGCCTTACAATATTCTAAGGACTACTAGTGTGTCAAGTGTTTTACTGGTGATTAGATATGTGGTTCTTTATCCATATGGACTGGGAAATAAGAAATCCTCTCCACTTAAATTTTAACTTTTCAGAAATGTTTTTTTCTGCAATGAACACTTTTTTCATTGTGAGTAAGATTTTATAGGCTATACTTTAAAAAAAACATACACAAGATTCAGGAAATTATGATTATCTCTCAATGATGATTTTAACTAGTATATGCATATATTCAATAGTTTTAGAAGTGCTGAAGATTTCACCTAGTGCCACAGACAGGCCATACAAATTGTTTATCAATACACTAACACCCAGTCTTAGCATATTTGCACTTTATGAGTGGTTCTAGTTGTTACGGTTTGCTACATTTTATGTTTTAGATATAGAGACCAAGCAGAATTGCTATATGGATGAAATTGATATGGATAAAAGTACTTTCAAATGCAAAGCTCACATGATGCCTGGACTAGTTCTTTAGTGATCTTTACATTGCAGAAGAGGTGCACTTTGCCTAGAGTTTTAAGGTATGAGGACAGAAAAATAGAATTCCTCCTACTTGAACCAAAGACATGACAAAGGATGAGACAACTGCTGAAAGGAATACTAACGAGGACACTGATAGAGGAGTAAGCAAGACTGAACACATGTGCTAAGGCCAGGCACCATGTGGAGAGCAAGAAGTAGCCAGCAAAGCCCCCTTGTAACACTGAACATGTGTCTAGAACTTGCCACATGCTAATGACTTGAAAAGAAACTGTAACTTATTGCTATACTAATTTCCAAGAGTATAACTGAGCCATCTCACCAGTTTTAAGAAGGTGAAATTGGAAGATAAAATACGTATCATGGAAGGAAGTGTTATATTTATGGTGAGACTCTTGGTATATGACACAATAAGATCTGGCACTTCAACCAAATTTCACTATTTCCAATGCCCAATCTTCCTTTAAAAAACATAAAATATATTGTGTATATAATGAATACAAAGTATTCCTATGTAAAATATAAATAAAGGAAGATTTGTGTTTCCAAGCATGAAAGATGAGAACATGATACATCGCAGATGACAAATAATAGGCTTACAGATAAATTCATATTTCCAAAACATTATTTTATAATGTAGAAATGCAAATAATATTATATTAAACAAAATAATTTAATAGATGTTACATTACCTAGAAATGATGGTGCATGCTTTTGATTGCAGCATTCAGAGTAAGAGGCAGGTAGATTTCTATAAGTCAGAAGCCAGACTGGTCTATCTACACAGCAAGTTCCAAGCCAGCCAGGGATACAGGATGAGAGCATGTTCAAAAAATATATGATAGTTATTGTGTAGGATATACTTTTAATATTTAAAACAGAGCCTGTTAAAATTATGTTATTATATTTTAATATTAGTATCACAATACATAATATAACAAATAAACAATGTAGTTATATTTAATATTATGTATTACATATAACATGGATACAGTTATATTTGATAGACTTTATATTAATGTCTTCTATTTACTGTATTTTGGTGATTTTTTTTTTTTGATTTTTTCGAGACAGGGTTTCTCTGTGTAGTCCTGGCTGTCCTAGAACTCACTCTGTAGACCAGCTGTCCTCGAACTCAGAAATCCGCCTGCCTCTGCCTCCCAAGTGCTGGGATTAAAGACGTGCGCTACCACCGCCCGGCTATTTTGGTGATTTTTAATGCAAAAAATTTTTGTCCATGTGCCATATCTCTTTAAATCATTGTAACTACAAAGAATTACATTAGTCAACTCATTTGTTATTTAGCCTTATGATGGCTGCTGTTTCCCAGATTCAGATTTTGTAGAGGGCACAGAGGTCCTTGTACTCCCAGAGCAGCATTAAGAGGACAAGGAATATTAATTACAGAGGGAACTCTCCTCAACAGAGGAGGTAAAAATCAAATACCGGCACGCCATCTAGAAAGTCGAGGACAGAAGTTGTCAAGAACCTGTTGACATTTTCCTATCGGATGAGGCAGACCTCACCCTAATTCTCAAAATGATTATTCCAGACTCTTCCCTCCCTACACCCCTACCTATCCTCAGGGAACATGTCACATGTACTTTTTGGCCTGCTGACCTCTATGCTATCTGTTAGAGACCACAATAGATTCTAAGCCTTTTAGCTACAGAACCCACCATCATGGTTACATGCGCTTTGCGAAAAGGTCTCTATGCTGTCACACATTGAGCTTTATTTACACCTGGATTGGAATGTTTCTGGGAATTCTTGTTAAGCAGAGACCCATTTCTAAATTCTGTTTTATTCAAAAAGACCTACAATAAACTAACTGGTATTAGACTCCCCAAAGTGTGATCTAGGTTCAGGATCACTGGTTTTCATTCTTATCTCTTCATGTGATTTGCTTCCCTGCCTGACACTTGAAGGAACCCTTCAAGATTTTCTGGCCAATGCTGCGGGGGAGATTTATACGTTAAAAAAATTCTTGCATATCCTTAAGAGATAAAGCTAAAAATTCCCTCCATATTGTCTTCTTGATTTATACCTCATCAGTCTATGAATTGCCTTTTTGTGCTCATTTCTGTGTGTGTGTGTGTGTGTGTGTGTGTGTGTATGTGTGTGTGTATGCATGAATATGTCTGTGTGTGTGCTTTTTTATTAGGGGTCACACCAATGGGCTGTAACTTTAACCTTAATAGTCCAGTTACTTAAATGAGTTCCGCTTTTTTAAAATTATTGACTTTTTGAAAAAATTACTTATTCGTGTATTTTTTTTAAACATTGGAGTGTTTTGCCTGCACTTACACGTATATGCCAGAAGAGGGCATCAGATCCCTTTGTAGATGCTTGTGAGCACCTTGTGGTTGCTGGGAATTGAACTCAGGACCTCTGGAAGAGCAGCCAGTGCTGTTAACCACTGAGCCATCTCATCAACCCCAATTTATTGACTTTCATATTCCATTTTTAAATTAAAAATGTGCTGAAACACAGTTTTTCTATTTTATATGTATGTACCCTTTATAAACCCTGTATGTTAAATTATTTGTTTACTATCTATAAAATAATCATTCATGTTTATGATTTTTGATGTACTATTAGATATTTATACAACTATTAGATATATCAACCTAGTAATTCTTGTAATCGTTGTACCTTGTTTAAGAAGACAAAAAATTCTACCTGTTCTGTTGTGATTACAAAAGAGCTCATAACTTAGTTGATTTGGGCCTTCTGCACATGTTACAGTTATGTACCTTGATCTTGTGGAACTCTTGACAGTGGGGTCAGGGTCTGTCTTTAACTCTGTTGCCTGCTGTTAGGAAGCTTTTTCTTTTCCAGGGTTGCCTTGTCCACTCTTACTAGGAGAGGTGGTGCCTAGTCTTACTGCAATTTGATAGGCCATGGCTGGTTGATACCATAGGATGCCTGTCAGGTTTTTCTGAGGAGAAGTGGGAAAGGAGTAGATTGGGAAAGGAGAGAAGATAGGAAGTGGAGGGGAGGGACTGGGTAAGAGAGGAGGAAGGGGAAACTGAGGGTCAGATGTAAACCAAACAGACAGACAGAAGAATGAGGCCTTAGGGACTCGCAGGTTCGATTCAGATTTCAATCTGAAGATCTGATGTGTGACTGAGTGTGCTGGGCCTTCAGTACTGTCTTTTTCCAAATGAATGAGAATAAAAGAACCTTACACCAGGATGCCACATGCTATACATTGTTCTGCTACTGAAAAGACTAGGCAGACAGATTCATGACTAAAGACAAATACTCCGCTTAAAATGTTATTTCTTTATTATTTTTATTTATTTGTGTATTTAGAGACAGGGACTCACTATGTAGCTCTGTTTGTCCTGGACCTCACTGTGTAGACCACTGTGTTCTCAGACTCAGAGAGAACCACCTGCTGCTACCTTATGAATGCAAGGATTAGAGGCATGCACCACTGCATCCTACTAAAAGCTGTTGTTTTAAACTGGATAATTTGGGTATGTATTTTTTCTTTTGTATCTGTGAGTTTTTCTTTTAAATAAAATAGCCTATTTTTTTTTTTTTTACAATTTTACTACAATATTTCAAGCAATTGATGCTTGATGGAGGAGAAGGAAAGGAAGGAGATACACAAGGTAGTTAGAAGCTACTGAACAAAAAACCTGATCTTGACCTTTTCATGTGTAAAAATGCAATTTTATACATTTTCTAAAGTGGTATGCTTTCCTTCTAAGCCCTCACTTATAATGTTCTTATTCGGCCATTTGCAAGATGACTTCCCCTACAACCCCTTGTCATTGCTGAAATGCCTTTTGTCAACTTATATCTCCTTTAAGTATACTTATCTTTCTCATGAGTATATAGGCACAGTAGACATACCTGGAAGTGAGAATTAGGCCCCTTAACTGACTTACACTGCTTAATATTCTTTCTCACAATATTTACATGATATTTATAATGTCTATAATTTTCAGTATGACAAAGTTCTTTCAAGGTATGCTTTCTCACTGAAATGTAGCTAGGAAGTGTACTAGTACTAGATATGCATCAGACAAACAAATCAGCAGAAAATTTTATGTGAGAGATTTTGGACACTAAACCAATTTCTACTTTTCTTGCAATGGTATTGAAAGACCTCCCCCCCACCCCCCAAATCAGGGAGACCCTCACTAGAGTCTCATAAGGCGATGCCCCAGAAATTCACGAGAGACCATCTTGCTGCAATCACACGAAGTTTTTTCGGGGGAGACCAGTCAGTGCACTGGGGCCGAGCTTGTAACCCATGCAGGGGCAGAGGAGTTTGACCCCAAGCAACTGAGGTCAGGGGTTTTTAAGGGGAAAATCATAAGGCAGGAGGTAGGCGGAGGACAAAAATCATGAGACAGGGAGTGGAAGGTAAAGAAAATCACAAGACAATGGGTGGAGGGTCACAAGGTAAGGGGTGGAGGACTTGATCATGCATGGAATGGGGAAATACAGAATGAGGAAGTCAGGCAAGAGTTTATGCCTCAAGGAAGGTTTAGATTCTATCTCAAACAGCTACCCTGGGGACATTGTATAGTTGAACATTAAGCAGAACACTGGGTGAGTCAAGAATGGGTTCCTGGAACAGAGTGTGCTACTTTTCTCAAGCCACAACCAGAAAAACAAGTTACTTTGTGCTGGGCTGAAAGCAGAAAAGCAATTTACTCTGTGCTAGGCTTGGTTGCTAGGGGTCTAAAGAAACACATTAAGTTAGGGTCTCTCAGTATGATTCTGGAGAGATGACAATGAGCATCTTTTCAGATCTCTGTGAATCCTACAGAACAACTGAAGGATAATAACAGTTCATGGAAAGTATTGTGAATTCGTAGTCTGGTCCACAGACACATTGTTCAGCCAATTCATCATCCTTATGCCACATTGACAGTGAAAGACATGATATCTAAGTTAATTGCTTCCTTAGAGAAAGAGACAGTGAGCACAGAGAGCAAGTACATCTCAGTACCTGGTTTGAGTAAGGAGAGCCCTTCTTCCTGTTTTCCCCTCATCCCCTGCAGCAGAATTGCACCCTGCAGATTTAGTATTTCCTTGTTTGTCTTCACCCACCCTTTTGAGTATGAAACCTTGGTAGCTGGCTGACTAAACACAGAACACTTACTATATTGGCCCCAATAGTTCCTAACCACACCTTATTTTGAAAAAGTGTGTTTTCTCTATTCTACGCATCTCAGGAAAAGAATGGAGGAGAATTCACCTAGCTTCTCTTTCCTTCTGCCCTCAAGAACAGTGACTCAGCTTTTTGGGGGAGGATCTTTCTAATGTTAATATAGATACACCCACTCTCCACCTTATGCTCCCTACAACAGATTCCAAACTCAGCAGGTCTGGGTGAGGCAGTACCTTCTTTTTCTCATTAGTTTCCAGCTGCTGCTCACATGCAAAGGCTAAGCAATATCCCTTGGAAATGCAGCCTGAACATCTGATAGATATACTAAAATTTAACAACCTAAATTTGAAGGTTAACATTTGATGCCATTGTTCTGTATTATTAGCAGAAGTTACTAGAAGTTAAACAATAACAATACTTGAGTCAGGAAAAGTACTATGTGAAAATAAGTAATTTTTACAGAAATAAAAATTTGGCTTTTTTTTTCTTTCAAAGCCCAATGAAATTTTTTAAAAGATGGTGTTTGGGTTATGTAGATATAATTAAAAAATTTGACTAACATAAAAATAGGATTTTACTGTATATTGGAAAAAATTAAACTGAAAGTTATAGAAAATCAGCAAGGGAAAAAATGAATTTTAGAACACAGTCAAGATGCAGAAGCAAATACTCAGAAGATGAAAAAGTAGCAGCAAACCTCTAACTGGGACAGGACAACAGAGGCGACCCACACCTGTGGTGGTTCAGCTTCTGTCCTCCAGCTCATGATAGAGGAGAACAAGACAGACTGAGGGGAAACCAAACCTCCACCATCAGACTTTAATTCTGATCCTTTCCTGGATCACTAACATGTGGTGTGATGTTCTTTTCTGACACTGTGGATTTGCTGCAAGACAAAGGTACTTGCCAGCCACTCAGCTACATAGGGGAAGCAATTGATACCCTGCAATGTACTCTGTGGCTACAGGCTACACGATGTGTAGAATAAATGAATTGTATGTACATTTAGGTGGAGGTGTGTTTTTATTTTGTTTTGGTTTTGTTTTAGCTTATACGCTTAATGGAATTTGATCCCTTTATAAGCTGAGGAGCCCCTGTATTTGGAAAAGCTACCCCAGTGGTGGAGAAGGAGTAAGAACAGATATATACCAAAAGAAACTCTTCCAAAGCTCTCTGGATCCTTCAGGGCAAGATTCTTTCCAGACTTAAGTTTCTCATTAAAAATAACAAGTACATATTCTCTGATACATTTTTAAACCTGAAAACAAAAATAAGTTCTATACTAGCAAGTACAAAAATGATTTCCTTCCAAAGATGAATAATTTCATGCTAGATTAAACGTCTTCTCTGCAATAGTCAAAAACAGAAAGCAATTCAAAGAAAACCCAGAAATGTATAATTTCTCATTTTGTCTTTAAACATAATCTCAATAGAAAGGCATTTGAGTCTCAAAAGGACTCAGTAAACTTAGCAACCAGTACTGAGAACTGAACCTCCTCTTCATGATTGCTCAAGGCTAATCCCAGCTGGGTTAATAAAAATACAAACTATATTATTCACCATAATGCTTTAAAAGCACCAGCCTGTATATTTGTAACATTGGGACAGCAACAAATGTTGTGTTTTATAAAAAGATAAGGAGGGAAGGAATATGGTGGATGTGCATTCAGGTGTGGGTAGGGGGTGCCTTAGCGGGCCCATGCTGACGCATCCCTTCCCCTTGAGGGACCAGCCACATGGAATAGTATAGAATAGAGGTTATTCAGGGTATAGAGAGGGGAGTTGAGAGGGGAATAGAGACAAAGAAAGGGAGATAGAAAGACAGAGAGAGAGAGAGAGAGAGAGAGAGAGAGAGAGAGAGAGAGAGAGAGAGAGAAAGAGACAGAGAGAGACAGAGACAGAGACAGAGACAGAGTAGAGGAGGAGAGAGAGAGAGAGAGAGAGAGAGAGAGAGAGAGAGAGAGAGAGAGAGAGAGTAGAGGAGTAGAGTCCTGCTAGAAAAGGGCAGGATGGGGAGAAAGATGTAGAGAGTAAGGAGAGGGAACAAGAGCAGGAAGGCAAGAGCAGGAAGGCAAGGGAGAGAGGAGGGTGCAAGCAGCCCCTTTTATAGTGAGTCAGGCATGCCTGGCTATTGCCATGTAACTGTGCTGCAGAGCCTAGACAAAATGCCAATGCCTACTTCCATCATTCTCTTTCTTCTTCTGTTCCACAGTACATATTTTTATAAGTTCATTTGTATTAGAATTTGTTCATTGGTTGTTTGGCTGGTGTGTGTGTGTGTGTGTGTGTGTGTGTGTGTGTGTGTGAATTAAGTAATAGTACTTGAATCTAAAGCTTCATACATATAAACATAATATTGTTGAGCAATGTACTGGCTGTTCATACTATCAGGGATATGTGCTGAAAGTATTTAGTACTTTCCTTTGATGAAAGTCTCACAAACATCCATTTCCTGGCCTCCTGAGTCTGTTATTATTCTAAATTCTGTGGAAGAAACTACAGATGCCTCTAACAAATCCATTTTAAAGGTACTTTATAGAAATGATCTTTTCCAAATTACTTTATAATTTTTAAAACAACTACAGACATAGATGACCAAGGTCTTGTCTGTAACATATGTAGAAATGTACACACATAGGTTGTATGTGACCAAAATTTGAAATGAATGCAAAGCACAAAACATTAACAAAGAGCTTAAGACAGCTGGCCTAGCAAGGACCACTTGTGTCAAAAACACACAGTATTGGTCCTGTCAGTTACAAGTAGTGTCTTCCTTTTGTACATGCCATTCTTCACTCCTAGGCATGTTGTTTGTGTTAGCTTCAGTTGCCTCTGTGTATAGCCAGAGCTCTCTATAGCCAACTCCTGGACCCAGTTTCTAGAAACATCTAGATGACAGCCCTGCTCCTGCATCCATTGCCATAGCACCTGCTGCTGCACATGCATCACATGTGTCAAAGCCCAGTTAAGAGATCTGAACCATGACCAACGACCCTCTTCTCTTCTTCCCTTTCACCCGCCTCAGAGGCCACCTTTACCAATACAAGCTTTCATGTGAGATCTGTTGATGGTGTGATCTGTCCAGGAGGGCACCACATATTCTAACACTTTGCACTGCCAGCAATTGTTCACCATCATCTGTAAAGGCTCATCAAGACCTCCTTTGAAATGATATATAGCATAATTAAAATAAAGCTGTGAAACTGTTTCCTTCTAAACTCTGTGGCCCATAACCAAATACAATTGCTTTAATACGTAATGGTATAAACAGGCCTTCAGTATGTCAAGGGGTTAACTTAAATAACTATTCTTCTTTGTAGACTCTGGAGTCTAATTATGCTACAGCACAGAGTAATAAAATGCTCATTGATGTGTATTAAATAATAGACCTGAAAACTGCTTAGTGACTTGTCTAGGAAGAATTATATAAATAATACTTAGTCTTGTCATTACAGGTAAGTGGTAATAGAAAGGCAATCTAAAACCCAGAGGGCACATGGAAGGTCTCTCCTATGGGTAGCAGTGCTGAGCAGGGTAGGGCAGCCAAGTTCTGAGAGAAAATTTATGATCCTTTTGTTAAATATTTGGAGGTTCTGAAATTCCCATAATGCTTCTCAAGCAGGTGGTGCAAACTATTTCCAACTCATAAGAAAATTCTTTGTTCTATAACACATGAAAGGTTAACTTATCTTAAGTTTGGGACCCGGATTTAAAGGATTTCTTTTTTCCAACTTCCAACTCATAAAACCAATGCGTTCACATAATAATGTATGTGCATTTGCCTGTGATTGATCAGGCACATTGTTTGATGTGCATCATCTTCCTTCATTGTCAGTAGTAACCTTATTTGGGTCACACAGAGTACTTACAGACATTGTAGCTGGTAGCTTGATGAAAACTTGACAAAAAATATTTTCTTTCATCATCAAGAGGATGATCTGGAGGTTTTCCATTCCCAGATCATGGAAATATACTTCAGATTAACCTATAATCTGTTGAGTGTCACAAGACTGCTTGCTAGTGGCATAATAATCCAAGTCTACCATTGCATTCTGCTTCTAAGAACAAAAGATTCATTATTACTCTCAAATGCAGACTTATCACTAGTATTATGAAAAGTACAAAAAAACACCACCACAAAAAAACTGTCTTTTGTCTCTGTACTGGCTGATTTTGAGTGCCAACTTGATACAAACTAGAGTTATCACTGAGAAAGAACCCTCAGTCCTTGAGAAAATGCCTTCATGAGATCTAGCTGTAAGGAATTTTCTCAATTAGTGATCAAGGGGGGAGGGCCCATTGTGGGTGGTGCCATCCCTGGACTGGTAGTCTTGGGTTATATAAGAAAGCAAGCTGAGCAAGTCAGGGGAATCAAGCCAGTAAGTGATGTCCCTCCATGGTCTCTGCACCAGCTCCTGCTTCCTGACCTGCTTGAGTTCCAATCCTGACTTCCTTTGGTGGTGAACAATAGTGTGGAAAGTTTAAGCTGAATAAACCCTTTCTTCCCCAGCTTGCTTCTTGGTCATCATGTTTTGTGTGCAGGAATCTAAACCCTGACTAAAACAGCCACATTGCCCTCAGAAAAATTTTCTTTAAAAGTTGCCATGCATTTGAAGGACTTTCTCTGTGACTTCACCAGAGTTGAATATCCTGACATGGCTGACTTTTAGTTACTGCTTGTAACTGTCAGTTTCCTTTGCACCCTTACCTTGATGTCAGCTCCTTATCCTTTATCCATATATGAGACATGTATAGTTTCCATCAATGCCTTGCCATTTACTAAAGGAAAAGCAAATGTTTGGAAAATTGAATAATATTTACTTAATGGTTTACTATAACAATAGAAATATGAAACATCTCAAAGTAAAAAAAAAAACTGACATTTGCAACTTTTTGTCTGTGTGTACTACCTAATACTAAGCTAACATTCATTCAATGTAATCATTCTTTTGGAATCTCCATCCATTTTTAGATTGCTAGAATGCTTTCCTTCCCTTTCCTGATTTTAAGACTGTGATGGTTTATAAATGCTTGGCATGGGGAATGGCACAATTAGAAGGTGTGGCCTTGTTGGAATAGATGTGTCACTGTGGACTTAGGCTTAAAAATCCTCATCCTAGCTGCCAGGAAGCCAGTCTTATCCTAGTAGCCTTAAGATGAATATGTAGAAATCTCAGCTCCACTGACACCATGCCTGCCTGGGTAATGCCATGCTCCCACCTTGATAATAATAGACTGAACCTCTGAACCTGTAAGCCAACTCTAATTAAATATTGTCCTTGTAGGATTTGACTTGGTCATGGTGTCTGTTTACAGCAGTAAAACTAGGACAGAAGTTGGTACAAGGAGTGGGGTATTGATGTGATAGGCTGACCATGCTTTTGTTTAGAAGAATGTGGATTTGGGGACTTTGGATTTGGAAAACAGTAGAATCCTTTAAGTAGGGCTTAATGGACTATCCGATGGATGACTTTGTTGCTAAGGGTAGTTTGACCTGTATAGACTTCAGTGGAGAAGAATTTCAGTAGGAGGCATAGAGACTTTTTTTTGTTTTTTATGAATAATGTGGCTGCTTTTTTCCTTTTGTCTGAGAAGTCTACCTGAGGGTAAGGTAAACAGACAGAGAATTTGTTCTCTGGTTAAGCCTGATTAAGGGTTTTGAATGAGCACAACAAGCTTAAAAAGAAAAAATATAATATGTATGATATTAATAATAAAGGGGCACCAGAAAATACAATGGTATATTCAAAGTTATAAAAAGATTAAGGGAGTGGTAAACTAAGGGCAAGATCCCACCCAGCTAAGCTTATTGTTTGTGTTTGCAGTTGGACAAGGAATAGTTAGGACTTTTATTCTGGAATGAACTTTAATCCAAAAATAGATTGCACACTTGTGATCCAGTTCTTGAGGCTGGAAGACACCAGTTATTGATCAGGATCTTAAGGAACAATGGCCATGAAAAGCTTAGGCCCAGGCATGGCGGCACACACGTTTAAACCAAGGAGACAAAGCCAAGCAGATCTCTTGAGTTCAAGGCTAGCTTGGGACAGAACAAGTTCCAAGTAGAGATAAGCCTAAATCCAGGCATGGTTCAAGGTCAATCTACAGAGCAAGTTCCAGGGCAGCCAAGCTTAGGCAGTGAGGGAGTTAGAAAGCAGAAAGCTAGTAATAGAATAAGGAGGGGGCAGGCACAAGGCATGTTCCAGCTGCTGGAAGCAGCAGAATTCAGCAGCCCCAACCAAGTAGCTGTAGCTTTAGAGTCAAAAATAGAAGGGACTATTGGGACAATTGATGCTTGTTAGCTAGAGCTAAGAAATTAGTGGTGATTAAGGAGAGACCAGCATCACTGAGGTGAAATCTTCTGGGAAGTGTTTTCTGAGAGCACAAAGAAGTTGCATTCCAGATATAGCCAAGCGTGTACTCTGTGTGCAGATGTACTTGGTAATGTAAGTCACCCAGGTGGTACTGGTTTGAAGGCATGAAGGGCTCATGAAAGGCTGCTGAGGCTTGGCACTGTGAGAGGCTAAAGAGGGCCATTAGTGAAGGTATAGCCTGGATTGCAGTTGATGGCCCAGGACTGAAGGGATTATGGAAAGAAGCTGAGACCTGTTGCCATGAAGAGAGGCTATGAGAGGCTATTGATGAAGCTTAGTTTCAGAGAAAGACTCCAGTATGTTGTAGATGCCAGTACCATGTGATGATCACTATGAACAGCAGCAACAATGGTGTGGAGTCAATCAGACCCTAGAATGCTACAGAGGGCAGAGCTGGAGATGTGACCCAAGCCCTTTGTAAGAGGCCAGAAGATCATGGGTGGATCCTAGACATAGGAACAAGAAGCTGTAACACTGAAGTTTGCTTTGAAGACCCCAATATATTCAAGATGCCATTAGATATCTGCTGAGGAAAGCTGCTAACATAGAGTAAAACAAGCCCAAAAGAAGTTTGTTATAGTCAACAAAGATGGAAAAGGAGTTGGAGATCTGAAGACTGCTTTGACATCAGAAATGGAGATGCAGATTTTGGAATTTGCCCAAATGGTTTTCTATCTTGCTTTGGGGATTACAGTTATGTGATTATATCAGTCTCAGAAGAAACTTTGACTTTTACCATTGTTGAGACTGCTATAAATTATGGGAATTGTGGAAGTTAGATTAATTTACTTTTTATTATGCTATGTCTAGGTATGACCCCTATAGACTCATGTGAGGGCCAGGGAATGGAATGTGACAGTTTGTATTTGCTTGACCCAGGGAGTGGCACTATTAGGAGGTATGGCCTTGGAGTAAGTGCAAGGCTTATGACCCTCATCCTAGCTTTCTGGAAGCCTGTCTTCTAGCAGTCTTCAGATAAAGATGTGGAACTCTTAGCTCCTCCTGCACTATACTGTCCTGGACACTGGATGTTCCCACATTTATGATAATGGACTGAATCTCTGAACCTGCAAGCTAGCTCCAATTAAATGTCCTTATAAGAGTTGCCTTGGTCATGGTGCCTCTGCACAACAGTAAAATCCTAACTAAAACAAAGACCATAAGAACTCCATTTAATTCACTCTAAAAATATTAATATTTTTTATGTTGTGTACAAATGTTTAATGCCTTTGTTTCAGTCCTAAGTTCACCAGAATCCTTCTTAAAAACTTCCATTTTTTTGTGATATACTATTGCTAACTACTTTCTCTCAATTGAAAATTTGATTAGGTGTTCCTCTCTGCCAATTCCTGCCAGATCATCCTTATCTCCCTCATCACCAAAATTTATGTTCTTTGTTTCTCTCTTAAAAGCAAATAAAAAGAACAAAAAAAAAAACAATAACAAACAAAAAACAATGAATACAAACACATGCACACACACAGAGAGAGAGAGAGACAGAGACAGAGACAGAGACAGAGACAGAGAGACAGAGAGAGAGAGAAATTAAAATAAGCAAGCAAAATCCAATAAGACCAAAATGCCCAACTAAAGCAAAACAAGAAAAAAAATATGTCTACCCTGCAACGTTGTTAGTACTACTATATTACAAAAAACAACAAAACAAAACAAAAAACCCTGACATTTCCTTTGCCAGTAGATGTCAATTGCTTCTTCTTTAGAGGTGGGACCCCGTGTCCACTCCCCCATCTCAGTTTTGGAACCTGGTCTTACTTGAGCCTTAGAAGGACTTGAACATATTATCACAGTCTCTATGAGCCCATATGTGTAAAGGTATCCCATGTAGTATTGATTGCTCCAAACTCTCTCTCATTCTCTGTACTTTGTCCTGTTATGGATCTATGTTAGTTCCCATCTACTGCAAGAAGCTCCTCCTCTAAGAACAGAGCTAGGCACTGATCTATGGGTACAGCCATAAATCATCAGGAGTCATTATATTGCATATATAATAGGTATATAATTTAAATATATATTAAATAAATATATGCGAAATTTTATATATCTATATGCCAGGGGATTTGTTGGGATGGTCCATTGAAGCCTTACGCATGTACAGTGTTGTTACCAGGATCTCCAAAACCTGTGACATCACATAGGCAACCTGCAGACCTATTGCCAAGGCAATGGCCACCATATTCCCAGAATCCACTTGATTCATATCCCACCTTTACCTGTGACATATCACCATCCATATATGGGAGAAATGCCTCTCTCTCTCTCTCTCTCTCTCTCTCTCTCTCTCTCTCTCTCTCTTTCCACTGCCATCTTGCCCTTTCCTCTCTCACATGGAACCTCACATGGAACTGTTTGACCTGGTGTGGTCTTTCTGGAGCTGCCACCTGACAATCACAACATACAGATTTATCCTCTAGGAGCTTTTAACATATGCTCATCCATCCCCCTCTAAGTGGCACCCTGTTGTAATGAGAGGATAACTAATTCTTACAGACTCTCAGCCACAGCTTATGTGGGTTAGGGAAACAGAGAGATTTGAGAAGCAAAGGGCCTTTTGTGACAAGTGAGAAGACAACTCTACCCAGAAGGAAATCAGTTGTATAACATGACTATGTAAGGGATGTCAGGTGAGATAGTGTGGCCTTATCTATTTCCTTTAAACATGAAAACCATGTACATTAGCTAGTTGTTTTTTGTTTCTGTTTTTGTTGTTTTTGGTTTTACTTTCTTTCAATATGGATCAAGACATCAAAACAAGAGCCTGAGCTACAATCTTCATTTAAAACTTTCATTTTACAAATATGTATATTCATATGCAAATGAATTTTAACATACATGATGTATCTTATAGGTAGAATTTCTCCACCATATAAGTCCTAAATTAAGCTCATTGAGTTATTGGTAAATATAAATTCCAAGACTGAGCAGGATTACCAGAGTGTTGTTCTCATGATACTGAATTTCAGGAAAGAGAGCCCTGGGACATCTTCTGTCTATTCTCCCTCCCTCCATCTCATCTCCTCAAGTCCTAACCCACAAACCATTTTGAAAACCAAATTTCTCTTAGAGCCTCATAGCACCTTAAACATTAGGTAAATTTGATTGTTCTTACAGTTTTATTTGAAATCCAGTTTCTAGCTCTCATTGTTTATTGTAACCACACACCATTTACCCTTGATGGAGTCAGGATATACCAATGATTTTTCAAATCCTGAGTTATAATAATGCCTTTATAAAAGCTTTAAAGTGCATAAATAAGAAATATTTTGTAACTGTGACATTTTCAATGTGGCCTCATTTGAAGCCACCATTCATTTTTTATGATCACTAATGGAGAATTTACTCATGTTAAACTAGGCTACATACTATTTTCTCTCTCTGACTCAGTTAATGAGTATGATGCTCACTTTGGTGACACAGACTGTGAACTTTGGAGGCTGCCCAGCAATAAGACCCTTTAAGGAAAACATCAACATGCATGTGGTTTCGCATAAATCGTCTGAGGGAGGTAGAGATTGGAGTTAGGTTTAGTTTGAGTATTAGCTTATTCATTTACTCATTTATCAAACATTTTGCAGACACTACAAGAGTAACCATAGCTATCCATAACTGTCCAGTGAAGCTGTCTCATACTGATGTTCTGTCTTCTCTGTTCTGTCCTTCCATAGGGGTAGCATGATGTGAACACTATCTTTTATAGCTTGATACAGAAGCTATAATAAAATGCATTAATATGAACCAAAACTCATGTGATATGGTACAATAGATGAGATTACAGAAGTTGAGTCATTTTATAATTCTTAAGTAATCACATAGTTTTTGTTGTTTGTACTAATAAGGTTAAACATTTTACTCTAGGTCTAGGGTTAAGTTCTATAGGAGGAAGGAGGATATGCACATTATTGGTATATACATTTGGTGCAATGGTGACATTTAGAAAATATAGAGACATGAGTAGCTGAATTGAATTAGAGTCCCCGAGTCATTCTCAAGTATTGTTCCCATTACAGGAGGGAAATAATGAAATGGACCATCCAGAGATAAAGAAAATGGAGACTCTCTGTGGACAGCTGATTCTAGGGAAGACTTCACAAGAAGGACACAGAGGTTTAAGCATTGACAGATGGAAAAACTTAGTGGACTGTGATGAGGCAAATTCAAGAATACACACATGGCAATAGTATGGTTAGAGAATACATTTTGAGAGTGAGAAAGTAAGTGGTAAGGCTAGTACCTGAAACAGAGGAGCCACGGAGACAGCAGGAAATAGTGGAGTTGTTCTTGTTAAAAAAGACTTGATATTGGACAGAAGAGATGTCTAGTCAGGAGAGATGGCTAGCCAGGAAAGACTCTTGTGTCTGAGCCTACCAAGCTGACCTCAACATGGTGCAAGAAGAAAACTGATTCCCACAACATGTTTTCTGTCATCTACATATGTTCTGTGGCATATATGCACACTACACTCACTATTCTCACCCACCCACACAATATGCACAAAATACACACATGTAAAAATTATTTAATGTTGCTCATTAAATCACCTGTTATATCAGTAGCATCTAAGGGTTGATGCCACTTGCCAGATAAATAACTTGAGTCTTGATTTATGAGTTATTGTTTTCTGATATCAGTTATAACTTCTAAGTCTTAGCTACCCCACGTGTGAGCTCTTATGACTGCCATGAGGATCAAATGAAATCAACATGTCCTGCATACTGGAGATCTTTAATAAATATTACTCATTCTATTACTTTATCTTTGTCCTCAGGTTTACTGTTGACTTTGAGCTCATCCTTCACAGTAGATACACTCTATATTTGTACCTCACAAATGTTATAAGTTACATGTTGTTTGTACTTATCTGTTTCCAGTGTTGCTTATGCCCTAGAACCACTGTCCTTAGAGCTTACATATGAAAGCACACAGATATTAAACTCATATTTAGTTTAAGTGCAGACCGTGAATTCTTTTCCCAATTGAAGTCACTTCTGTCTTTCCATCAATGCCATTTAAACCACTGGAGTTACATCAGCAGCATCCAAGATAGGAGATAAGTCATTAGTTATGGCCCTGGACCACCTACCTACTGGCTGCTGTGTCCTGATTGTAAGAAAGTTATTTTTGAATGTTGATTCTCCTAGACTGAGTTCATTTTATTAAGGAGTTCAGAGCATCAGCTATCTGCATACATTTTCTTCTGCTAAATAAAAGGTGACCTTTCCTTTAATATTTTTCTGTAGTTTCTCATTAGAGAATAGATAAGATGATAAAATAAGGGCAGTCTGCTCTTGCTGCACTTCAGCTCGGTGTTGTTGTTTTGTTCCAGTCCTTTGCAGCTACAAGATCAGAAACAATTTTTCAATGTATGGCAAACAGAATAGCAGTGATTTTTTTTAAAAAAGAACTTTCAAAGACTGCAATATTGAAAAAGTGACTCAAATTCTACTTCCTTATGTAAGCAAAGCATTCACTCCCCTTTCCTTCTAAGTCATCCTATGACCTCTGTTTTTTTTTCAAGTACTATCAATTTCAAATGAATAAAAGAGACCCAGGAATGTGATAGAAACACAAGTCAGCTTACAGTCACATGGACCAGTGTCCTTTCCTGTCCCCACTCCTCCTTTCTCCACTCTATGGGTCCATAACCTTGCTCTTTCCAGGGTATGGACATTCCATCTAGTGGCAGACACAAGAATCCTTGGGAGGATCCTCTCGATATTGTTGATTTTCATAACCTTCAATTTTTCTCTTTCATTCTTCTAGTGTCATCTGGTTTTGCTTTCAAATTAGAACTAATTTTTAACATAGGAAGACAGTTTGCTGGAAGGCAAAGGACAGCAGCATGGTTTAGATGAATGAATCAGCATCTAAGATAACTTAAAAAATGAAAACCAGAAGTTTCTTCACCTATCCATAAGACTTGCTGAGTCATATTTTGGAGAAATACCGGGGGACTCTAACATGTTATTAAGAGTATGAGGTGATGATTCTTTGTATGTCTCTTTGGACAGTCTGTC
Organism: Apodemus agrarius; assembly: GCA_964023405.1. Lineage (NCBI taxonomy): Eukaryota > Metazoa > Chordata > Mammalia > Rodentia > Muridae > Apodemus > Apodemus agrarius. The sequence goes on along the minus strand of OZ030013.1, from coordinate 102,180,407 downwards.
CTGCTGTGCGGATGGAATGAAACTATGAGAGCTGCAAGAACTGCCCACAAGAAATACATTATTGTTTTCAGTGTCTGCAGAAAACTGGGCATGTGATTTAAGTTCCCTGGCATTGCTTTCACTTTGAAATTTATGAATATCTTATATGTACCTTTGTTTAAATGTGGCAGAATGCTTGCAAAAGCTGATATTGAAAATATAGCTTCCCCCTCTGCTTCCCTGGCTGACATAGGTAATTGCTCTTATGAAGTGTATTAAACATATTAAATACCAACTAGTTTGATCTCCTTAGCCACATAGCTTTACTAAATGGAGCCATAAATTCTAAAATCATAACTATGGTTAGTTTATTCTTTTGTTTTTATGAAGGTGCAAGACTTAAATGGAAACCTGGAAGACTAGAAAATAGAATGATTCTTCTCTCACAAAAGCAGTGGTAGTGGTTAGTACAAATAAGTGTAAACCTCAATTCACTAAGATATACCAAAAAGCAGGTCCAATATGAATACCTACTCCAGCAGTAATGGACAAAGAGGAATGTAATGAATCCAAAAAAGTGGGGGTTAGGATGGGAAGAGAATCTGTACAGCATGTTTTAGGTGATGACTTTCTAGATGAGGAACTGAGAACAGCAAGACTTTGTTCTCACCAGTGCTATAAGCTGCTGCACAGCTGGGCTAGAGGCAAGGACCAGTGAATCTCTATATCAAAACCAGAAGTGTAGTCCACTCCCATGATGCTTTGTCCTCCTCAGAGGATGCAAGAGGTCAGAACTTGCTTGGCTTCCATACAAATTTGTAGGGTGACTTTATACAAGATTTCTAGTGGTGTCTGTAGCACAATGAAGTATTATAATCTTGACTATCTCACCGAGAAATTGATAGGCCCATTCTAGTTATCTATTCGTATGATGTGAATTGCACTATGCTGCATGGGAGGTAGGTTAACCTTCTAAGAACCCGTTTTCCAGTTCCAACCAAGGTTCACATGGGGTATTTTTTCAGTCACCCCCTTTTTTTTTTTTTTTTTAGTTATTTTTATTTTCTATATTCTATGTTTACATTTCAAAGGCTTTCCCCTTTCCCAGTTCCCACCCACCATAGTTCCCATAGTTCTTCTCCCCCCCAACTATTCCCCAATCATTCCCCCTCCCCCCTCGGTTTCTTTACTAAACTGGATGCAATCTTTACATGCCCAGGGTCCTCTCCTTTCTTCTTCTTGGGAATCATTTGACTTGCTATTTGTGTCTTGAGTATTTAGTGCTTCTGGGCTCATTAATATCCACTTATCAGTGATTGCATTTCATGTGCATTCTTTTGTGATTGGGTTAGCTCACTCAGGATGATATTTTCCAGGTCTAACCATTTACCTACAAATTGCATGAATTCATTATTTTTAATTGCTGAGTAGTATTCCATTGTATAAATATACCACATTTTCTGTATCCATTCCTCCTTTGAGGGATATTTGGGCTCCTTCCAATTTCTGGCTATTATAAACAAGGCTGCTATAAACATAGTGGAGCATGTGTCTTTATTGCATGTAGGGGAATCCTCTGGGTATATGCCCAGGAGTGGTATGGCAGGGTCCTCTGGAAGTGACATGCCCAATTTTCTGAGGAACCGCCAAACTGATTTCCAGAGTGGTTTTACCATTTTGCAATCCCACCAACAGTGGAGGAGTGTTCCTCTTTCTCCACATCCTCGCCAGCACTTGTTGTCTCTTGAGTTTTTAATCTTAGCCATTCTGACTGGTGTGAGGTGGAATCTCAGGGTTGTTTTGATTTGCATTTCCCTGATGACTAATGATGTTGAACATCTCTTAAGGTGTTTCTCGGCCATCCGAATTTCTTCTGGTGAAAATTCTTTGTTTAGCTCTGTGCCCCATTTTTTGATAGGGTTATTTGTTTCTTTGCGGTCTAACTTCTTGAGTTCTTTGTATATATTGGATATTAGCCCTCTGTCGGATGTGGGGTTGGTAAAGATCTTTTCCCACTTTGTTGGTTGCCGTTTTGTCCTTCGGACAGTGTCCTTTGCTTTGCAGAAACTTTGTAATTTTATGAGGTCCCATTTGTCGATTCTTGATCTTAGTGCGTACACTATTGGTGTTCTGTTCAGGAACTTTTCCCCTGTGCCCAAGTCCTCCAGGGTCTTCCCAAGTTTCTTTTCTAATAGTTTCAGAGTGTCTGGTTTTATGTGGAGGTCCTTGATCCACTTGGAGTTGATCTTAGAGCAAAGAGATAAGAGTGGGTCAATTCGCATTCTTCTGCATGTTGACCTCCAGTTGAACCAGCACCATTTGTTGAAAAGGCTATCTTTATTCCATCGGATGGTTGTGGCTCCTTTATCAAAGATCAAGTGACCATAAGTCTGTGGGTTAATTTCAGGGTCTTCAATCCTGTTCCATTGATCTGTTTGCCTGTTGCTATACCAATACCATGCAGTTTTTAACACAATTGCTCTGTAGTACTGCTTGAAGTCAGGGATATTGATTCCCCCAGAAGTCCTTTTATTGTTGAGAATAGTTTTAGCTATCCTGGGTTTTTTGTTGCTCCAGATGAATTTGAGAATTGCTCTTTCTAGATCTATGAAGAATTGAGTTGGGATTTTGATGGGGATTGCATTGAATCTGTATATTGCTTTTGGCAAGATGGCCATTTTTACTATATTGATCCTGCCAATCCAGGAGCAAGAAATATTTTTCCATCTTCTGAGGTCTTCTTCGATTTCTTTCTTCAGGGACTTGAAGTTCCTGTTGTACAGATCTTTCGCTTGTTTGGTTAGAGTTACGCCAAGATACTTTATGTTGTTTGTGGCTATTGTGAAGGGTGTTATTTCCCTAATTTCTTTCTCTGCCTGCTTGTCCTTTGAGTACAAGAAGGCCACTGACTTGCTTGAGTTAATTTTATAACCTGCCACTTTGCTGAAGTTGTTTATCAGCTGTAGAAGTTCTCTGGTGGAGTTTTTTGGGTCGCTTAGGTAAACTATCATATCGTCTGCAAATAATGATAGTTTCACTTCTTCCTTTCCAATTTGTATCCCTTTGACTTCCTTATGTTGTCTAATTGCTCTTGCTAGAACTTCAAGTACTATATTGAAAAGATATGGAGAGAGAGGGCAGCCTTGTCTAGTCCCTGATTTTAGTGGGAATGCTTCAAGTTTCTCTCCATTTATTTTGATGTTGGCTACTGGTTTGCTGTAGATTGCTTTTACTATGTTTAGGTATGGGCCTTGAATTCCTGCTCTTTCCAAGACTTTTAGCATGAAAGGATGCTGAATTTTGTCGAATGCTTTTTCAGCATCTAATGAGATGACCATGTGGTTTTTTTCTTTCAGTTTGTTTATGTAGTGGATTACATTGATGGATTTCCGTATATTGAACCATCCCTGCATCCCTGGGATGAAGCCTACTTGATCATGGTGGATGATCGTTTTGATGTGCTCTTGGATTCGGTTAGCAAGAATTTTATTTAGTATTTTTGCATCTATATTCATCAGAGAAATTGGCCTGAAGTTCTCTTTCTTTGTTGGATCTTTTTGTGGTTTAGGTATTAGCGTAATTGTGGCTTCGAAGAATGAGTTGGGCAGTGTCCCTTCTGTCTCTATTTTGTGGAATAGTTTGGAGAGTATTGGTGTTAAGTCTTCTTTGAAGGTCTGGTAGAATTCTGCACTAAAACCATCTGGTCCCGTACTTTTTTTGGTTGGGAGGCTTTCTATAACCCCTTCTATTTCTTTAGGGGTTATGGGACTATTTAGCTGGTCTACTTGATGCTGATTTAATTTTGGTATTTGATATCTGTCTAGGAAATCGTCCATTTCCTCCAGATTCTCCAGTTGTTTTGAGTATAGACCTTTGTAGTAGGATCTGATGATCTTTTGAATTTCCTCAGTTTCTGTTGTTATGTCTCCCTTTTCATTTCTAATTTTGTTAATTTGTATACTGTCTCTGTGTCCTTTGGTTAGTCTGGCTAAGGGTTTATCTATCTTGTTGATTTTCTCAAAGAACCAGCTCCTGGTCTTGTTGATTCTTTGTATGGTTCTCTTTGTTTCTATTTGATTGATTTCAGCCCTGAGTTTGATGATTTCTTGTCTTCTACTCCTCCTGGGTGAATTAACTTGTTTTTCTTCCAGGGCTTTAAGGTGTGCCATTAAGCTGCTAGTGTATGCTCTCTCCAGTTTCTTTTTGGATGCACTTAGAGCTATGAGTTTTCCTCTTAGCACTGCTTTCATTGTGTCCCATAGATTTGGGTAGGTTGTACCTTCATTTTCATTGAATTCTAAAAAGTCTTTGATTTCTTTTTTTATTTCTTCCTTGACCAAGGTGTCATTGAGTAGAGTATTGTTCAGTTTCCATGTGTATGTGGGCTTTCTGTTGTTTTTGTTGCTATTGAAGACCACTCTTACTCCATGGTGATCTGATAAGAGGCATGGGATTAGCTCGATCTTCTTGTATTTGTTGACATCTGTCTTGTGACCGATTATATGGTCTATTTTGGAGAAGGTACCATGCGGTGCTGAGAAAAAGGTATATTCTTTAGCTTTAGGATGAAATGTTCTATATATATCTGTTAAATCCAATTGGTCCAGAGTTTCAATTAGTTTCACTGTGTCCCTGTTTAGTTTCTGCTTTCCTGATCGGTCCATTGAGGAGAGTGGGGTGTTGAAGTCACCCACAATTATTGTGTTAGGTGTAATGTGTGCTTTAAGCTTTAGTAAGGTTTCTTTTACGAAGGAGGGTGCCCTTGCATTTGGAGCATAGATGTTCAGTATTGAGAGCTCTTCCTGGTGGATTTTCCCTTTGGCCAGCAAGAAGTGGCCTTCTGAGTCTCTTTGGATGATTTTAGGTTGAAAGTCAATTTTATCTGATATTAGAATGGCTACTCCAGCTTGTTTCCTTAGACCATTTGCTTGTAAAATTGTCCTCCAGCCTTTTACTCTAAGGTAGTGTTTGTCTTTAACACTGAGATGTGTTTCCTGTAAGCAGCAAAATGTAGGGTCCTGTTTCCGTATCCAGTCTGTTAATCTATGTCTTTTTATTGGGGAATTGAGTCCATTGACGTTAAGAGATATTAAGGAATAGTAATTATTACCTCCAGACATTTTTGAAATTATATTTATTTATCTTATTTATTTTTTATATTCGAGAGGTTATCTTCTTTTGGGTTTGATGAGAGGAGGTTTCTATCTTGCTTCTTCCCGGGTGTAGTTTCCGTCCTTGTCTTGGTGTTTTCCCCCTATTATCCTTTGTAGGGCTGGATTTGTGGAGAGATATCTTGCAAATTTGGTTTTGTCATGGAATACCTTGATGTCTCCATCAATGGCAATTGAGAGTTTTGCTGGGTAAAGTAGTTTTGGCTGAAGTTTGTGTTCTCTTAGAGTTTGCATGATATCTGCCCAGGATCTTCTAGCTTTCATGGTCTCAGGTGAGAAGTCTGGTGTTATTCTGATAGGTTTTCCTTTATATGTTACTTGGCCTTTTTCTCTTGCTGCCTTTAGTATTCTTTCTTTGTTTATTACATTTGGAGTTTTGATTATTATGTGACGGGATGTATTTCTGTTCTGGTCCAGTCTGTTTGGGGTTCTATAGGCTTCTTGTATATTCATGGGCATCTCTCTCCTTAGGTTGGGGAAGTTTTCTTCCATAATTTTATAGAAGATATTAGCTGGCCCTTTAACTTGTAAATCTTCACTCTCGTCTATACCTATAATCCTTAGGTTTGGTCTTCTCATAGTGTCTTGGATTTCCTGGATGTTTTGGGTTACCACCTTTTTGCATTTAGTATTTTCTTTGACTGTTGAATCAATGGTTCCTATGTTATCTTCGGCTTCTGAGATTCTGTCTTCTATCTCTTGTATTCTATTGTTGATACTTGCGTCTATGGCCCCTGATTTCTTCCCCAGGTTTTCTATCTCCAATGTTGTCTCCCTCTGTGATTTCTTAGTTGTTTCTACTTCTGTTTTTAGTATCTGGATGGATGTGCTCAGATCTTTCGCTTGCTTGATTGTGTTTTCATGTATTTCTTTAATAGATTTTTGTGCTTCCTCTTTCATAGCTTCTACTTGTTGGCCCACGTTCTTCTGTAGTTCTTTAAGTGACTTTTGTCTTTCTTCCTTATTGTCTTCTTCTCTTTGATCCATCTTCTCCTGCATTTCTTGAAGTGATTTTTGTATTTGCCTCGTAAAGGCTTCTAACTTTTGATCCATTTTCTCCTCTATTTCTTTACGAGATTTTTCTATGTGTTAAGCTACCAGCATCCTGACCAGTGATTTTATATCCAAGTCTTGTTTTTCTGGTGTTTTAGGGTATCCAGGGATTCCTGTTGTTGGAGAACTGGGTTCAGATGCTGTCATGTTGCCTTGATTTTTGTTAGTAACGTTCCTTCATTTTCCTTTTGCCATCTGGTTATTTCTGGTTTTAGTTGGCCTTGTTGTCAGTGGCTGGTGTTTGAATCTCCTGTGAGGCTGGGCTCACCTGTTGTTTCTCTGGGCCTTTCCAGCTGTGTCCTGGTTGCAATATGGAGGCCCGCCTCTACACGGCTGGTCTAGGGGCCAGCGAGCTGGTTGCAGAACGCAGCTTAGGTGCTCACCCGAGGGCGGGGATGTCCCACAGATCCTGGGCCTTTCCAGCTGTGTCCTGGTTGCAATATGGAGGCCCGCCGCTACACCGCTGGTCTAGGGACCGGCGAGCTGGTTGCAGAACGCAGCTTAGGTGCTCACCCGAGGGCGGGGATGACCCACAGATCCTGGGCCTTTCCAGCTGTGTCCTGGTTGCAATATGGAGGCCCGCCGCTACACCGCTGGTCCAGGGGCCGGCGAGCTGGTTGCAGAAGCAGCCTTGGAGCTCACCAGAGGGCTCGGGGATGTCCCACAGAGCCTAGGCGGGACTCCGCCTGCTTGGCTCGGAGACCCTAGCAGATACCCCCGTGAGTGTAGCCCTGGAAGGGGTGTTTACCTGGGCCTTTCCAGCTGTGTCCTGGTTGCAATATGGAGGCCCGCCGCTACACTGCTCTCAGTCACCCTTTTATAACCAGTATGGCAAAAGAGAAGGCAGCCTAATTACAAACACTTGGGTTTTTCTCCTTGGCCATCATAATACAGAAACAATGGATCCTTAGGTATTAGAATTTCCCTAAATATCTCATGTTCAGGGAAACAACAATGTAAAAATATGGTGCCAGGCAAAGGAAAAACTTGCCTTCCAGGAGAAACATCTGGGAGTTCCAACAGGTGAAATGAACATGAGCCTTTTCCTTTACTTTTGTTTTATCTTTTCTATAAAACTGTATCACTGTTTTGATAAAAGTGAGAGAAGAAATAGAAACCTTTCTCACCTAGGGGTTGGGACAAACTGTAAATAAATCCATTTTTCCTTTGCATTTTGCTTCCTAATTTCTGTGAGAACTGGTAGATTTTTTTTTATATTGGTGCTACTGTCACTCATCTGACCAACATAGGACTTGAGGTACAAAAACCTTAAGAAAGTATGGACTTCTGGAAGTGTGTTTTGCTCTATCTTTGGTGACACCCAAGTCTCTCTCACCTATGTCCTTGGGCTTCATAATAGTGGTGTGAGGGTGTGAGGGTATGAGGCCTAATCCACCTTCTAATCTCCTGGGCTTTAAAATAGAGGTGCCAAGCAAGATGGATGATTCCAATGCCCTGACTGCCCACCTGATGTCCATGCAAACTTAATCACTCTTTCCTCTGCTGCTTCTCCTTCTTCTGCCATACAGAACCTCTGGGTGTTTCTCTGATTCCCATTCTTCTCACACATACATTTGCATAACCAACTGCCAGTCCAGTATATTTGTCTCCTCTGAGAGCTGAGGATGGCTCTCATCCCAGCTGTGGACAGATGTTATATCTCCAATAGCAGCAGGACTGGTGAGTTTGGAAATGAAGAATCACTGGAATGAAAAAAACTGGGCCTCCTAAGACATGGTGTGTTTAAAGCAAGGCAGAGCTCCTGTGGTTAGAGAAATTTAGATTAAAGCCAGGGAAGACCAGCACGTGGGATTGGGAGTTCGCCAAAAAGCAGAAAAGCACAGGTCACTCACAAAACAGGTTTGTCCTTAAACTGGGTACTGGTCTGAAAATATCAGAATGGGTTGTTGGGTTCAAAGAGCTGAGAACGTGGGGAGGGAGATAAATTATCCATAATTTCTAATTCTGGGACATTTTCATTACCTCCCTGCGGATGAAGAATTTTTTAAAGAAAATATGGAACTGCTTTTTAGTGTAGCCTCACTGCAGTGACTGAGTATTCTGATTTATTTACAGTCTCACCATTGCTTGTTATTATCTGTTTGATTCCAGTTCACCTGGTTGGCATAGAATGCTATCCTGTTTGGTCCTTCCCTAAAGAGAAGGGTATGCCAGCCCAGCTGAGACCAGAGTGTGAGGCTTTTTCTGAAGAACAAGAACAATAATACCCTTGAATTATCTTTAGATTTTATAAACAGCTTCTAAATTTACAAAAATGCCTTTTCTATTTATTCATCAATAGTACACACTATATTGATGGAGAGATGCCTAATAAGTACTGTACCTACATTTTTATTGGGTTCATTTTATTATTGAGTTTTAAGAATTCCTTTTTGAATAAGTTGACTTGTTCTTTATCAGATATATAATGTAAATCTATTTCCCCCCATACTGTAGATGTTGGAATATACTTCCCTGGGTGCTACTTTTCTCCACTAATTGTGTTACTTTCTAGAAGAAAATTTTCAGCCTTAGAAATCAAGTATAGACAAGAGTAAAAATGTGTTTAGACACATTAACATATTTATGTGTATTAACATGATTATGATAAACTGTATTTGGGAGAGATTCTTGTTCTTAAATAGTATATGAAAAAGATCATTACACACACACACACACACACACACACACAGTAAAGACAAGTCTGGTCAAGGCTGTAAAAATCTGACTATCTGTATATTGTATGGTAATATGCAAGCAAGGTAGACTATTTATTTAAAATAAAATCCAGTTAGTGGTATACTTAGCATATAATATGTGCTCCTATTGTTTACTGCTTGATTGGCACCTTTTTAAGCCATTTTAGCTTATTGTGTTGAATCAAAGATGAAGCTTTATGATGTGAATTTCTAAAGGAAGAGGAGAAAAGGGTATATTTTCTTCAATGGTTTACTGAAATAAAGTATTTTCCATTTAATTTAAATGTATATTTAAATTAAAATTTGATTAGCTGTCTAAAGATTTGTTCAAGCATTAAGAACTCATAATCACCAACAGAGTGAGATAAAGGATTCAGTAATCAAGGAGACTGTGGCCTCTCTCTCTCTCTCTCTCTCTCTCTCTCTCTCTCTCTCTTTTTGTGAAAAGAAAGTTCATCTTAAGGAAGAGTAGGGAGAAATTGGCCCAGGTTGTGAGTGAATTAGCACTAAGACCTCACTTGGGTTCTGCATTTGACCACTCCCAGCACCACAACAAAGTTCTTGAAATAACTTCTATTGAGTTAGCATGTATGTGGATTTTCTCAAGATATTTGTTAATGGAGATAGGGGAAGGGCGATTTCCCTCCTTCCATCAAGGATGGCATTAACTAGGAAGGAAGAAACAGAACAAAGAAAAAATATGTCTTACCTTTGGCTCACTTACAGTTATTTCTTGAGTCTCATAGCCCTAGACATCTTTTTATACTCAATGGGGACCAACAATGGGAAAGCTAAACATCAATCAGAGTGTGCTACCCCAGGCAACTTAGGCCTTTTGGCCCTTTGCCTACTTTTGTAGAAAAGAAATAAAAATAAAATGAGAGAAGCTTAGTAAAGTTCTAGAGACACAGCAGAAATGAAAGGGGAGGTTGTTACAAACAGGATGTGAATTTTCAATTTCAGTAGTAACTAATTACCCAGAATGTTGATAATTCGGCTATATTATTTCTGATGTTTTGAAAGATTTAAACACAAAGCCTTAAGATAGCTTTCATAAATCAATTTGACCTTGCCTCCAAACCAAAACAATATTAATTTATTTGAAGCAAATAGAATAAGTTTAAATAGCAAATGTATCTCAGAGTTAATGTAAACATGATAAATCAATATAAAGTGCTTCATATTTTTATATTAAAATATTTTTAGGGCAGCTCTGTGTTTTGTTGAATTTAAATAAGTCATTATAAACTTAAATTATGCCTACTATCAAGTCACTACAATGACAATCTATTTTAATCATGTGGTGGAACTCTGCAAGCTTTTGTTCTTTTTTGATGAGGTGATTTTTTTAAAAGGATTGTTAGGTTCTATTATATAAGATGGATGATACCATTATCCCTGGTTCTGTTTCCAAATGACAGTACTTGGGAATCACTGCCCCTTGAATACAAAGACCTGCTGTCTTTTACATGTGTCAGTCTTAGAAAACCATTGCTGGCCAAAGTGACTGGTACAACCAGGAAATTGATCATAACATTAGCAGGAGAAAGCATTGCATAAAAGTTTTTATGAAAAATGCTTGGTCATGGGGTTGTTTATGGGATTTAATGCCTTGCTAGAAAACCACTGGATTATTGTTAATCCTGAAACTCAGCAAGAAATGAGAGAGGCCTACTCTGGTATTTTCTGATATCGATCCCTCTACTTCTGACTGATAAAAATAATGGAATAGACTGTGCTGGAAGCACACTTTACAGTGAAGATGTTGGCACTGAACTATCTAGTGGCCATGTCCTATTTCCCTTTCTAGGTGCTCCTTTTTCTTGACTGTGGAGAAAAACCATAGCTTTGTCTAATTTTGCTTCCACTATCCCAAATATAAACAATGGTACTCTAAGTTGTAAGAAAGGGATGGTGCTGAGTTACAGACATTTGTTTGATATTTCTGATTACTCATTATTTAAAATCACAGAGATTTTTCCTGTCATAAATGTGCGTATTACGAACCATGAAGACTTGTGTGAAGTTACAAAATAAGAGAGCTAGCAATTGTCTGGGGGGGGTGTATGGGAAATTTAACTGGCAAAGGACTGATATTAAATGGGGCACTAACATCCTTCAGGTTCTTTCTGTCTGTTTAGATGACAGACATGCAGCTGCTATGCTGAGCATTTGATGGGAAGTGAAAGGGCTTAGTGCTATAAAATGTGACAAAATAGTGAATTAAATAAACAGTTTCCCCGTGAATGAAAATGAATCCTGAGGGATTAGTTCTCCGGAAAATAACTAGAAGGATTTTTGTAAAGTAAATTTTTAGTTTCTTTCTTTCTTTACTTTATTTCCCTAAGTTTGAGCATTTGTACTGTGGCAGCTCTAAGTTTTATGTGTGTATTCATTAGATCCCTGCTAATGGGATTTCAGAATCAATTTTTGCCCTGTCTTTTATATGTAATTCTTCAATGGCATGTATTGGATTGAAAGTAGTCTGCATCTTTCACTGGCTACAACTCTACTGACATTAAAAAGACAGGCTTAATTGAATCCCTGGAAGAGTCAAGGAGAGCTATTTGGGGTGTCTGCACTCCTGGAATCCTTCTGCCTCTGCCATTTGTCCAGTCTGTGAACTTAAAAAAGGATACTTAACACTGATGAATCATCATTTACTTTTCTAAAGCATGGGAATTAAATTTGAGATTTGTACAATCAAAGGGAAGGTGATGAACATCAGGTTGTACAAAGCACACAGTCAAAGCCCTAAAGATGCTTAGCAACAAGCCTAGGTATTTTGAGACAGTGGGGTACAATGTTATCAGATAAAAAGGCCTTAAACTAAGAGGACTCTTGAAGTCAGCTGTCAACATCCAGGCTGATGCAAAGCAAGCATGTGGATGTTACTAGTGGAATTCGAGCCTTGGTGTGAGTAGATAAGCTACAGATGTTGAGAGATCATTCCAGCAGAGGGTGAAGAGCTCCAGAATGCCTTGAGTTATATGTTGCACTCTTTGGAGGCAGCTGGAGATTAATTGATTAATTAATTAATTGTGCCTTGGAATTTTGTTTCAGACCACAGCTAACATTGACTGCAGTTAGTAACTTTGACAGTATAGACTCCTTAGAAGTTAAATGTCTTAATTTCAAAGTCAATCAAAAGCTGGTATGTTGGTTGCTTTGTATTCAAGGTTGTACAGAGGTTACAGATAATAAGCATGGACCATGCCCTGACCAGTGAGAGATTTTGCTGTTTGTGTATAAGGGAGGTAGATTGCATGCAATGTTTGGTAGCTTATATCAGGAGCTGAATTTCACATCTTTTTATTGAATATCTGTTAATGTTACAATTATATTTCCATGTTGTGTCCTTTACTGTTTTTTGGTACTTTTAATGAGGCAGAAATGACATGTAGAAAGCCATGAATTATGTTAAAATATGAAAGATGTATTATGCTCCTGGACTGTTAACCCTGTATCTACCTCAGGTATCTTAATTTATTTTCTCCTGGTAATTCTTTTCTATTGAATATCACATTGAAGTAGAGCTATTCAACGTGATATAGAAAAAGGACAGATATTTACTTCAACAAACAGTGTGAAAAATTTCTTCATTCTATTACAGTTTCTCAATATTTAACTTCAGCGGAGATCACAGACTAAATCTGGATCTTTTGGTGAGCTATATTTAAAAAAAAACAAAAAACAAAAACAAAACAAACGAAAAAAAAAAAAAAACAGACCACTTCAGCAGAACATTCCCCAGAACCTTGGAATTAGAAGGTTTGGGTGATCACATATTATATTGTCTTTCTTCTCTGTAAATATGATATTATTCACCTGTGCCTGCAGATGAGGCTCAGTGAAGTCAGTGTATACAGGGTCCTTTCATGATTGCAGCCTCACTGGGAGGTATATTCTGGTTTGCACACTCCTTGCGGTAGAAAATCTTTCACTGCTGCAAATTTTTAAAAATTTCCTTCACTAAATAATGCAGAAAAAATTCATGCCTATGGTGAAAATTTTGCAAAATTAACTGACTGGTTCGAACGTCTTGATTGCAGAGACGTGGAATGTTGTGCATTCAGAGACCAATTATTTTGGGCGTAGCTATTCACTACAACCTCTGTGTCTGACCCAACATCTCTAGGTTATCAGGTAAAAGATTTGGAATGGATTCCTACCATACAACTAAATTTTACTAACCCAAAAGCTAAAGCTGTCTCCAGACAGCATCTAACATATGAAGAAGTTAAGCCTGGTTCAGCCCCATGGTCCCAGAAATGACTCAGACTCAAAATATATTTACAAATATTTGAGACATATAGCAAGGCTCTATTGTGACTAGATCATAATTAAAGTAACCTAATTATTTTATCCTACATTCAGCCCCATTCCTGGTTACCTATGCTCAGGTACCATGTGTCTGTCTCCTCACGTCTTCCTATTGCTTTGGAGAACACTTACCCTTCTGAGAGGGGCAAGTGTTCCATGACCTTTCCAAAGTTCCTGAGCTGACCCTTTCACTTCATCCTGCACCTGGCTCTATTCCAGGGTTCTTTCTTCATCCTGATATCCCACCTGCTATTTCTTGCCTAATGAGGTTTAAAAAAAGGCCATCGGCTTTTTAATTGACAGGTGATGCATCCATACAATACACAAGATATCCTCTCTGCAAACATATATAGCAGAAAGCTGCCTCTCTGCTGCTTCCACCAAGGTATTTGAAAATGTATCTGCTACTTTCTGCTTTTTTTTTGGTTTTATGATTGCAAAAGTTCATATAACTCTTTTACTGTTGGAACATGGTATATGTGGCAACGTGACTCTATTCCCAGGCTGTCTTAGTGTTCTGTTTCTGTGAAGAGATGCTATGATGAAAGCATCTTGTATATGAAAGCATTTAATTCGGGGCTTGCTCAGGGTTTCAGAGGATTAGTCCATTAACATCATTGTGGAAAGCATGACAGGAGATAGGCATGCATAGCACTGGAAAAGTTGCTGAAAGCCACATCCTGATCTTCAGGCAGAATTTAGAGAGGGAGAGAGAGAGAGAGAGAGAGAGAGAGAGAGAGAGAGAGAGAGAGAGAGAGAGAGAGGCAGAGACAAGACAGTGGACAGAGACAGAGAGACAGAGACAGAGACAAAAACAGAGACAGATAGACAGACAGCCTGGGCTTGGCATGGATTGTTGGTGTCTCCAAGCCCTCTCCCAATGATACATCTCTTCCAATAAGTCCATACATCCTGATTCTTTCCAACAGTCCACCCACTTCGAACCAAGCAAGTGGTAGGTAGAGTTATCAGTCTTACTCATCGCAGCATTAGCTATGCTCCGGGTTTGATTCAGGAGCTAGAGTGGGCTAGTGGCTGGTGTGGAAAAGTGCTAGCAGCAAGTAAGCAGTGTCAGGAGCGCTAGAGTTAGTTTTAGTAGATCGACAGACCTTTTATTGTTCTTGTGGCAGTTCTGCAAGTCTCTTTCACTAGAATCTCAACAGTTAGATTTTTTTCTCCTGGAAAGCTTTACAGGGGAGTGGTATATCCACATCTGGATCTTGTCTACTTTAACAGTCATCATTGTGGTCAGGATCACAATACTGGGTCCTTTCTCGTGCAGTTCCAGAGTCTTGTATTTATGCCTCTTAATTTTTACTTCATCAGCTGGCTTAAAGCAATGGGATCGGGGGAGGAGCAGACTCATAAACCTGACAAATGGCAGGCCACAGTTGTTTCTGGAGCTTATAGAGGGATTTTAAGAATTTGGAAAACTTAGGTTTATCATATTCAGCCAAGATATCAGATTGGAAGTTAGGCAGCATGGGAGAGGACCTCCCATATTGGATCTTAAAGGGGGTGAGATCTAAAGTATAGGAGCTGTTCTTGGCCCTATATAAGGCACAAGGTGGGAGGGACACCTAGTCTCCACCAGTTTTAAGGGTGAATTTGACCACGGCCTCCTTCAGGGTCTGATTCATCCTCTACTTGCCCTGAATTCTGGAGTCTGTATGTACAGTGTAATATTCAATTTGTCTTCAGAACCTGTTTTAGAGATTGAGTTACCTGAGAAATAAATGTTGGCCCATTGTCAGAACCAAACAGGGTAGGCAAACCACATGTGGGTATGATGTCTTGTAGAAGTTTCTTTGTTACTATGTTGGCAGTCTTTTTCTTTGTAGGGTAGACTTCTACCCATCCTAGAAAGGCCTCTATAAAAACTAACAAATACTTCTTTCTACCCACATGTTTCTGGTTTTATTTCTGTGTAATTTTTTTTAATTAGTCCCTGTGCAAGGGAGTCTTAATTTACTGGAGAGACCCCTCCTAAGTGGACCACGTGGAGATGGGAATCGATGCAAAAAGCAAGAGGATTTTTATTATTATCCAGTATGCTGGGGCCACCCTGCACATGGAGACAGAATGATGTGCACTTGGGGCAGCTGCCATTAGGCACAATGTGATTGGCAGAACAGTGTTACTTTAAACTGATTGGTTGATAGGGGATGAGGTAGGTAGCCTAGGGACTCTGGGCCTTTCCTAGCCACAGGGACCACCCTGTGGTCTGAGGAATTTAATTTAGCCTCTCCCTTCTGGGAGTAGGAGTACTTGCTCTTCTAGGAGGGGCTCTTCTTTCCGAAATTCCTGAGTTAACCCTTTCAACCTGGCCGTTGACAACGGATTTTGGTTCCTAGAGTGGCTCTTTTATTGAGACCTGAGAGTTTACAGCCTCGAAGGTTGCACAGTCTGAGATTACCTGATGATCTATCAATTATCTTAAGTGAAATATTTTGTACCTTGCCTCTCACATCAATTCCTTCAGTTTGTGGTGACCAGGTGTGAAGTTTGATGAATTTGATGAATAAGTTGCTTAGCAAACTCCTTAGGTAGTATAGTATAGCCTTTAGAGGTCAGCAACCATCCCTCTTTTCAGTAAACTTGGCATTTCACCTGATATCATTTGTCCTCAGCAGTATATTCAGGGATGGCTAGAAGACCAGAGGGCAGCGAAGCTACCAGGATGTTGGCAGTGGAAGCTTTCAGCTTTATTAGCTTGCCTGTTCCCTCGGGCTATTTCTAATGTCCCTTTCTGATGCCCCAGGGCTCTGAATTATGGCAACTTTGAGAGGAAGCCATAATGTCTCTAATAAAGTATTTCTTTTTTATTTTTGATGTTTTTTCCTTCAGCAGTCAATAATCTCATCTGTTGTCAGTGTAAATGTTATCTATGGCCCCTTTTGTCAATTTTAAAGCCTGGATTAGAACCTCTAGTTCAGCTTTTTGAGATGAAGTTTCCAGAGACAAAGCAGTTGCCCAAACAACAGAGTCTAGGTCTATTACCACTACCACTGCATACATGATTCCTTTCTGGATGAAGCTGCTCCCATCTATGAAGTAGATATGTTCCACATATAGCTAAGGTATGTCAGTCAAATCTGGCTTGATGTTCTGGATGTGTCACAAAATTATAGAGTAATCATGTTGTATATCTGAGAACTGGTCACATAGCAGGGTGGGTAGATTTAGTGCAAATGATGGGTTATATTTTATGTGAGGGGGATTTAAAAGTCGAGAAAGTAGTCTGAAAGAAGTTCGGACACATTGGACAGCTACCAGATGGGTGGATTCTTGAGGATCCCCTCAATGGTATTGGGGGGGGATGATAACAAGTTCCTGTCCCATGGTTATTTTTTGAGCGTCCTTGACTAGCAAGGCAGTGGCAGCTATGATCCAGAGGCAGGCTGGCCATCTTTGGGCCACCAGGCCGAGCTTCTTAGATGAATAAGTCATAGGTCTTTTCTATGATCCCAAAGTTTTGGTGAGCACACCATTTGTTAGCCCCTTTCTTAGACTCGTATACAGGTAGTAAGTTTTGTGACTATCTGGGAGGAGAAAGGCTGGCACCTCCAATAAGGCTTTTCTGTGAGTCTTAAAGACCTTGTTCATCTTAGCAGTTCATTTTATTTTGTATTCTTGGCCCCTGGTAGCCTCATTTTGTTTGGCTATCTCAGTGAACGCTGGAACCCAAAGTCTATAAAACCTGCAAGATCCCATAAATTCCTGCACTTGACTTCAGGTTGATGGTACTGGGTTATTAAAGATGGTTTGCTTCTAGGGAATCCAGCAGCATGTGTTGGTCAGTCCCCGCACCTTGAATATTTTCCCTAGAAAGGTGACCTCAAGTTGACAAAGCTGGGCTGTTTTAGCAGATACTCGGTGGCCAAGTTGACTTGACTCCTGTAGCAGGTTTCATATGGCCTCTTGGCATGTCTCCAAGTTGAGGTTCTACAATACATACTGGAGCACAGTTATTTGGAATGGACCTAGTGGTACTAACCCAAGTCTTTATGTAGTACCGCCTCAAAGGTTGTGGGTTAGTTCTTGAATCCTTGAAGCAGGTATGCCCAAGTCAGTTGTCCCTTGAAACCTCTCTCCAAGTCTTGCCATTCAAAGGAAAACACTTTGAGTCCAACTTTTGAGTGCCAGAGGCAGGCTGCAAAACCTTTCAGTAGCTGAAGCTTTCAATGGATGCCAGGTGCAGTTTGGTTAACAAAAACCATGCTCAGTAAGCTAGTGCTCCCTGGGTTCTGGGTCACAAGCATAGGCCCTAGAGGCTTTAAAATGTCTTTCTAGATATTACCTGAGGCTCTCATTCTTTCACTGCCTCATCTACCCTACCTTAGATAAATTTGTGGGCCATTTGGTGGTGTCTCAGTGCCCCCCCCATCACAATCTGGTGGCAATTTTCTTACTCTTCTTTGTCATAAAGAGGACCTGGAGCAATTGCTGAGAGCCATCCCAGGTGGCCAGGTGAGTCCGCATGATTGACTCTGGAAGACCTGTGAGAACTGATCATTGCTGGCAAATGACACATATGTCATGAACTGTCTCCCCTGAGCATGTGGGAATCCTGTATCACAGAAGGGTAAGGCTGTAGTAAAGTCAGTCCATTGGGCAGTATGGGCCTGAGTGTCAGGTGGATGCCAAGTGGAGTCAGGAGAGTCAGGAAGTCAGATGCTGCTCCTCCCTCTGCCTGTGCTGGCTGGGCAGAGGCAGCATTGGTGGGGGCAGGAACATAAGGAGGGGGACAAAGATCCTTCTCAAGAGCAGAAAAGGGGAGCAAGGCAGGGGGCTGAGGCTGACCCTCCTTTAAAGGAAGAAGAGTGGGGAGCAGTGAGATCCTTATCAAAAATAGATCTTATCCAAAGAGGGGGACTTTTAAACCATGCACTGTCATGTGGTGATGCATGGCACTTATTTAGGGTGGCCCCAAGTCTCATAAACTAAACCATCACCCTATAAATGATGGAGAGTTGGAAAGTTACCTCCTCAGGCCAGAGGTTGGCCATTTAGTGCTGTAAAAGATGGTTAGTTTGCCGGGATGAACAACCAGATCTGAGTCTTCTGTGACTTGGCAAAGGTCCTTAAAATGGTTTAGGCAGGCCAGTGGGGTCCTGTGTGCCTGTCCCACTCTAGGAATCAAAGAAAAATTTGTAAGAGAGGACAAAAAGCACAAACAATACACACAGACACAGAAGGACATTTATGGGAAAATATAAACAAAATTAAAAGGCTGTCTTATTGATATTTCTCTAAGCATGTCTCATGCCAAAACATTCAACACAGGAAGGATATCTGTTTACGTGTTAGACAGGAGGTGTACTTACTAACAACCTATAGAAAACATAGTCAAAGAGAATCAACTTCTTCATGAGAAGTTTATCTATATCAGTTTTCACATAATTTTTTACTTAAAAATAAGATTGGGTTCCATCAGCTTTTTGAAGCATTGTTTTTATAACATATACTACTACTACTACTACTACTATTACCACTACCACTACCACTACTACTACTACTACTACTACTACTACTACTATTATTATTGTTATTGTTATTATTATTATTATTATTATTATTATTAAAGACAGAGTGTCTTTGTGCAGCCCTGGCTGTCCTGGAACTCATTTTGTAGAACAGGCTAGCCTCGAACTCAGAGATCTGCCTGCCTCTGCCTCCAAAGTGCTGGAATTAAAGGCGTGTACTACCACTGCCTGGCTATAAATATCATTATAATGAAAATGTCTGTGTTTAATAGAGAAGTACCTATCCCAGCGTGGCCCTGGTGAGGACAGAATGGCATGGTTCCTGCTCCTGGGACAAGGCCCCAGTGTGAGCCTCTACTAGTGAGGGTGGCTGCTGAGGGCATAAGGCTTGTTTGTATAAAAATGTACATATTTTCTAGACCCACTAGCATTGGTTGAGTCTTTCCTTCCAAGGAATGTCCTCCTTTGTTAATGTTAGTGACTCAATGATAATTAGAATCAGCGGGAGTCCAGGAGTCAAGGGGGTGGCTATTTCTCAGCAAAACTGTAAACACAGGGACCTTCAGGACAGCCCTTAAGGCTATGGGAAAGAGTTTGAAAATATATAATTTCTCAACTATGCACAAAATAAGGAGGCAATATGAATTATATGAGGGCCTTCACAAATCTAAAGGAACAGAGGTAACTACACTATGATCCAGATTGTCAGAAAGATACAAAGGTAGGCAGATTCCTGAGTTCAAAGTCAGTCTAGGACACAGGGAATGCAAGCCAAGGTGTGGTGGAAATGGTAATTTCAAGAGCTGGGTCCCACTGTGCTTACATTCTGTGCTTAACAAAGGCAGGCAGTTCTTTTGCAAAGTTAAAAGAAAATGATTGCTTGCTGTCTCCTAAGAATCAAAGGGCTAGGGTCTAGGGATGCTGATTCATAGGATAATAAAAAGGAAATCTGAAGTAAATGACTGGATTGATATGTAAAATAAAAGAGTGGACCTGTGTTCTGAAGATGAGCTATCCAGAGAATAATTTTAGGATAAAAAGAGAGAACTGCTTGGAGAAGACACACATAGAAACACATGCACGCACTCACACACATACTCACACATAAGCAAACACATCTCTTAGAATAGCAAGCAATCCCCAGAGAGAAAGCAGAACATAGAGAAAAGCAGACTGGGAAAGCTTCATCAAGTAGAGCACAGGTAGTCAGCTTGGATCCACAATTTGACTTCAAGTCCTTCTTTTTGCTGCTCCCAGACACCCTTTGTCTCAGAACATGTCTCCAAGCCAATGGTGGTCCCCGGCAGAGAAGTTTATTAGAGACAAGAAACAGGAAATAAGCTTGGGCTGTAGTCGGTTGGTCAGTCTCCTTGAAAGTGTCGTATGCCTTTGGAACTGATGACCTTCCAGGGATGACATCACTAATGACACAATTCTTTTTAGAAGACTCCCATGCATCTGTGAAGTGCTTTTTTTAGGCACTAGACTCACTGCTAGTGGTATTCCATACAAGAATTTATCTATATAATTTTTTTGTGATAAAATACCATAACCAAAAGTAATTTATAGAAGAAAGTATTCAAGTGGTTATAAAGACATTTCTTCACCTGTGGCAAGGCAACTCATTTGCAATGTGTCTGTTGCAGGTTTGTTTCATGATGAATGTTCTTTAAGAAATGTGTCAATCCAGACAGGCACTAGCAATGCAAAACAGTTACATTCTGCAAAAATATTTGTCTTTCTAAAGTACCCATGTCCTTCCCTTTCTTAAACGCATTCCTTAGCTATCTGGGGAAAAGAGTATATGGTACAAACATTTTTATTCACTCAAATCTTTAGCCTTTGTATTAGGACATGCCATCAAACTTATAAGTGAAATAATTTTATCCGTATCTCATTGCTGAACAGCTTAAGCGCCCTGAAAGTTGCATAACCTTGTTGTGAAGAGGTCAGCTCAGAAATTTTAGAAAATTCCATCAGACCCCTCCCCTCCAGAAGGGAGTATCTGAATTACATTCCCTAGATCACAGGAGGAGAGACCAACTGGCCACCTTCCCAGAGTCAACCATTGGCCACCTACCTCATTCCCTAGAGGCCAATCAGTTTAAAAGTCATACTGTTCTGCCAATCACATTGTGCCTAAGGGTGGTAGCCCTGAGAACTGTATAAAGGTCCACTGGATGGGCTGTGCATAGTCGTTCTATCTCTCCAAGTGCAGGGTGACCCCATTATATTGGAACAATAAATTTCTCCTTTTTTGGCATTGATTTCCAACTCCGTGTTGTTCACTTAGGAGGTCACTGGCAAGCTTAGGCTGGCCAGAGTTTTAGAGTTGGAAAGTACATAGGCAACACATAATGCTAATATATGGCAATATTAAAAAAAGAGTCCATCCTCATGATTCAGTAACCTCCATGTAGATAAATGGAAATGTGGTCAAAGACTTATACCCAGAATATAATAATACTCCAGGATTTATTGGAGCAGGCCCTGAAAAAAATATGCAATATGAGGGGATTATTTATATAAATAACTTTGCTGCTACTTGGTAGGGGGTTATTCTCTAACAATAAAATAATAAAAATTTTGAACAATATATTTTAGAATATATTTGAAAAATATATTTTAGAACGGAAGAAAGTACTTAAGATATAATATTAAGATAAGATAGGAGCATTCTAGGAGAGGTGGGAATTTAATTTAGTGATAAAGTGCTTGTATAGCATACACAAAGTTCTGGGTTTGGACCCTGTTGTTGGGAAAAGGAAGCAAAAAAGGTATCCTAGGGTATCTATGGCTGTGAAGAGACACCATGACCACAGAAACTCTTATAAAGGAAAACATTTCATTGGGGTTATCTACAATTTCAGAGGTTTAGTTCATTTTCATAATTGTGGGAGGCATGATAGAAAACAAGCAGACATAGTGCCGGAGGAAGAGCCGAGAGTTCTATATCTGATTTGGCAGACAGCAGGATGAGGGTGTGATGCTGGGTCTGGCTTGAGAATCTGAGACCTCAAAGGCTGACTTCAGTGACACATTTTCCCAAACTCCACCACCTGAACTGCAGCAAGGACATGCTACTTCCTATGAACCCATGGGGACTATATATTTATGTATTTGTTTTGAACATCACAGAGCTTTAGTAGTCTGCAGGTATAAAGAGTTCATAGTATGTCTACAGTGCAACAGGGTTATGTCTTTACAACTTTCTTATAGAGCAAATATAGACTTGTGTTTTACACCAATGTATTTATTAGGATTAGTTTCAAAGTATGAGTGATCCTCAAGCAACCTCATTGGAAGGTATGTGCCCAACATAAGTAGTGGCACTTCCTAGTGACTGTGGAAATGAACTCCCATTCTTCCCAATATATACATATATAGTCCCCCTCCCCGACTCAGAATCTACATGCAATTAAGGCAAAATTGTGTATAATGGTTGGCAGTGGGCACTGGGATATCAGATGAGAGTACCACAACACACCCCCAGCCCCTTGTTTTCTTAGGAGAGCATATCAGTAGTTAAAACACCTAGCTATAGTCATCTTCTGCAAGCAGGCTCAGTGGGTTTTATGAGACTGTGGTGGTTCTGTCCAGGAAATAGGGTTGTACAACCATACCTTTTATTGGAATTCTGATAACAGGGTTCTTCGTCTCTAAGGATGGCATTGTATTAGAAACAAAGTATCTTTTCTTCTGAAATGTTGCTGGGGATTCTACTCTTTCTCAGATATAAAGGAGCCAGGGAGAAAGCAAATTGTTTGCTTTTATTTTGGCCTATAATTTTACAGTGCACTAGAGTGACTATAGTTTTTAATTTATTGTGTTTCTTATAAAGAAATAAGAGAGCTCAGACACTTCTAACACAATTAATTGATAACTATTTGAAGGGAGATAAATGCTAATCATCC
This sequence comes from Apodemus agrarius, assembly GCA_964023405.1. Taxonomy (NCBI): domain Eukaryota; kingdom Metazoa; phylum Chordata; class Mammalia; order Rodentia; family Muridae; genus Apodemus; species Apodemus agrarius. The sequence goes on along the minus strand of OZ030013.1, from coordinate 102,157,782 downwards.
TGATTTAATTATTATATATTGTTACATGCATATAGCATATTGCACTCTGTAAGTATGTTTAATTATTATGTGTTTATAATACCTTTTTAAGATCCATTGTTATATTATCAGTACTCTGTCATATTAGCTTCTAAGTTTCAGCTATTTTTATCTACTCATGATTTTAAACTTGAATTTATTTATTTTCTAAGTGTTTCAAGGCTTAACATACAAAGTTATAGACTTTGTTAAGTTATTGACATACATGTATGTCACCACTCTTATTAATAATAAATGCCAACTTGTGTCCCTAAGATTCTGCTCAGCCAGGTGAGACATGACATGCTATTTTGCTTTGTTTATCCCAACAAATACATGGAGCCATGATCTAATCCATAGTCATGCTTATTACCCAAATGAGGTCCTGTTATCCACTTAATCATGACACAAATGCTGCCTGTTCTTGAAGCCTCCAAATTGTTTCTTCTAACTGTAGTCCATCCGCTTGGACTTCTCTGAGGTTTGATGCATTCCTGGCCTCCCAAATTCTACCATTTTGTCTGTAACATCTAATTTTCTGGAACTCCTTATACTCCCTTTCCTCCCCTGCCCTCCTAGTGACCTTCTTATTACATCAGTGACAGCCAACTTTCCAACAGCAATCCCATTGTTGTAACCCAGTTTTCTTCCAGTCCTAAGGTCTCTTGAGCCATCATAGATAATGATACCATATGTGGACATACTACCTTGGCACTTCCTAGAATAGATATAGCATGTCCCACACATTTTAGGCATACTTTATTCTTTTTGATGAACAGTCCTTCTATTTTTAATGTTTGAGTTGCTCCAGAGCCCCAAGTTAAATATGCATATATATGCACATATGTACACACACACATATGTATATGTATATGTATATACATATACATACATACACACACACACACATATATATATATGTGTGTGTGTGTGTGTGTGTGTGTGTGTGTGTGTGTGTATACATATATGAGCCAACATGCATGAGTGGAGGTAAGGGACAATTTTGTGGAGTCAGTTCTGTCTTTCATCTTTTCCTTGGGCTGCATGGATCAGCCTTAAGTCTCCTGGCTACTGTAATAAACAATCATCTCCTGAACCCTAGTGACAGCCCTTGAAGGTAGTTTTTGAAGAATGGGCAAGAGAAAAAAATTACTGATTTAATATCCTGGTCCTTCAATGTACTTTACATTGTAAAATGGAGGTCAAATTGGGTTTGGAAAGAATTAAACCAATTACTTTATCTGTTTACTTTGTGTGATACAATGCACATTTAAAAATCTATGTACTTAAAAAAATTGCAACAGGTGTTTTTAACACCACACATTGAAAGACCCCCGGAGAGGGGAGACCCTCACTCAAGCCTCAGGATAGTGTGATGTCCCAAGAACTTATGAGAGACCATCCTTGCTGTAATCACACGAGGTTTATTTGGGAAACCAGTGCACTGGGGCTGGGATCATATCCCACGTGTAGGGGTAGAGGAGTTTGACCCTGAGCAACTGAAGTCAGGGGTATTTAAAGGGGAAAATCACAAGGCACAAGGTGGAAGAAAAAACATGCATGGAATGGGGAAGTACAGAATGGGGAAGTACAGAATGGCTCAAATTTTTCTGGTTACCTAGTTCCCAGAACAGGATGGGCCAGACCAAGGTCAACCAATTCCCAGAACTAAGGGTCTAGGCAGGTGGGGCTTAGCCAAACATGCAGTTCCAATTGTATTTCTGCCTCAGGCTCTAAGTTCGTTATGGGTCTAATTTTTTCATGAGAGGCTTATGACTTTCAACATCACCAACCTTATTACAGCCTGATGTGATTGCTTTCATAGGATGAACACTATTCTGACTAAAGAGGAGTCCTTGAGCCAGAAGTGTTCTAAGGGTGCTTGTTTTTCAGGATGTTCTTATAAACTGTACCCATCAACATCTGTATCTGTCCTTAACCTTCCCTGCAACAAGCAGGAAGAACTTAAATCACCAGGGTATTCACTTCTAAGATTAATATTGACTGCTCTGTACTTATGGTTGGCCTTTTAATTTTCTGGCTTCTCTTCTCAAGGGTGCTCCCATGGAGACAATTGTTGCTCCCCAAATTACCACTCTCAGCAAATGTCATATATATTGTCACAGTGAATTGCAAATAAAGGCAACTAAGAGTCATTTGGCATTTGAAGAAGGCACAGCATAAAACAGGGTCACTGACCTTAATAAACTGGAAAAGTTAGGAGAGGAAAAGAGAGTGGCAAAGATCTGAGTCTTCCAGGTAGTAATGGTCTTCATCCCTTAATATTGCTACTAGCTACTAAGATCCATCCTTCCTCCTTTACACATAGGCCCTGCTTGCCCTCCTTTTTGATAAGTAGTGTACCTGCTGTGCAGTAGCACTCCAAGGGGCTTTTTAGGAGATACTGATCATGTAGCTGCTTATAACTGATATTGCCTCAATATTCCCATGTCTGGCTTGGATATGTTTTTCCCTGCACCTTACCTCAGGCTTCTTAGATTAAAAATACACCTAGGCCACACACAGAATCATGAGGCTCTCTAGTCTTATATTTTCTTTAACTTTTCCTGATTCCCAGAGATTCTTTTGAAGTTAAGTGTGTGTTTGTGTGTGTGTGTGTGTGTGTGTGTGTGTGTGGTGCATGAAAGAGAGAAAGAGACAAAGACAGAGAGACAGAGTCAGAGAGATAGAGACACAGAGAGAGACAGAGACATAGAGAGGCAGAAACATACACAGAGAGAAAATTTTGTATGTGTCCACAAAAAATTTTACAGGATATGGCATACTTGAGGAGGTCATTGTATCAAAAACTTGATTGTTTTCTTCTTTGTACTTTCTTTGTCTAGTTTCCTCCAAGCTGTTTTTGAAGTCAATGATTACCAACATTCCCCCAAATTATTATTATTATTTTTAATCTGGTAGGATCTTGATAGAAGACAATATGGAAATGTTCAGCAACATGTCTCTCAAATTTGAAAATCTCAGTGCTTTAGAGGGCCAATTCATACAGACATCTAGAAGCAGGGCATTTTATAGATTCAGCTATTCTCTAAACAGACTTAGCACATTCCTTTCACTTTGTTTGTGAGGCTCCACTTTCATGTCTTTCAAAATACATTAGAAATGCTGGCTTTACATTCAAATTAGGAGCATTGAAAGCAATATGTGTTACCAATGCTCCTTAAAAAACATTACAGAATGAATGGATGCCAAAAGAAGGGTGAGATCAGTATAACTACTTATATCTCGACTGGAAATGGCTAAGGAATTTGGCCAGCATCACGTATCCACATAGATTGTACATTTTGCCTCTACTTTGATTCTTTACAAAGACACTTGGTGGCAGAGACTGACTAGATTTAATGATCTTTCATCTTTGTCTTTGCTCTGATCTTTTAGAAGGTCATTCTGTTGTGACCTGACTACTGTTATCTCTGTAAGGTGGTAAAACAATAATCCTTCACTTTCCTTTCAGAGTTTCTCAAGGACCTGGTTTATCCAGAGCTCTGAATCTTTGCTGAGACTACAGAATAAACAATAAAATAAACACCACCTTTGATCACAACTCAATCTTAGATATCCAGAGTATCTCTGATTGCAGGAAAGAAGCAACAGATTGATATTTTTCTAGAAGAAAGGAGAGCTTAGCCCAAAGGATAAGTCATGTATGTACAGGATCGCTCCAGACCTCCTCAGTATGGCTTAGAAGTTGAGGGTAGCATTTAGTTTTTCAAAAGTTTAAAAATACCAGAAGACTATTTTGTAACAGAAGACAACTCTGTCATTCAGAAGACATTCTCTATAGAGGAAGTGGGTGTTTTATGGCTGGCTATTGCTGCCTTATAACCACGGTGGAGTTAAACAGTCATGTTGTTTTAAGCTGTATTTCTCCCAAAATCTAAAGTATTTATTTACTCTCTGCTTCTCATAATGTTTGTTGATGATTGATTTAGTGTACTCAGCTGTATCAATCTGCAAGGCACCAAACAAGCATTGTAATTAGTGGTTGGTTACCAGGTATACTCATGGTACAATTGTCCTTGAATTCTGTGTGCGTGATAACATCATGGAGTGTACAAATATAGAGAGTGATAAGCAGAGGCAGATTAACACACAGCACAAATAATCTTCTGTTTATGAATTTTAACAATCAAGATGTTATTTATAATAGCAAATGATAATTAAGAATAAAAATTCTAATAACTCATGGAATATTATAGCTTCCCATGGATATTTTCTTAGCCTATGTCAAAAATCCCTATTTTTCCTGATTTGGAGACTTACTTTTTAAGCTGATACTGAATCTCATTTTAAGTCCAAAGGCATTAGAGTTTCAGACTACTGGGGTCCAGAGGCCTATAATTACAACTGAAGGGAAACTGTAGTTGATGGTCAATTGTAAGCAATATAATAATTGTTACCTGGCAAATATTTGGCACTCACAGTTGGAGAGATACAAGACAAAATGATTGGAGAATCAGGGTTACTGGGTGCTATCATCTATATATCTATTGCTTCAGCTTCTGTGCATTTAAAGGGAAATTAGCCAACAAAATTTGGTAAAGGTAAATAAATTGATACAAAGTTTGGTTAAACTGAGTCAGAAAGACTCTTCTCATTCTTTTTTCTCCTTTCTTCTTTTCCTAGAAAAGACTAAAAGCAAAGAAATAAGCACAGGAAACAAACTGTGGGAACAGGAACTTTTTGCATGCATGCTCCTCCCTTGATATCAGGGCATTGGCTCATCCTTCGCTCCTGCCCCTATGATTCCCGAGAAACTGCAATTCTTTGAGTCTGTTATTTTACAGTCCTGTTTTCATGTGAACACAATACAAATTTTCCAGTCAATGCAAAGGAAAATGATTGATGTTGTGCCAGGGGCATTAATAGCAGTGCAAATGCTAATGTGAGGTTAGTGTTAATTGACAAAAATCACAGGAGCCTCAGCGTGAAAAGCTGTGAATGAAACACTTACTGTGGATATGAGGGGATATGGAGAATCCTTGAGAGCAACAGACTTTCTCAACTCATGTGAGCAGTAATTTAGGAGGAAAGGCTCCCAGAAAATGAAGGACTACTGAATTCACACACTCTAGTGGCTTCCACACTACCTCATGAACTTGAAGAATGTATTTTATGAGCAAAGAGGACATTGAGTTTCTAGTCATGTATTTATTGGATGTCTAAATGAACGCTTAAGAGATAGAAAACAGGCAGAGCTCCTGTACAGCACAAGCATATAGATTGCCATTAACATGTTGGTTTCATTGTTGTTACTTATTTGTTTATTTTACCAGTACAAACATCATGAAGTAAGCTCCTCCATCCAATTGACACACCCATGAAACTCCATGTACTGTTCACTCTAAGCGACTTTATTCACTGGGGTCTTGATATACTCGTATTGTAGCTCTCAGGATGACTGGGTAATATGTGGAGAATGTGAGCAAGGAGCCAAACCACAAGTCCGTGCCCCTAAATATTTTAGATATTTCTGGTCTCTGGTAAGGAACAAACTGCAGGTAGAACAAAAATATTATCAACTTCTGATGGGGAGGAAGAGCTCAGAATTGTGTCCTTATTCTACCTGACATTTTTCACTTATTCCCAACTTATTGAAAATATTTTTCCATACAATATACAATGATTATGGCATGCCCTGTCTATATGATTTCTGGACTCTCCCTACCTCCTCTCCTATCCAGATCCACCCCCTTACTATCCCTTCTTACAAAACAAACAGGCATCTAAGGGGTAAGATAATATAAAATAAAACAAAAGCAAAGAAATCCAAATAGTATGAAACAGAAAATCAAAACGGAAAGAGGCCCTGAAAAGGTGAAAGAAACAGAAATAGACAAAAAGATCAATTCATTCACATACCCAAGAATTCCATAAAAACACAAAACCAGAATTTATAATATATCTACAAAAGAACCAGGAGGAGAAAACAACAACAACATCGTCATCATCATCATCATCATCATCATCATCATCATCATCATCATCATATTAATACTACTACTACTACTACTACTAATAATAATAATAGATGAAAATGAAAAAACAAAATATCTGACATACCATTATGAGATAAGATACTTCCAAAGATGCCATTGAGATCATTTTTTATTGGCCATCCACTGCTGGGCATTCAGTCTAGACTTAAGAGTAGTTTGTTCCCCTGGTGAGAATCCCTTGGTGAAAAAAACTAAGTTTTTATTTGCAAGTGGTTAGTAGTTGGATAATGGTTCTGGGCTAGGGATGGGGGTTTGTGTCTACCTCTCTCTTCAGCTTTTACCAACCCTGTGTGGTAAAGACTTAAGCAGACCCTACACATGCTGCTTCAGTATCTGTGAGTTCATTTGTTCTTCTGTCTTATTGTGGTTAGACGGCTTTGTGTCCTTGATGTCTACAAGTGTAGGACATCCTCTCTGGCTCTTACACTCTTTCCATCTTATTTTTCCAGAGTTCCAAACACAGGGGAGGGATTTCATGAATACAACCCATTTAAAGATGACTCAGGTCTCCCAGTCTCTGCATACCATCTAATTGTGGGTCTCTGTATTTTTTCCCTAGCTGCTGCATGAGGAAAACACTCTGATAATGACTTTGCAGAATGTCATTTTATTGCTGTATTACTTTAGCACAACAGAAGTATTTGGTTTCCCCATGGGTCAATAACCTATCTAGTCTTAGGTTCTTGAACTTCTTCACAGTGCCAGGCACTGGATCCATCTCATGGAGTAGACTTTATGTGCAAGCAGATAGTGGTTGATAACTCCCACAAATTTTGTGCCACTATTCCAACAGCTTATCATCCAGACCAGACACCATTTGTACCTAGGTTGGTGTTTTCATTTTTCCTTTGGTAGCATATAGACTCTGTTCCTGTGCCAAAGACATAGGACTGAAGCCTCTATGTGTACACCAGCTCAGTTTTCCATGTTCAATGAGTTTTGTAGGTATTGCTTTCAGCAATAGGATACTAATGTCAGATTCTACAGTGCAATCTATAGCCTTAGCAACATCTCCTGGAGAGCCCCTGTGACCAAGAAATCAGTTAGATATATACCATTCCCAATACTGGAGGCTTCATTTGATGGCAGGAAATGTCCTTTTGAGGCTGTCTACCCAGTGATTTTGTGAATTCATGTAGGTTACATTTATATTTGTATATATCATAGGAAGTTTTAAATGCATTATGTTTCTATGTTATCACTCAAATGGCCCTTAATTTAGCTGTCACTTCCTGTATTCTCGCTCTTGTCCACACCTCCCTACACCTCTGCACTGATATTTATGTTCCATTCCTCCTCTTTCCCATCCATAAATTACCATCTATTCAACTTCCCATTCCTAAGGACATCTTTCCACCCTTCTAATCCCTGACTCTATACCTAACCCCTGTAGTTCTACAGATTATAGGTTGCCAATTATTGACTGTACTGTTTGGTTTTTGTGTGTCAACTTGACACAAACTAGAGTAATCAGAGATAAAGGAGCTTCAGTTGAGGATATGCCTCCATGAGATCAAGCTATAAGGCATTTTCTCACTTTGTGGTCAGTGGGTCAGGCCTTGCATCCAGCCTCCTGGTTCTAGCCCTGCTGGATAAACCCTTTCCTTCCCCAGCTTGCTTATTGGTCATGGTGTTTTCACACAATAGAAAGTCTAAGAGATTGACTTAACAGCTAATATTCATATAAGCAAGCACATAACAAAATTGTCTTTCTGGGTGTGGATTAGCACAGATATGATGATTTTATTCTAATTCAATTAATTTACCTGCTAAATTCATTGATTCATTGTTTTTGATGACAGTTAATTTTTCCTTATATAGGTTAACCACATTCCTTTATCCATTCATATAGGTTGTTTCCAGTTTCTACATATTATAAATAGAGCAGCAGTGAATAGTTGAACAAGTTTCTCCATGGTAGAAAGGAACATCCTTTGGTGTATATATAAGTTTGTCTTCCTCTGTTACTTCTTCTTTTGGGTTTTTTTGAAGTTTTTTATATTATTTCTTTGTTTTTAATGTTTATTGTTTTGATTATTATATGGAAAGAGGATTTTGTTTTCTGATCTATTAGTCTACTTGGTGCTCAATATTTTTCTTGTAATTTTTCAAGCTTCTCCTTTAGGTTAGCAAAATTTTCTTCAATGATTTTATTGAAAATATTTTCTGTCTTTCACCTTTATTTCTTCTTCTTCTTCTTCTTCTTCTTCTTCTTCTTCTTCTTCTTCTTCTTCTTCTTCTTCTTCTTCTTCTTCTTCTTCCTTTATTTCTATTATTATTAAATTTGGTCTTTTCTTGTTCCAGATTTTCTGGATGTTTCCTGCCAGGAGTTTATTAGATCTAAGATTCTTTAGTCAAGGTATCCATTTCTTCTATGTTGTCTTAAATGCCTAAGATTCTCTCCTCTATGTCTTATAGTCTGTAGTGAGGCTTTCCTCTGAGATTACTCTTTGAGTTCCTTAATTTTTCATTTCCAGATTTCCTCTGGTTTGCGTTTTCTTTATTGATTCCATTTCTACTTTCAGTTCTTGAACTGTTTTATTCATTTCCTTCCACTGTTTGCTTATGCTTTCAATGGTTTCCTTAATGCATTTACTCATCTCTCTTTAAGGACTTATATTGTATTCATAAAGGCTGTTTTTTAAGTCCTTGCCTTGTGCTTCATGTATGCAGAATTTCTCAGGGCCTATAGCTGCTGTGCTCGAGTGGAGGTATATTGTCCTAACTTACTGATTGCATATTTATGCTGTTGACTAAGCTGCTGCATTTGGTAATGATTGTAAATCTAGGTCTTGTCTACCTGCTGTGTCTTGTCTTTGCTTGGGTGGGCATTTTGTTATCTAGTGTGTGTGGTGGCAAAGTATTGCCTGGTAGAGGATTCTTCTGAGATCCTTCCAGGTGTTTTCACAAGAAGTTCTAGGTTCTAAATACTGGGAGCTGAAACAGGGATGGGCTTAAGCTAGAAGGTCAGGTGCAGAGGCGGGCACAGGAGAGAGGGAAGCAGGTTGTTCCACCAGGAGTTGCTCAGTCCCCTGTGAATTGAGACAGAGACTGAGGAGAGGACACGGAAGGTATTATGCTGCAAAAGTGGAAAAGAGGGTGGGGAATCGAATTTGGTGGAGAGGCAGGGGAGTGAAGATCTAAAACTACCTTATTACTCTACTCTCCTAATTGTTTCTCAGGTAAGCTTGACTGGTGGGTTCCTGGGGATGGCCTGCTGGACTTTCTGGGGCAATGGAATGAATAAGAGGAGAGGCTGGGACAGAAACTCTGAGATATTTACTAGAAATAAGGACAGAAAGGAGGAGAAGTCCACAGTAGGAGTTCTGCTACAGAGCTATAGGGGTACTGGAGGATTGGTTTTGGGGGAAAGTAGGAAGAAGTGAAGACCTGAAGTTCTGTTGTCATCTTTTAAAATGCCTCTCTTGTTTGCATCAATGTTCACAATGTTTTAGTGATGAAATATCAGGGTCAATTCTGGAACATCATGAATCTTAGGAATACCTGGAACACAGCTCTGATGTCATGAGCAGACATGTTAACCTGAGTTCTAATCTAAGATATATGCACACTGACTTATTTTAAAATACAAAACAGGCCTGCTAACTTATTCCTCAGGACCTGTGACATAGTTGGAAGATTGTAGACAGTCACTCATGCTATTACTCGCTGCTAATTTGCTTAGCACTAAACTTCAAACCCTCTTTGTAACTATGGTCTTTTCAACAAAAGAACCAAAAACAGGATTTCATAAATGAATGCATTTCTAATTGAGTGTGCTTTTGCTTGCCTATATCATTCAGAGAGAAATGAGTCAGGGCAACTGATGTACAGATTATTAATGAACGCGGAAGCCATCCAGACAGACTGCTAAGAAGCAGCATCTAGAAAATACTATCAGCATATGCAGACCATCCTACATCTGGTGAGATACCTGATATTGCTGAGGGAGGAACATCAGTGACAGAAGGAAGGAATGCTTGCATCATGCATGATGATGTGCAAAGACCTCATTTAAAACACATTTCAATGTGGCAATGATAGATGCCCATCTCTTTCACATAGAAAAGCTTGTCCTCCAGTGACTGTGGGGAAGCTGCCATTTATTTCATGATGACAGATTCATATTCAAAAAATTTTAGAGAAGTTACTGAAAAATAGACATATGAAATATAAAATGGATCATCTTTCTATGTTGTTTGTCATTATGATTTATGAATATTTAAAGAGAGAGAATTAGACTCTGTAGATAAATATTCATAGATATTTGCCTCATTAAGATGAAGTGTAGGACTGGAGAGATGGCTCAGCAGTTGAAAGCATGCATTTCTCTTGCAGAGTATCTGAGTTTGTTTCTTAGGCTTATCTATAAATTCAGCCCTGGGATGAGTGTTAGTGCCTTCATGGGGATTTTGGATGCACCAAAACTCAGAGGGGAACATATATACACACAAACACACACTCAATCAAAATAAAGTAAATCATATTTTTAAAAAAGACTAAATGCATTATTTGTTTAACTATATATATATGTGTGTGTGTTTAAATCTCTTTAATATCTTAGAGCTGATGTGATTCAATGTGAAAGATGTATTAAGCTTTGATTAACAAATAGTAGAAACCGGTGTTGCTATTAGTTTGGTCTATATTACAATCTATAAGAAAACTGTCTACTTAGCAGACAGGAAAAAAGCAACCATTTTTATATTCAGCTAGTAACACATGCTTCTTGGGTCAGGAAATTGAGTTTTAAATAAACTCACATTGCATCAATGCTTAGAAGCATGGCAATATGTGTTAAGCTTTCTACCACAATTAAGCCATAAGATAAATGTAGATAAAAGCCTTTTAGCAGCATTTCCTGCTTTACCATCTATTCCAATATGTGTTCAGAGCATTAAATTCGGAAAATAAAGAGAACTAGGAAAGAACATCAACAGTCAACAGTCTGATCATAGATAATAACAAGATAATATAATAAGCCAATCTTTTCCTTCATACTTTTCTGATATGTGGGTATGAATATATATATATATATATATATATATATATATATATATATACTATTTGACCATTTTCTCTACCAAAACGCCTTATAAGCAATTTACTATTCCTATCTATAAGTATTTGTCTTACTTATTTTTCTGTTGCTATGAAAAAACACCATGACCAAGTCAACTTATAAAAGAAAGCATTTAATTTGGTGCTCGCAGTTTCACGGGCTTAGATTCCATAACCTATTATGACAGGGAGAATGACAGTGGAGCATTAGCTGGGGCTTACATCTTATCAACGGTTTTGTGTGTATTTGTGTGTGTGTGTGTGTGTGTGTGTGTGTGTGTGTGAGAGAGAGAGAGAGAGAGAGAGAGAGAGAGAGAGAGAGAGAGAGAGAGAACTGAGCTTGGGATATTGAAACCTCCAAGGTCATGCCCAGTGACACACCTCCTCCAACAAAGCCACACCTCCTAATAATTCCCAGTTCTACCAACTGATGATCAAGTATTCTGGTATATGAACCTACAGGAGTCATTTTCCTTCAAAGCAGTATATTATAAAAGTTCTTCATTGTTTCAATATAAAATTAAGTGGTTGTTCAAACTTTAATAATATATAGAAGAATGAATCAATATATAAATGTATATAGGCATTTGTGTTTATTTTTTTCTTTTTTTTATTGGATATATTTTATATTTACATTTCATTTCCCTTTTTTGGTTCCCCACCCCCCAAAGGTCCCACATGCCCCTTTCCCTCCCCCTGCTCCCTCATCCACCCCTTCCCACATCCCTGTTATGGTATACCCCTACACAGATGCTTCTAGCACCAGTGTCTACTCTTTTCTTCTTGTCAGACATCATTTGGTATGTGAATTGTGTCTTTGGTGTCCCAAGATTCTAGGCTAATATCCACTTATGAGTGACTACGTACCATGGGTATTCTTTTGAGACTGGGTTACCTCATTTAGTATCATGTTCTCCAGCTCCATCCATTTCTCTAAGAATTTCATTAATTCATTGTTTCTAATGGCTGAATAGTATTCCATTGTGTATATATACCACATTTTTTTGTATCCATTCCTTCGTTGAGGGACATCTGGGTTCTTTCCAGCTTCTGGCTATTATATATAAGGCTGCTATGAATACAGTGGAGCATGTATCCTTATTGCATGCTGGGGAATCTTCTGGGTATATTCTGGCTGGGTCCTCCGGAAGTATCATGTCCAGTTTTCTGAGGAACCGCCAGACTGATTTCCAGAGTGGTTGCACCAGCTTGTAGTCTCACCAGCAGTGGAGGAGTTTTCCTCTTTCTCCACATCCTTGCCAACACCTGATGTCTTCTGAGTTTTTAATCTTAGCCATTCTGACTGATGTGAGGTGAAATCTCAGGGTTGTTTTGGTTTGCATTTCTCTAATGAGATATATAAGTAAATATATGTAAAAGGATAAAACATCACTATATATCACAAATAAATACTATATTATAAAAAGTTCATGACTATCCATGAAAAATACAACTCTGCTTACTTATAGCCATCTCTATATATAAACTTTTAGTGCTATTTATGCTAATATCTTCAGTTCCAATTTTGAGTCATAGGGCTTATTTAATCCTCCCTGGTTTCCTTATTCCTAACTTCTTTCTCTACCAATCAGAGCCATGTGTTTTATTTTCTAGAATATATTCATTTGTTCAAAAATATGCAGATAAAAATTCAATAATTTCAACCCACCTATAAGGTATAATCTTATGGATTGGAATTATAGCATATTTTTGCTTAGCATGGTTTTCTGAGCTGGATAATAAGTGTAGGAAATGGGCAATATAGGACACAGAAAGAGTTGTGTATCTGAAATAGAAATAGGCTTAAGTGTTTTTTTAAAAGTTCTACTTATATTACTGTATCATAATTATATATATTTGTAGAAGCTTAATTTAATAACTCTAAATTCCAGTCTGGACTGATCATCCTGATACCTATATCCATTTCTTTATTTGAAAAAGTACACTTTATATTACAGTGTACATGTTTACATACACATTCTTAAATATGCATTTAACATGTGAAATCTGGATATTCCTTACATTCTATAGCATAATAATTAACCAGCACATTATATTATATCAGTACTTTGAGTCAACAGTATGTTAAAATTAATTAAATGTTGAAGATATTTTGTGTTGTATCTTGCTTAACTAGGATGTAAAAGTCACAAAGGCAGAACTATTAAAAAGAATATATTAATTTGATATTAAAAACTCCCTCAGGCTGCAGAGGTAGCTCAGTAGTTTAAAGTATATGTTGATATTTCAAAAAACTCAAGTTTTATTTGAAGCACCATGTCAAGGCTTTCAATTGCTTCTAATTCCAGATCCAGTGTACTGATACCTTCTTCTGGTCACTGGATACCAGAAATGCACTCGCAGCAGACACAGGAATAAAAACAAATATAAACCTTTTAAGAGAAGAAAGAGAAAGTACTCGCATGTCTTTGTTAATATAACAACTTATTTCTCTTTTGTGTGTTCCTATCATTTTGCTTGATGAAGAAATTCACATTTTTGGCTACATCCTTTCCTTCCAGCTAATGTAACCACCTGTGGCTATGGGGAAGCAAGTTTACCTGGAAGGAAAGCTAGGGATGAAATAGAAAGGGCAGGTGGGCAAGAGAAATAAGGAGCCAAGACAAAGTTTTTCTGATTAAGGCTCAATGTTTAATTGGGAGCTCCAAATTTAAACGTAGGGGAAAACGCTTCCTCCAAAGGTTGGGAACTCATCCACAAAACCAGTTTGGTTGCTCAGCAGGTGGTTGGCTCTTCTCATGAAACTGCACATCCTTGAAGAACAATGGACTTCACCTTGGTCCAGGACTCTGCTCTAGGTGGGGGAGTCTGTGGCTAGCACTGAAATCTAGAATTCCCACTCAAAGGCTGTCGGGGAGAGTACAAGCCAACTTGCACCGGTGAGGGCTATACTGTGTTCTGGTATAGCCTGCACTAGCCCTTGGGAAGTAATGACAGATGAATAACAAGTTTAAAGACAGCCTGGGCTATATTGTGTGACCCTGTTTCAAAATGATGGAGTAGGAAGAAGAGGACAAGGAGACCATAATGACGGTGAAACTTTCTATCACTTGTGCTTTTGAAAGACACCAAAATGGGGAGTCACTCACTCTAGTCTCAGGTTAAGTTGACACCCCCAAAATTCACAGGAGACCATTCTTAATGCAAGCACACGAGATTTATTTAGGGAGGCAATGCACTGGGATTGAGCTTGCTAGTAACCCGTGCTGGGGCAGAGGAGATCATCTCACACAGCTGCAGTCTGGAGTTTTTAAAGAAAAGACTACAAAGGAAAAAAGGAGGGATAGGCAGGGAAGGTCAGGTGGCAATTTATGGCTCAGCAGAGGATTACAGGTTTATCTCAGGCAAACATAGTTAAACCTTGAGCAAGATGCCAGGTGTCTCAGGAGTGGGGAGTGCTATGGGAATCTGAGGCAAGCCAGTTCTTGGAGTGGGGAGTGCTCTCCCAAGGCCAACAGCCTCTCTGAGGGCAGAATAAACGAACTTTTCTGTGTTAGGTTAATTGCCTGGTGTTTAGAAATATCAAGTTGGGGTCTCTCACTTTTAGAAGGAAGTCTGACATTTATCATTTGTTTCTTGAATCTTTCTATGTTAATCAGAGCATGTTCACTACCATTCTTTCATGAGTTGAATCACAAAATAATGTGAGTTGGAGGGGTCCTAAACCACGAAGTTCTAAGCTTTGGCACCTGTGCTTGTGAATGCCATGTTATCTGTAAAATTTTATATGTTATCATATTTAGTGAAACTATATGTAACTAGGATGAGCCCAAAGTCCACTGATGAATATACTATACTACAAGGGGAGATCTGCTACATAGTACATTTCATAAGATTTACAGAGACAAAGAATGGAGTTGAACTAAAATGAACTAAGAATGTAAGGGTTAACAGTAGCAACCAGACATTATGTCATGCCAGAGGAGATATGCTACTTGAGACTGTGGAGGACATATCAATATTATGCCAAGCTCTTTATCTTGGGGAACCTATACAGGATATCCCTCTGGGACTGGCATTTTAGACCCTCTAGCCTCTATATCTTTGGTTGACCACTCTCTGGAATTCTGTTATATCACCTTAGAACAAACTAAGAAAGTGATTTGAGCAAACAGCATAATGACAATGCAGAGTCAACATTAAGTAACATAGCTTTAAGATTTCGGAATGGTTGAGTGTGAGCATGGAAATTACTGAAACACATACAAAGAGCTGTGCTCTGTTCTGCATCCAGATGAGAGTAATGAGGTAGGTCAAGCCAAGCTCATCATTGTCTGTTGAGGAAACAAAGTTCATTGTCAACTGAAAGGGAAAAATGAAGAGATGATGAAGAGAAATGCAAATACAGTTTTTGAATTAGAAAACCATCAAGTTAAAAGTGGCATTATTTAGAGACAGAATGCAAGGTAAGGTTAATGGGGTGTGTCAGGCTATAAAGAGACATTAAGTAACAATAAAAGTGGAATATAACAAGGTGATAAGCAGTCATTACCCAATATAAACAAATGTCCATATTAGCTAAACACATCAGGCAAAATGAACTAAATACAATGAGCTGAAGGCAAATATAATTATTGTGAAACCTCTGGCATATATACAATCAAATATGTATAACACAGAGACATTGTCCATGACTATTAGTTTTATAAATAACCAACTGTTTATGCAAAAGCTTCACATGTTGAAGGCTTAAAATAAAGCATGGACAATGGCAGAGATTATAGAAGCTAGCTAGCTAATATGTTGTAATGAATTATTTTTTTATTTGTCACATTTATTTAAAACGTTTTCTTAAGTGTTTGTTTTTAATTAAATTGCCTTACCCAGTGTGATGTACTCTTCCTTTGGGCCACCATTGATGCAGGACTTTCGTGCCTGCTACTCTTCTAGATTCAGTTATATACACTACATGGGTGTGTTTTAGTTGATAACAGACCTCAGCTATGACTCGAGTCAAGTGTAAGACTGTAATGCTACAGAAAAGTAATGCTTAACCATAACAATATCATAATACAATGCATTGTTCAAAGGTCTGTGATGAAACTAGCATAAAAAAGTTACTGAACTCTAAGTTCTATGAAAGTATGTTAAAGCTATGTGAAGACAAAGCTTGATAATAGCAAGCATATTACTCTTTACATATGAGCAGCACCATTTTTATTATTGCTGTTTAGGAATATACTCCTCTTCTTAAAAATTAACTGGAAAATAGTCTGAGACATGTCCTGTGGAGATAGTCAGGAGAAGCCACTGATTTTATAGGGCAGGATAGCTCTACCCACATCAATAATACCTCAAGAAGGATCTTCCAGTAGTATAAGATGTGGAGGTAGAAAACTGGTATTGAAGATTTTGACCCTGTGCAAGGTAGGGTGGGGGCGTGTGTGTGTGTGTGTGTGTGTGTGTGTGTGTGTCTATGATATCATGGTCTTTAAATTATAATAACTTATGACAAAATATTTTATCAAGAGATTAGTTATGCATCTCTATGTGATGAATCATTGGTATTCAATACATACATACATACATATACTTACTCATGCATACATACATATATATATGTTATACTCAAATCATGTGACACATCATTTCTATCTTTTACATTAGTCACTTTTATGATTTGAAAAAATGTATACTCTAGTAATTTTGCAGGATATAATAGATTATCTTAATCAACAGTTTTTCTAAAATGACAAAGAAGAGTCTCATTGTATATTGACTTATGTTTGTAATGCCAGTACTTGGGAAGCTAAGGCATGGTGATCACTGCAAGTTCTCTGGGAGCCTAGACTACAAAGTGAACTACTACCTCCAAAAATGAAACCAAAAACAAATAAGCAAACAAAAATGAAAACATAATAATAACCATGCTGAGTGTGGTGGTATATGCTCCGTATTGCTGAATATACACTTTTAATCCCAGCACTTTGAAGGGAAGGCCAGACAGACCTCTCTTCATGGCCAGCCCCATCCTTATCGTGATTTCCAGGGCAGCCTCGTCTACATCTTATGACCCTATCTCAAATAACAACAGTAGTAGATGGATAAGCACAAGCAAGGAGGTAAAGTAGCTCATACACTTCTGCATTGCTTCTGTGCCCCTCACTGGTTTCTGTTCCTCTTCCTCTCTCTCTGTCCTTTCTGCCTCTAGCATCCACTAGAAATTCTATTCTATTCTTTTGTACCTATTTTAAAAATTATTTTATTTATTTTTCTTTTTTGAGACTGTAGTATAATAATGTCATTTTCTTAATCTTAACTTTCCATATACTATTCCTTGCTGTTTTTCAAATTCATGGCCTCTTTTTTATTATATAGAGATATAGATAGATATCATAATGTATGAGTATATATGTATGTGTGTTTGGTATATACATATGTATTCCTATATATGTAAATATAATCTGTTTTGTATAATGGTACTCATAACTACATTTTCAAGACTCACCACTTGGATAACTAACTAGTGTAGCCTTCTCTGAAGAAGACTTTCTTCTACTCTCAGCATTCCTTAATTTTCTGTGGTTCTTTGCACAGAGGTGAGGTCTCATGAGTTTTTTCCATGCAAGTTAGCTTCTCTGTTTGCGAATTCATGTTTATTTCATGTTTAGGCAGCCATGTTGGTGAAGCTTCTGACATTACATGGAGACAGAAAATTATAAGAAACCTGTCAATCCTCTGGCCCTTACAATCGTTCTGCTCCCTGTTCCACAGGGTTCCCTGACCTTTGGGAGCAGGGCTTCTTTTGTAGATGCATCCATTGGGAGTAGGCTCCACAGCTCTGTGTCTTGGTTAGTTGTGGTTTCCTGCAATGTTCTCCCTCTGTTTGAAAGAAAAGTTTCCTTGATGATGGGTTGGTAGGACCTACAATCATCTTTGGGTATAAGAACACAGTTTGAAACACTGAAACAACAACTGTAAAAACAATTACAAAAACTGTAATTTTCTTTGCGGAGCAGCAAATTATTAACTGCTTCAGTATTGAAATAGTAGTTTTGCCACACCTGTTCATATGATAGTCAAAGCATATATTGGAGATTTAAATCTTTAAAATGACACCAGCTGGTTATGACTTTATGTATGCCAGGAGTAGTACTTCACATAAAACTTGAATTATTTGCATCACCCACCCATGGGGAGTATGTTCTTCTATTCACGTTTGGAAATAAAATTAAGTAACTGACATTCTATTATTATTACTGTCACAGATACAAACCAGAACACATGAAATTTCCTCTTCAATAAACCCCGCTTGATAAGGGCAAGTTATTTCCTTTCTCACATGTACATCATGTTTTAAAAAATGAGGGATTTGCAGATCTAAAAAACACAGACAACAAGTAGGAAAAGGTTAACCTGTGTTTTTTTTCATGTAAGGCACAGGGGTAATTAAAATTCTGCTTGGCAAGGCTGAATGATGGAATTGGTCTTAGAAAATCCTAATAAGTATGGACTAGAAACACAGAAATTGAGAGAAATGAATAAGTTGGTGTAGATAGCCCTGGTGCTGTTTGTATTTTGATGCTAATTCTACTTCTGCAAGAGGGGCTTCCTGGGAAAAGGAGTGAATCACATACTCAGGTGAAATAAAGATTTCTAGGAACCAATCACTGCATAAAGAATATGTGGAACTTCCAGGTTGGAGAGGGGAAGAGAAGAGGCAGAAAGAGGTTTGGGGCTTTTATAAGGGAGACATGTGGAGGTCAAGATGCAGGTAGCAAAGACCCGTGGTCCAGATGTTGGATCCATTGGTATTTGCTACTGGAGGATTTAACTTAGAATGGCTTACAAATTAGGATCCTTGTTGCTGCACTCAGCAATTGAGTAACCTGTTGATATTGAACTAAGTTTATGTGGTGTTTTTCTTCACACATTGACTCAACTGGGTTCCAGAGAGAAAGTTATGGTGGCAAAGTTTGTAAGAAGGGCATCCCAAAAGGCCATGGGACTTTGGAAGCTTGGGACTGGCATGACAGTTGCCAGACCCTGGGAATTTAGTGAGCTGGGTGGAAAAATGTTGGAGCTCTGGGTCAGCGAGTGTCTAGAAGATAAGAACAGAGCTTGGCCAGACAGCCCACCAGTATATTGCCACTATAGTGTGGATTGCTTTTTATAATTTCATGCTAAAAGTAGGTAAGAAATAAAAAGTAAACATTTGTTTTTAGGCATTTCTAATATGCAAGAGTAGTAGGCATTAGAAAATGTAAATATTTATGAAAAGGGAAACAAAGAAATGTATAAAATGAAGGAGATACAGCACAGTGGAAGCTTGTTTAGATCCTCTGCACTGATTAGTAAAAGCTGATCAAAAGAAGTATTGTTAAGGCAAGACAGTACGATCTCACCTTTAAGCTGTTGTAAAAATGCACTCTCATATGCACTCGTATTCCATATGGACCTGTGGAACACTCAAGTGGATAAAAATTACCCTCAGAATTTAATTAAAACCCCTGCTCCTAGAATATGCATGTTTCTTCTGTCCTCTGACCAGGCATAGACTGCTGATAATTCATGTTTACTACAATCACACACTCTTCTTTTCCAAAGATTTAGCACTAGATACAAGGAACTTTTCCTAGCATTTTGCCTTGTTTCCTGGGTGAGATTAAAGTTGCAGAAAAACTTAGAAAGATGAACCATCCATTATGATCTGAATAAATACCCCAACTTGTGCAAAACAGCCCTGAGACATTTTCTAACCATAGGATTTTGACAGAAGAAGGAATTGAGGATTTTTCTTTTTTATGGAGTGAAGATAACTTCAGAGGTTTGAGGAATACAGTGATATAAGATCACAACAAGGTCTCATTGGAGATTCCATTGGAGATTCTTGGAGGTCCTTATCAACCTTTGTAGCTGTGGTGATCCGTTCTCTTAGAAGCTTCTTAATCATAGTGGGCAACCACAACCTGCATGCAAGGTTGAGAGTGGGAAGAGGGCCCCTAGTGTGTGGCAGTGGCATGGTTAGCTAAATCTTTTCCTTGGTGAAGAACTTCACTGAAAGAACTCTGGCAAATGATAATTCCTTCTCAGAAACATCACTGCCCTTTGGCAAAACTAACAAGTTCAGGGTAGGCTACAAAATGTGTAGTTTTCATCCATCATTTTGACACTTGGAAATGGTATGCTAGAGGAGAGGAGAGATACAAAATGCAGGAACAGTAGTACCTCCAAATAGACATTTGTCTCATTTAAGCCTTTAATTATATGTATCTTATTTTTTAAACAAAGAAGGAAATTGAGACATAGGAAGATTAAATATCTTCCCTAAGGTCACACATGATAGCAGAAAGATAATCCCTGACTAAAAATTACAGCACATAGGATTAAATGTTAATATATTTCCATGTCATATGAGATTACTTACAGGTATCACTATGCTATCTGTTCCTTAGATGTGAAAATATTGAGATCTTCTAATCTGGTGTTAGGCTATCAGTGACTTTTAATAGTGATAATTTTATTTTTTCACCCCAAACTAAAAATTCTTTTAGAAAAATTTTCAACAATTTTCAATCCCTAGTGGTCAATCAGGTTTCTATTTATAGAAATTTTGAGGTACTTGGTGTGATTTTCATAAGAATCACGCCCATAGATTCATCTATTTGAATGTTTAGCTGAACGGTTAGGGAAGGATTAGGAGATAAGTCCTTGTTAGAGGAGGAGATATTTCACTAGTGATGAGGTTTCTATCTCTCTTTTGGCTGTATGCTGATCAAGATGTAGCTCTCAGCTCCTTCTCCAGCACCATGCCTGCCTGTTTTCAACACAGTCCCCGCAACAATATCATGGATATAATATAATGGCTACAATCCTTTAATACTGTAGACAAGCTCTCAATTAACTGCTTTCTCTCATAAGAGTTGCCTTGGTCATAATGTCTCTTCACAGCAAGAGAACACTAAGACATGAAGTAAAAAGGGATACAGAGGGTATATTTTGAGCTGAAAAATTTTGAGGTCTTATTTTTTTAATTATAATATACTCATAAGACTTTACATAGCATTCTGTTAAACAAATAGTTGCTGCAGATTTAGATAAATCATTACAAGGATATTTGTATTAAGATATAAGAGAAACATATGTGAAGAAAAAAAGAATGCCAAATGAAGGTCTAGCAATTATGTCATCTAATAGATCTGATGGAAACTGAAGATGGAATTGGGCTAATGGACCACCTGGCCCACAATTAGGTTTGCCCGTGACAACATTCAATCTCTCAAAAATATTTGTTGACTTTCTATTTCTTATCATACATTTTCCTACCTGTCATAGTTACAACACAAATACAAATCAAACTGATCCTTCCACATTAATTTTGTTTCCTTATGTACTAAAAACCTAACATCGAAAGTCCTCAGTGAAAGAAGCTAAAATGAGAAAAAATAGTCTCTGATCCAAAATGGTATGTATCCTTATCAAAATAGAAACACAAGACACACAGACACACACAGACACACACACACAGATATAGCAGAGAGAAAGAGACAGAGAGAGATGAGAGAGAGAGAGAGAGAGAGAGAGAGAGAGAGAGAGAGAGAGAGAGAGATTTCAAGAAGACAATAGAATTCTTGGTAATACTTAATAATTCTACTAGACAATGAATACCAGAGATTGCCAGTCAATTTTTACTAGAAGAGACACATGCAACCAATTTTTCTTTGCCACATCAGATGGAACCAGTGTTACTGTTGCTTTGATGTTAAATTTCTGCTCTACAAATTCTGAAACAGTGAATTTCTATTATTTAAACAAACTATTTCCTGGTACTTTAAAAGTAGAAGTATTAGAAAACTAATGATAAAATTGAATTTTCTTCATATGGCTTTATACTCTAGGGAAGGAACTAGAAAACACTAAGGAGCCATATGGAACTTTATACAGCACATTCTGAGCAGTAAAGTTGTTGGAAGAAAATAGGAAGTGCTCTTAGGTTTGGAGATCTGTGATGAAATAAATTCCTTCCCAAGTAAAGGAGGCAAAGGTTTGAACCCTGTTATGTCTACAGGAAGTGCTCTATCTCAGGTAGGGAAGCAGCCATGCCCAGGCTCCGAGAAAGGGATACTCTTGTATAGAACACGTAGGAGGCAGATGTGGATACATTGTGGGGTGATAGTGTGACAGGGAACAACATTGGTCTATTTTGGATTTTGATGCTGCTTTTTGTTTCTGTATGAAATGTGAAGCCATGCATTGACTATTTAAATTGTTATCATTATTGCTATAGTTGTTATTATTGCTGCTGTAGTTTTTATTTTGCATCCAAACTACAGTTTCCCCTCTCTTCTCTCATCCCAGTCAACCCTGCAAATCCTTCCTCTCCTCCATTTTTATTCAAAAAGGCAGGTTCCTATGGATATCAATCAAACATGGCTTATCAAGTTGCAATAGGACTAAGCAACTGCCCTCCCCCCAATAGACTAGACAATCCTAGGGGGAAGAGGGTCTAAACTACAGGCAAAAGAGTCACAGATACCAACACCCCACTGTTAGGACTCTCACAAGAAGACTAACATATATAACTGTAACATATGTGCAGAGGGCCTATGTTAATTCCATTCAAGTTCCTTGGTTGATGTTTCAGTCTCTGTGAGCCCCTTTAAGTCCAGGTTAGTTGATGCAGTGTTTTTTCTTGTGGTGATTCTGATCAATCTGACTCCGACAAATGGATTGATTTTTGAGCAAAAGAAGTGATACAATGTTGATTTGATATAAGGACTTCCTTCTTTCTTTTTCATTTTTTTGAGATAAGATATCTCAATGTTCTCATGGCTGGGCTTGATCTTACTGCATAACTCGGGATGGCTTTGAACTTAAGATCATCCTACCTTCCACTTCTGAGTGACAGGATTAGAAGTATATAACATCACCCTGGGTCTTATTTAGTTCTAAATGGACATTTGCAGCTATGTGTAGGAAGATGTCCAAGGAAGTAGAAATGGCGCCAAAGAAATGAGGATAGAAGGTTCTTTAATAAAAGGACAAGAATGAGTGACTCCTTGAGGCCAGTTGGAGTATACAGGATTGAAATTAGAAGAGAAGGGCTTGCAGAACTTTTCAGCTACACAAGACATGCCACAAAGAAGAAATCAACTCAGTTCTATGAAGGGTGCTGCATGCAGTTTCCTGTTAGTAAGATCAGCTAAGAAAGAGGCAAAAAAAATGTCCATGCTGCAGAGAATGAAGTTGGTATAGAGGAGAATTTGGTTTGCCAACACTATACAGTTTTTCCAAGAAAGGAATCGTTCAGCTACCACAAAATTCACAGGCCTTACACACACCACTCATTGAAATTTCTGAACCTAGTGAGCTGTTGTCACACTCCAGTCCCACTGATGAGCAAATAAGTTTTATTTTTCTATCCAATCTCTGCAAGTTATCACCTACCTACCAATATGTCAAGACAAGAAATTATTTAAAAGGGACGTTTAAATTAACTTGACACCAAGAAAATTCTTTTGGTCCAGTACTAACAAGACTTCACATTAAGATCCAAGAGTAAAAATCTAACAGCACGAAACTTCATAAATCTTGCTGAAGATTTATTTGCTGTTTAAATAGTTATTTAGTTCCAGTTTAACATTATCTTGATTAACATCCTGGTTTGCCAAGAACAAGATACAAAATTTTTGGAAAAAGAAAGTTTGCATGAACAAGAAGTATAAAATAGAACAATATCACTGAGTGTAATAAAATTGTAGCTTATGTTGAAATAGGTTTCAGAATTATCTTCTTTTGTAGCATAAACAAGTTTCGGTTTAAAATGACATTGAGAGCAAAGGTCATTTGTGAAATGGGCTCACAGAGTAGATTGATCTTTGAAAGCTGTTACTTGAATTCAAATCCTGCCACTATCAGTTTCGTGTTGAAGAAACTAGGCAGTTTCTGTTTGTGTGCCCTTTATCCAGTACAACTTTAAAATGGGAAAATAAAAGTTCCTACTTCATCATGTTCTGCAGGTTTCAACTGAGATAAGGCATGTACAGTAAATAAAATATAGGCCTGCCATTATTAGGTTTATTATTTTATTTCTCTATTTTCTTTTTCAAGTTCCCGTGCACTGGAATAGATAGAATAAAATTATAATTGTAGGTGGGTCATTTAACACTACTCAACTGTAGTTTGTATTCAAAGTACAGGCATGGTTTGCCCAGAATCTAAGTATTGAGGTAGATGGAGAAGGGTTAAAGTTGGAGGCTGGGTAATCCTCTGTGTCATTGTCCTGAGGATCTCTATCCAGATAATTAAATTCTCTATTAATTCACCAAGGTCATTTTCTTCTATAGTCTTTATATTCTGCTATCCTGTGGATGTGGTGAGTGGAATAAAGTGGATTTTATATCTGCTTCATTTATTGGTTCACCTAAAATACTTTTCTCTGGTCATTTAGTAACAGTTTATCAGCTACTGTGAATGGGTGCAAAAGAACAAAAGTCACAGAATAGTCCAAAGTTAGAAAAGAAGTGCATGATTCTGCAGCATCAGGGGTTATTTCTGAAGGTTTCTTTTCAAGTGTTCTGGCAATCTTCCACTTTCTACCTCCATGTAGAAAAAAATGTAACATCCAAAGCAATAGTTAGAGTCTGGCTCTTTGTGACAAAGCTTTCATTCATACCTTTATTTATTCTGGGCCTAGGATTTTAAAGCTCTGGGCCAGAGTGGTAGCTCAGTGTGTTAAAGCACTTGCTGCAAAGCATGAGATACTTCTTGCCTTTGAACCCCAGAACCCATGTAAAATGGGGGACCCTATGGGGATTATGGGGGTTAGGTAGAGACAGGGGAATCCTAAGAATCCTGCTGGTTATGTAGCCTGATGTGCACAGCTGCAAACAACAAAAGAGACCCTGTCGTAAAGAAGACAGAAAACAACTATACACATCTTAGGTTACACTCTGACCTTCATAAATGCAACATGGAATGCATATATTCTTACTCACTGAAATATACTTGACAAAAATTATTTTATAACTTTCTCTTTCTCCTAAAATAACTAAAGAGTGGCTATAGGTAAGATAGGACAAAGCACCAGCAACAAAGATCACATTGGACAAAGCTTTTTGCCCGTGGGGCTTTGCGGATTTTATTTATTCAGATCTTTTATCTATCCCAGGAATTACCGTCGAATCTAATATGTAGAAATCAAGCATGCTTATTTTCTGAAATTGCTTGCAGTCACCAGGTGATGATAAGACAATGAAGAAACAACCACAATAATTAGAATGAAATGTAAGACATATAAACATAAGGCAGTCCAGAAAATCATTTCTAGTTCAGTCACTGTGTACAGGCACTGCTTTGGTGGATTAGTTTCTTAAAAGGAGTCTAACACTTAGTAAGATCCACCAGAATGTGATAGGCAAGGAAGGGTTGTAACCTTGAAGAAATCTGCAAGACTTGACAGATGAATCTGATTGGGTTGGAGCACTACTATGTGATCTGTAGATGGAGGCAAGGAGGTATTTTTCTATAGACGACAATGGTATAACTTAATGAAAGAAGATACTTTTAATTTTCAGCCAATTATATCATCTCTGTGAAGTTTAGACTCTACATGAACAAGAACTGTACAAAGGTTGCTAACATGGTTAACCATCCTTATAAGCTTGATAGGTTTGGAGTCACCTAGGAGATATTAACTCTGTTTCTGAAGGGATGTTTAAGAGAGGCTTAAGTACAGGGAAATAGCTACCCTAAATATGGGTAGTCATCATCACATTAATGGTATCCTGGAGTAAATAAAAATGGAAAACTAATATGTCAAATGAGTGAGTGCTCCCATCATCTGTTTTTGCCCCTGACTCCACAGAGAATGTGACGAGTCACATCATGTTCACGCTTCTGTGCATTTCTGACTTGGTGGACTGCATGCCTTCTTATACTGCGAGGCAGAAAAAATCCTTCCTCCACTAAATTGCTACTCATTATTTTTTTTGACCCAACACTGGGAAGTGAGTACAGATACTAGGATAAGTGAATGGTTGTTGGATTCTCCATGTCATATATGTAGATGACAGACTCAAGGAAGAATATTATAGGTTCTGCTTGCTTTGCCTATTGTCTGAGTGATAGTATCATAGTAGAAGTGCCTATAAGCTCATGAATAGCTAAGTTATGACATCCGCAAACTGTTATAAATCCTTATCCCACTGAGAGCATGCTCAGCAGAGTGGCCATTTCTATTCATGCCTCTAGAAAACACATAAACCGCTCAAACCTATAAAGGATGTTAATGAGAGAAAGAGGTTAAGATACTCAAAATATCCAGATTCAACTGAGCCCTCAACTAATTAGTAGATAATACTTTCCTCTGTCATTATAGTAAAGGAACTTTACTTGATTTTTTTTCCGTACTGCTAAAAATAATCCAGCTGCTTTGAGGTATCCATTATTGGGAGAAGGATTTTCTAGCTTAATTTCCCTTTTTTTCTATTAAAGAAAGGATGCTCACATTAGCCCTTGTGTTATTAACTGCTTAATGGATTTAAGAAGCAGGAAGAAAAGATAGATTGTTCCTTGCATTTAAATGAGACAAATAACATTCTCAACTGATTATGCATTTAGGAAAAAAAGTTCTATCGTATTGCTCCATTTTAAGTCTGCAGAAGTAATAAATTAATCCATTAGTGGCCAACCATGTCCTCTGTTGTGCTCATTATCAAGTATTCCCAGGTGTTCAGGAGCTTATAAGTATAAATTAATGTGACTTTTTAAACCTTGTAATAGAAATATGCAATGCAAGAATCATCAAGTTTGAAACAATTCCCACACCAGTGATTTTTACAATAAAAGATAACATTAAATATTAAATTAGCCTGTTTTTGCCAATGTTGGAATGTGTTACCTTGTCAGAAGGAAGCAACACAACAATCACCAATAAACCAGAAAGCTTCTGTAGTTTCTTCCCAGTTGCCTAATGTGTACTTCTGTAAAACCACATTGCCAAAGAGTAGATTTGGCACCAAAATATGTGCCCTTCAAAAATTGATTGATGTAGATACTTGTTATTCATTCACATGTGTTTAAAATACATACATACACACACACACACACACACACACACACACACACACACTAGTGCCTTACATAGTTCCTATCTTCTAGTAAGGTTTAGTCTTCAGAAGTGGGTCAGAAATATGAAAGATTTCAGGTGCCCATAAGAAAGACTACAAACAATGATGTGGACAGAACAACTCTTGGGGCACTGTGTAAAAGATAAGAATGGAGAGCTGCTAATTCAAAGACCTGTACCCTTCAGAGAACATATTGTATCCAGAAACTGTTACTACTTTTTGTTGTTGTTTTTTCAGTACTTTACCTTCCTACCATAGGTTTTCTTTCCTCCATTCTTCCAAGTTGTTCTCCAAACTTTCTGTCCCCAACAGATTCATTCATCCTCCATTTCCCCTCAAACAAACAAACCACCACCACCAACAACAACAAAAACACAAAAAGGAAAGAAACAAAACAAAGCACAAGTAAAAACAAAACAAAAATCAAAGAACAACAAACAGACAAAACAACAACAACAACAACAACAACAACAACAACAAAACAAAATAGAGCAGGCCTCCCAGGGATAGTTACTGAAAACTCTGTAACAAGTTACAATAAGACTAGTCACAGTCTCTAATATTAAGGCTGTACAGGGCATTCCAATAGGAGGAAAAGAATCTTAAGCCATAGCAAAAGAGTCAGAGAACCCCCTACACTCATTGTTGGTAGTCCCAAAGGAACACCAAGCTAACGGCCATAAGGTATTTGCAGAGGACTCATGTGAGACCCGAACTTGGTGTGTGTTTGTCATTTCAGTCTCCTTGAGGCCCTATGAGGCCTACATAGTTGATTCTGTGGGCCGAGTTCTACGGGGGTTCCCAAATCCACAGGCTTCTACAATCTTCTCTTCCTCACTTCTGGGCCAGGAAGGGTAGGGTAGGCATTCTTCTAGATAAGGTTTAGTCTTTAGAAGTGGGTCATATTGTTTTAATGTGACATGTTCCCTATGTAATCATGCACTTGAACACTTAATTCCCAGATGGTGGTAATATTTGCAAAGAGTGTACAATCTTTAAGGTTGAGATTCACTGGACGAAGGAGGTCTCTGGGGATGGGGTTAGGCTTTGTAGCATAGCCTCACTTCTCATTCACTCTCTGCATCTGATTGTCCGTGCAGTATAAACAGACAGCTCCATGCTCTTGAGGCTGCCCCACCCACAACTGCTATTATACCTTCCCCATCCTGGTACACTCTATTCCATGAAGTGTAAGCTAAAATAAGACTTTTCCTCTAAAGTTGCTCTTGTCAGGGTATTTGTCACAGCCATAGAAAGATAAAGCAAGCAACTTCCCTCATCCCATAGGTCCTGCTCTGTGTGCAGGTGGAGAGACACGGTTGCTTTCCATGGTCGGGAATGAGATTCTTGTGGATGGTTTTCTCTGCAATTGTACTGACACTGCATATAAAATTCTCTTCCTGAAAACAACAAAATATGAACATTTTATATTGCTTGATCTCTCTACTGAGATCATTGAGACATTAGAATAAGACGTAAAATAGGACTTGGTATTTCTTCACACATCTGACGTGATAGACTATTCAATGAAAAATACATCATATAACTCTAAACATACACACACAAAAACACACACAAATACGAAATATAAAAATAGAGGGAAGGAGAAGGAGGAGATGAAAACCTACAAGTGCTAAGAAAATCTGGAATATTATAGCTATGGTTTAAGTGAAGACCATATTATACCCTTGACCATAAAACTTATACATGAGCCAGTTTAAGAAAGTATCACTATTGTCTATCTGCAATAAAAAAAAAGGTAGAATTAGAAAAAAATCAATCCAACAATTACTGAATCACCATCTAATATTTGAAAGACACTAGAGAAAACTGGGAGAGACATCGAGAGGCTAGTGGATCAATTAATTAATTATGGTATAGAGATCTTCCCGTAAGTTACAGTTCAATATGCAACATTTTGCTTGCTGGGAATTTAATTTTAATATGTAGAATTAGGTAATAGCCAGCAATAATTCAGAAAATCAAAAATAGCTAATAGAGTGTTTTGGCCATGAAATATGGGAAAGTTTGTTGTGGGGTGACTGGGAGTTCATTAAAATAATAATAAAAGCCAGCAGAAGAGTGTATGCGCTCTCTCTCTCTCTCTCTCTCTCTCTCTCTCTCTCTCTCTCTCTCTGTGTGTGTGTGTGTGTGTGTGTGTGTGTACGTGTGTGTGTGTGTGTGTGTGTGTGTGTGTGTGTAGCCTGTAATAGGGTTACTTATAAAAGATATGTGCTAGAGGTTGTATAAGGGGTAATATCTCCTTGGCCATGGTTTTCTATCAACTAACTTTACATAGCCAGGTAAGGCTACATCGAGAGCACTATTTAGAATGTAAGGTTACCAGTGCTTCTACATGCAAGTTTATATTTTTAGAAAACAAAATGTCTACCAGATATCACTAATGAAGGAGCCTGCTCTTCAAAAGCTACAGTGACTGAGAACTAAATATGAGATCAATCTAAATTAAAGAAATTCACTTGTCCAATAAAATTTCCTGATGGTTACAGGTACTACTTAACATAAAAGCCTCAAACTATGAGTTTGAAAGAGAGCAGGGAGGGGTTTATGGGATGGTTTTGAAAGCGACAAGGAAAGAAGGAAATTATGTAATAATATATTAAGAATCAAAGAAATAATTTTAAAAATTATGCACACACACACACACACACACACACACACACACACACCAGGAAGAATAAGCCTTAAGAACTGAAGTTAGTGGTTCACTCCTGTAATCAAATCTTTCAGGAGACTGAGGCAGGAGGTTTGCCAAGAACAACCTAAGTAGAGTGTGGTATCCTGTCCTGCGATAACCCAATGACCAACTGAACCCAGCACATGTGCATGCTCATGGCCTTTATCCCAAACCCCTCAACTCAGCTTGCCAAAAATCTTGCTCAGGTGCCCCCTTTCCTCAAGTCTTTGCCAAAGAGAACATTCCCCCAGTGAGTCTCATATTGATTCATGTGCATCTCATTTAAACCCAAGCTTCTATCAAATTTCAGAACACAGCGTGTATATACACTTTCTCCTAAAATATAATACAACATGCCTCTAGTCTAGTCACCAGCAGGGCTACGGTCACCCTTGGAGACTTCCTGAGTACAGTTTTCACAGCACTTGGACTCCCACTGGCATTACAAATTAAGCCCCCTTTCACAACATTCTGTTTCCTCTCATCCACATCTATGGAGGTTTCTAAATTCTTCCCATAAATCACTTCCAAAAAACCCAAGAACTACAAGTTCAGATTTCATGAAAGCAAGGATCCCATTTCTTTGCTAGTAGTTTTCAACATTAGATACCTCTGTGTGTCATGATGATATTAACAGATTTTCTCTATTATACTTTCCATTATGGTCTGAATTACCATAAGACAAAACCAATTACCCTCCCTTAGTTGTCTCGGTCAGGAATTTGTTCAGTGATGAGAAAATAATCGACATAAAATATTTGCATCTACGTATGTCCATAGCATCTTCTGAATATCTTTAATGATATAAAATGATGGAATTTCAGTACTCAGAACAAAACAAGACATATTGCAAGTCTTGCTTAAATTTACTTTATTGAATGATAAATTCTTAAAGATCACATGCAAAAATGGTTTACTTATCATAGAAACATATAAAATTTTCTGATGAAAATGTCCATTCAATGATAGCCTGAAGTGATAAGCAGTATGCAACAGACATACGAGTCAGTTTACAGACTAGCAGGCTTTCATTATGCTGCTTCATACATCCTGAGTTTCGGTTAACCCATCCCTATGCTTCCTTTTCCTCACTACTGTATTCTTCAGACAAAACCAGTTAAAAATTCAATCACGGAAAAAGAGATTTTTCTAAGGATCAACTCCTAGTTGAAGAGCTATTGGCAGTTCAGGAAGAAGAATATATTTTTTTTAGGAATATAGACACTGCAAAGTTATTAATGACCCAGTGGATGACCCTACATGTATGTACATATGGGCACCACTCATTGGACTTAATGGATAAAATAAGCAAGCAAACAAGCAATTATAACATGAAGGCATGAGTTTGGGTGAGAGATGGGATGGGGTGCCTGGGAGAAGGGAATTGGAGTAGTGAAGGGTAAATATGCTCAAGATGTATTCTTTAGATACATCAAATTTTCAAATAATAAAGGAGAAAGATATAAGAATCCTTCAATCTTGAGATTTATGAGACTTTTTAACCCAGTGAACCCAAGAATCTACAAATGTGACCTTTTAATTTTCACAGAAACTTAATTGCTTCAGCTGTTAAATAAGGCTCAGTGGCAAAATTTCTAATCCTTACATTTGAAATAGAAAGCAATGACATGTGTAGAAGTTGCCATAGAAGAGGGAGAAAGGTGACTAAGCA
The DNA here is from genome assembly GCA_964023405.1 of Apodemus agrarius. Taxonomy (NCBI): domain Eukaryota; kingdom Metazoa; phylum Chordata; class Mammalia; order Rodentia; family Muridae; genus Apodemus; species Apodemus agrarius. Next base: position 102,126,222 of record OZ030013.1, on the reverse strand, counting down.
TGCCAAGAAGCTAGCATTAACTGTGTGTACATGAGCATACAACCACGCGAGTTTGTCCCGACCCGCATGACAGTCAACAGGGTCCCCAAACCACCTAATATAAGGTGAGAGACAAGAGACATGAGAGACAGACAGCAAGACAGTATTCTGATCAAACTGTCCAACTTTATTGTTTTACACACCGCAATATAAAGTAAAGCAAGCAGGATGTAGGGAAGGGGTATGAGGGGGAACAGTCTCTCAGGTGGCAAGCACTGTCTCTAAACATTGTCTCTAGGAAGTAGTCTCTCAGAATTTTCTCTCAGAATCTCACGACAGAGCTGGCTTGCGCTTCAAGGAGGCTGGCAAACTAAAATGATCATGATGAGGTGAAGTGGAAAGAGATCGCTATAGTAACCTAACTGCAGGTGAGCTCTGTTTGTTCTAACCAAAATGAGCTCTATATGTGCTGACCAACTTGCTATTTGGCAAACCTGAAAGCTAATATTTTTCCTTCTAAAGGCAGACTTGAGCATGTAAGATGGCTGAAAGGAGGAGGTTTTGAGATCTATGTGAGAATGGCTACTGGCACGAGTTCACTCATTTAGTTTGATCATTACTGGTAACAGGCAAAAAAAAAAGGAGTATTAATTTTGAATGCAATGTTATTGTATAAAGTGAAAAGTTTTAATAACATCTTCAATTAGAGATGTAAAGGTCCATGATTATCCAAAGAATGATACCCAGACTCAAATAGTATGTAAATGCAAAGAATGTTTTATTCTACAGAAGTCCAGCATGCTGGTATCTCCCATTACCAAGATGGAGAGATACCCAAGGGAGCTCACAGGCTCAATTTAAAGTGCATTGGATCTGGAAAATATCATCCTAAGTGAGTTAACCCAATCACAAAAGAATATACATGAAATGCAATCACTGATAAGTGGATATTAATGAGCCCAGAAGCTCTGAATATTCAAGGCACGATTAGGAAGTCAAAACATTCCCAAGAAGAAGGAAGGAGAGGATCCTGGTCCTGAAAGGACTGGATCCAGTTTTGTAGGAGAGTACCAGAATAGAGCAGAGAAATGATGGGGAGGTGATTGGGGAATAGGCGGGGGGGGGGGTGTGTGTGTGGAAGAGGACATATGGGACATATGGTGAGGTGGGAATGGGGAAAGGGGAAAGCCTTCGGAATGGAAACAAAGAATATAGAAAATAAAAATAAAAAATAAAAAATAAAAAAAGAAGAATTTTGGGGGTAGATGACCTTATTTTGCTATCTCTCCTAGGTACATTCCAAAACTGTTATCAGAGCATGGGGGCTAGAATCTGTTGTTGAGGGATTCCAGGGTAGGAGGCTCTATCTTTTAGGGACATTCCAGAACTATTTTCCAGGGTGTGAGGCCTGGAAACTGTTGCTGACCCATTGTCCTTGCTTCAGGCTGGGTGGTGGGATAGTTTCTTACTAGCTGCCCAAAGCCTTGTGTTTAGGCCTAATCTCCTGAATTGCCAATGTGAAGCCTGTCATGGTATCAGCATGTCTCATCAGAAGGAAAATGGGAATCTGGTTATGGTATATAGTGCTACCCCATGAAAATCATACAAACAGATTAGTCATGGTTAATCTTTGAATCTTTCCCTTGGTTTTCTTTTTGGCAATACTGGGGTCTAAACTCTGTGTGTGTGTGTGTGTGTGTGTGTGTGTGTGTGTGTGTGTGCGCATCTGTGTGTCTGCCTGTGTTTACCTACATATACACTCTATGGCAGTTGGTTTTCTCCTTCTATCCAGAGACTGAATTCAGATCATCGGGCCTGAGGGCAAGTGTCTTTACTCACTGAGGAACTCACTAGCACTTATAGTTTTATAATTGTATTCTGTGAAGCATATGCTTATCTTGAGACTGAACTACATGAATATGTGGCCCAATCTCCAGTGCAGATGCTTCTCTGTTACCACAAATGAATTGTCTTATTTTGTTTATAGGACTATGAAATAGAGATGTCTGTGTCCAACAAGAATCAACAACAGAGTTTTTTAAAAGGAAAATAAAGAGGTCATGCTTTGTAACAAGGCCCCAGAAAAGGAAAATGGGGTTCTGTGCTTTTCTGGAGAGTGCCTTTGCTTTCTTGGTGATTGATGGCCTGTCTGTGGGGATGCTGACTACAGTAATGGTGTCATGGCCTCTTCTCAACAGTGGAAAATGCCATTGGTCCCAGTGTAGTGGAGGTGAGAGACGACTGTGCTTCCAGAGCTGATACAACCACAGATAGTCTTCTAGGCTTATGATACAGAGTGATTTGTATACTTGATGCTTAGCTTATACTGCAAATGTAAAATAGGTACTAAAAAGATAGAATAAAGCTTATCAATGATTAGTGATCAAGGTTTCTATTTGTTTTATCAATATTATTTTTATATTTATTTGCAAATTTATTCAAAAGTATGTGTAATCTCATGCAAATATGTATGTGTTGATGAAAATTAAAATTGTATGGTTGCTGAGGTAACAAAGGAAGCTTGAGATTGCTGTATTCACATCTTAATGCTTCCACAAAATAGCTAGAATGGGAAAACATGATAACCTGTCTTTCCCTTTAGGGCCAGGTGACAAGGCTGAATAGAGCTTCTAAGCAAAGTCTTCCCTGATTTCCCTGTTGCAGGGTTAGATTACTCCCTTTCAAGGATCCTTATCTGTCCCTGTCCACCACCACCACCACCACCACTACCCCCTGGTTCTGTAGGACCTGACAAGAGGGATTTAGGTCTGCTTGTCACTCTGACCCCTGCCACCACCTTCTCTCAATGACTACTTAGAGTCTCTTTGCCCCAGTGACATAGCTCTATGCTCTGGCAGCCTGTGTTAGACACAATTCACTTGTGTTGTGACTCCTTGACTTTATGAACAATGTGTGTAATCATCAAATTTCACATATTACTTTCCAGACTGAAGAAGCAAAGATGAGTTGCTTGTACTCTCTGTCCCCAGCTTTCTTCCTTCATCAGGACCCTATGGTACCAACTCTTTCTTTTCTAGTTTGTCTGCCATGCTGTATGAAATGGGGACAAGCCTGACAATACTCAGCAAATGACTTCTTCCACCTTGTCTATAGCCTCAGGAGCAAGGAGAATACATGAGCTACCATTACATCATGAGAAACCAGAATATCCCAACTAATTTTAGGAACTCCTGGAGATTAAGGGAAAAAAGACATGAAGCGTTAGCAAATATTCAGGATTTCACTTATAACCGTCACAAATCTCATTTCGTCTTTTATGTTCCAATGGACTCTTTCTTCCTGGAATGTCACCAAATGACTTAGTTAACATTTCCATTACTATGAAGAGACACCATGATCAAGGCAACTCTTTCAAAGAACAACATTTAATTGGGGTTGGCTTGGTTCAGAGGTTCAGTCCATTATCATCAAAGCGGGAAGCCTTGTAGCATCTAGGCAGTCATAGCATTGGAGGAGTTGAGAGTTTTACATCTTGTTCTGAAGGCAAACAGGAGAAAACTAACATCCTCAGACAGCTAGGAGGAGGCTCTCTCCAAGCCCACACCCACAGTGACAACACATCCTCCACTGAGGCCACACCTACTCCAACAAGGCCACACCACTGAACAGTGCCACTCCCTGGACCAAGCATATTCAAAACGCTACATCAGGGACATGTTCTTTGAAAAAGAACTAGGAGTGGAACCAATGGAGTGACAGACTACAGTTGCATTATGAAAAGCAACACTTTGTAATGGGCATGCTTTGTAAGTGATTGGATGGTCTGCTCCATGCTAAAATGACAAGGTTTTCCTCTAGTAGCTGGCAGAGATCACTAGAACCATAGGCACTCCCAGAAACCACAGGCCTTCTAGGCAAAATGGAAAAGGTTGCTTCCAGAACAGTCACAAAGACTATTTCTTCCACACTCATCTAAGGTGCTTTTAGGGCTCCTGCTGTGGAGCAGCAACTGAACCTTGAGACAGTATTGCAGTTTTCTTTTTCAAAACCTGTTTTCACATTTTAACATTTGTGCTTTCTCTCTGTGTCTCTCTCTGTCTCTGACTCTGTTTCTATCTCTCTCTGTCTCTGTCTCTCTCTCTCTCCCTTTGTGTATGTGTGTATAGGAGGAAGAGAGGGAGATTTATAGGGGAGATAATTTCACCTTTCTGGTTTCAATTGAAAAACACAACGATGGTCTTGTGCATGTGCAAATCTTGTCCACCAGAGGGTGCATATGGAAGTCATAGAACTGCTTACTCAGTGGATCCTCCCCTTCTGCCCTGGAGGTCCTTGGGATCAAATTAAGGTGTTTAGGTTTGCTAACAGGTGCCCTTTACCAGCTGAGCCATCTCCCTTGCTCCCAGTGTTTTAACTATATAAATCTCAGATCACTATTTTTGTGTAAAGTTCTCTACTTTCTGTGGATCAAAAGTCTAAATGAGCATCTGCAGCGATCCTCTTTGGTAATGGTGTCTTGATATCATCCTTCTAGTCCAGCACTGAGGCTGGAGCCCAAGTTACTGCTGCTGTGTCACTGTGCTGCACCACACAGAATTTCTTACCTCAGGTTAGGCAACAGTGTCCCATTTATCTGGAGACTGGAATTAAGAAATGTGTTTCCTTTGTTCAGTATATTACCTTGGAAGTATAGGCAGCTGTGCTTGACATATCAGCTTATAACATTAGGCTTCGATTGTTCGAGTTCTTTTTACACTTATTTAGTGTGTGCTTGTATAAGTTTACATAGGTGTATATGTGTAGCTACATGGTGAGATTAGAGAAATATTTGCAGGAGTAGGTTCTTCTATCATGCTTTTTCTGTAGATGAAAGACAAGTCTTTAAGTTGGTCAGATAGCATCTTTACTCACTTTGATCACTAGTTGCTGTTGTTGTTTATCAACTTGACACAATCTATAATTACCATGGAAGGGGGTGTTAAAGGGAATTATTTAGACTGAGTTGGGCTGTTGCCATGCCTATGGGAGATGATGCCTAAACTGAATTTAGATCATAGTGGTAGGTATTAATCCCTGACAATACTGAATTATTTGTGGGGAGAATAGGAACTAACCATTAATCCATTCTCTTTGTTCTTGACTGTGGATGACTGTGATCAGTTCTTTCAAGGTGGGTGATGCCAAACATTCTAACCATGATGAACTAAAGCAAGGAAGTGTGAACTGAGTAAGCCCTTTCTCTCTTCAGTTGGTTTTGTCATGGTATTTCTATTACAGCACTATGACAGGAAACTAAGTTACCTATGGAGGCATCCTGCTGTCCCTGCTCAGGAGGATTGAACTGGTTTCAAACATCTGGACCTTGAATTTCAGTTAGATGGGAAATAAATTCATATCTCTGCCTCATGATGAATACTGTTATTAGCAGAGTCTTATATTTTCAGTATTTGCCCCAGATAAAAATGGTAATATGTAAAGAAAGGAATACATTGAATAATTTTAATTTTGTGTTATAACGTTAGTATCTTCTAATAAATACATCATATTACATACTAGGAATAATTAATTTTTGTGAAAATAGAGGCTCGGATGTGACAAATTGTCCAGTATATCTGATCTGACAGAATGTCTTCCTAACACTTATTTGTTCCTAAAGCCAGTGTAACCGTTCATGTCTATGGGAAGAGTTGCCAACATCTACTAAATATTACTCCAAGTTTAAGATTATTTAGTTAAATATTTGGCAGGTTTCCAAACACAAATTTGTTAGCATCTGCTATATATAAAAATAACCAAATCAACCTCATCTCACAGAATTTTTTCCTGGTAACTAAGGAGGAAATATTAATAGACTTAGTTTGGTTCCTTGGTGACAGGAAACAGTTGTTTTCCTTCATACCTCCGTCAACCAATTCATCTTTGGCCTTCCTTCAGTAAATAAAGGGAAACCATTTAGTAAGTGTTGCTGGAGGGTAATCAAGAGTGCTTGAGGGTGCTTGAAAACAACTTACTCTTTTTAAGTGGATTAAATAATTCATCCCCAAAGATCTCATTTCCTCATGACATTGCACAAAAGGTAGCTATCTCTTTAGAGGGAAGACATTTTTAAATTAGATAAATAAAGACTGAGAGTCAGGCTACCTGAGCTCAATACACAATGATAAGGGTATGAATATCTAAAACAAGTTGATTGAGGTGTTAAAAATATGTAAATTGTGCATTCCATGTATGCTTCAGGGGAAATCAGAGGGCTTTGACTTGAGCTCTGTGCCTCTTAGTTCATCCTAAAATCTGAGCAGCTCTTGGTTCTCAGCAGTTTGAGGGAATAAATAAGTGAACTATTAATTGACTAATTCTCACTCTGTTCCTCTTGATGTTTCCCTGCAGGCCTTAACATCTTCAGGCAGGCTTTTTACCTTGAAAAATAATCAACACAGTCTTCCCAGCAATAGTATGGTTTATGTTCTGTGTATGACTGAAATAACAAAATTAATTGCTTTTCTGTCATGCACTTTTCATGGCTTTTCATTGATCCTTCTGTGTGAACCAAAGCCTGTCAGTGTCTTCAAACTGATAAATAGTGATTCTAGGGTTCAGAATTTTTAATAAATCAGTGTATGTTGTAGTGGTATGGAAGATGGGGTGTTGGGAAATATCAGGAGCTACAGATTTTTAATTAAAAATTGATTTTTTATTTGTATACTCATTCTTGTCAGTTTCTATGAAAAGGCTATTATAAAAATTAGTAAGCATTTTACCTTCAATAACCAAAAACATAGAACTTTGCTGGAAGGTCCAGTAAATTTTGTATTAACAGGGATTTCTTTCAACCAAGCTTCATATTTATATTTTTCAGCATTTGAATAATTTTTAGTTGTGCTATTTGTCTGTGATGCTGGCCAGGAAGTTGTTGCAATTGTAAAGTATACAGCCTGACTGTCAATGTATCAACACACTGCTTACTTCCTAGATCGGTCTATTCTCGAAGCCTAGTTGTCTACATCCCTTCTAACACTCATAGGTGGATCACTATAGGGTGTGGCAGAATGGAGGCTGGCCACCAGTTACGTCCAGGACATCAAAACAGTCTTGGTTAATGTTGATTCGTGTAGGCTTTATCAGAAAACTATTTTCAAACAAATTTAGGCTTGGATCCTTCTCACTTCAGGTTTATACCTGTGAAAACCTCTGGTCCACTTGAGAAGCTCTGCTTCCTGATATGTAAACATTGTTGTCTCTTGATTTTCTTTTGTTCCTATCCTTATGCAAATGAAGAATTGTGTCCATGTTTTAATTATATTCATGATAGCTAATCTCACTCAAACCTTACTTATGAATTCTGTATATAAAGTATCTTGTCCATCTTTCCAGAGCACGAAGTCAGAGACTTCTTATCTGCAGAAGATTGTGAGCATGGATTCGTCCTTTGGTCATAAATCTCATTCTTTTGCATAGAAACTTTCATCCTGCCTAGGAGCAATATCTCTACCTCTTGACTCTCTGGTCATTTTGTAATTTTTCATATGGCACTTACTAAGAGGAAATCGCCAGAGATTTTATTCAGTGATCTTCCACCAATGATGACTGAATTCATTGAGAACAAGAACCTGTCTTTTCACCAAAATGTATAGGGATTGAAGAAAGTATATATCAACACAGTGTGCTCAGTAAAAAATTGATGTGAGTAGATAAATCTGTGTTCTGAAAATACTGTTGCCATCTTTCTTTGTAAAAGTAGACATTTAGTAATTTACATAAATTTTGTCACTTCAGATGAACTGATTCATAATGAAGAGGAGGCAAGTTGAACTGATTCATAATGAAGAGGTTGCTTGTAGGGGAGGGAAAATAAAATACATAGCTTCTGACTAGTTTGATGGAAGAGCCCTAAAACCACTGGTTGTGATGGTGGTGGTGGTGTGTGTTGTGCTGGTGGCCGTGACGGTAGTGATGGTGGTGGTGGAGGTGGACCTGGAGCTGGAGGTAAACTTTATGAAGTTAATTTGGACAAATGAGTTAAACAGGTAAAATGCCTGAAATGCCTAAACAATGTTCTCTCTCTCTCTCTCTCTCTCTCTCTCTCTCTCTCTCTCTCTCTCTCTTTCTCTCTCTCTGTGTGTGTGCATGTGTGTGTGTGTGTGTGCCTATGTATATGTGCACACATGCACTAATAGTAACATGTAACTTTGCATACATTCTAATTGGAAATGCTCTTTTACTAAGCAGGGGACCCCTGAAAGGAGGTCAATAATTAATTTGGAAACAAATACAGTTTGAGCAGTCACCTTTTACCCTACTTCCTCTCACTCCAGACAAATACATGTGCAAACAAAAGCAATAGGCAGTGCTGAATTTACAAAGTGAGCAAGGACAGGATTAAACGACTGAAAGAAACAAGATTACTTAGATAATTAAGCCAAGCACAGGTTAGTACTCTGCTGGCCATGGGCAGACCAGTTGTTCGAGGCTTTCTGTGTCTGTGGGCACACAGGAAAAATGGTGACACCTTGGCCATTTGCTTTTGTTCAGTTGCTTGTTTTTGTTCAGTCAAGCAGTCACAGGGCTTATGGGTCAGGTATGCTGCATTTGTGTCTTCAATCTACCCAAGACTTTGTGACCTATGTACTATGCTTGGTTTTCCCACTGCACAATTGTTTCATATGAGTTGTCCAAGGATGAATCATCAATTTCTGTGCATAAAAGTGAAGCACACCCTATTATAGGCTTTTATAGCCTGGTTGGGGCTTTGGCATTCTTACTAATATAAAGCTCCAAATAAATCTATGTTGAACAAAGCTTTAATCTACAAAGAATCTACAAAGAATATCATGGATTATGAGAATTATTCTACTAGTAAATTTTTGATCACCTCTTCTCGTAAACTTTTATTTAGTGTATTTCACTATGTATTTTATTCCAATAAAAGGCCAACTAATAATTTATAATCTTTGTGAAAATAAATATTAAATGCAATGCTGTTAGTATTGGCTGTCTACAAGTTTCATCTATTAAGCTATCATAATTAAAATAGAGACATACTCTGTGCCTTGGAAGGATAGTCTCACAAGCATTGATCTTCTTGTTTGCATTTTTTTCTAATCCAGTTCTCTTTCTGTTTCCTTTTTTCCATGCTGACTTTGATGTAGCAGACCACTTGGGGATTGAATTCATGGGTAAGACAAAACAATTTATTCCTTATATATTCTGAGATCACTTTATTACTGTACATATTGTTCTCCTCTATCTGATTATAATAAAAATGTTTCATTAGGTCCTACTAGCTGTCAAAAATCTTTTAGTCCATTTTACACAAGGTAACAGCTCAAAGTAAAAGCCTCAATACATATCCAGTAGGGGGTGTGATGATCAGCGTATCTGAAAGTCTGCAAAAATAGGATAAGCCTCTAGAACAGTATTTCTTAATGGTACACGTACTTGATAGTCAACAACAATTCAAAAATCTTTATTATTGTTTTCTGCTAAAATCCCCTTTCCTCTTACAACCTGGATGTGTTGGTATGTGTTAGCATCAACACTAATTTTTATTGTAAACATGGACCCATTTCCATTAACAAAATGAAAATAATTCATCTTTAAATATTGTTAAATGATTATTAAATATATTAATGTATTTCACATTCTTGAAAATATTAGAATGTCTTCACAGAACTTTACTTTCTGCATTTGTAGACAATTGTATTAAAAATCAGAGTTAATTTTGAGTCTATTTCAAGTTAAGTGAAACGTTTGCTATGGAATTCCATATGAGAATATACTTAATAGCAAAGAGTTAGAGAAACAGAAATAAATCCACGTTTGAGTTTAGGTTCTTCAAATTCTGCCCATTTGAATCTTGACACCTTTTCCCTCTTATTTAAAGTAGATACGAATTCTTGCTTCTTATGTGTCTGTTGGTTGTGAGAATTTAGAGAAATTCACTTGTACTCGTTCATCCATTTGTCTATTCATTCAGACTACGCTTATCTAGTCTCAGAAAAAAATAAATGAAGGCAAATTACTAGAGAAAAGCCGGGCAAAGTATCTTAACTCTACACAGGCAAGCTTGGACTTGTGAGATGTAAGAAGTGTGGAAAAGCTAGTAAGTGTTTAGAATAGAATATTAACACATGTATTAAATGGAGTGATGAGGAAAGCTACAATTGACTACAAATTTCACCATTTGTGTTCTTAGATAGTAGGCTGTTACTGAAAACATGCTGACAGAGGAGAACATTCATCGGAGATGCTTATGAGATAAGATGTAGAAATGTGAGTCTGAGAAAAGATGCCACATTGGTTGTATTGATGGAAGTATGGGAGTTTTGGATTAGTAGATCCATTTTTGTATGAGAATTTCTCTTCTTTGTTTCATGACCTTGCTCATAAGTGCTCTGCTAATGAGCACTACTATCTCATTATGGAGAAGGCAGATAGCTCAGTTACTGCATGTTTGAGACACTAGTAGGTAAACCTGGTTAAAACACAAGAAGGGTAATGAAACTGGTTGTTTCTCAACTGAAGTTTCAGTTCAATTGTGAAATGAGTGGTTAGTATAAAAGTACTTAAAATGAGTTTTCAGGTTGGGACTATTTGATTCCTGATATATATATATTGCCTTGGAGGAAAGGTATTGATCCATAAGCTGGAGCTATGAGGAATGTCTTATATGCAGATAGGTGATGACAACTGTAGATGCTAATTCATAGCAGAGATGGGTTTACAGAATTAGTGAAGATACTTTTCAATTACATTACATGTCCACTTACATACTTGGCTAAATCTAAATATGGAAAATAATGGTTGTGACTTTGCAATACCTTCAATTTAATCTGTGATTACAGAATTGATGTGGATAAAATGTTTTCCATTGAGGATGATGGAATAAAATTATTAAATCAAAATTCATATGGAAAGCAAAGGAGTACCCAATGTGTATATGAACGATTTTTTTATGGTCTGTTGGTGGGCAGTATATCTTTACAACAACTTTGTTTGCACATGTGTCTGTAGGGTAGAAGAATTGTTTAAATGAAATTTACATTTGCAGAACTCTTAAGTTCACAGCAAAATATACTAGAACATTTAGAGACATCCTGTATAGCTCTCACATGTGCAGACCCTCCCAGTTGTTTCAATTTCCCACCGGAGAGGTTTGTGTGTTATCTCTGGTAGTGCTGCATACACTTTTCACCCTAAGTCTGTGATTTTTCACAAGAGTGGCCCCACATTCTTCTGTATAATGATGTTCACACACAATTAGCATTAGCATAAAACATTTGCTGTTCTGCATCACCCCACATATGCCTTTCCTTTTCTCAACACTTGACATTCATGAATTTTTTTTTTTGCCTTTCCCAGAATGTCATGAGGTTGGAGTATATTTTCAAAGAGAAATAAGCTTCAATGTCCTTATTTTAACATCCCGACGACAATTTTCCCTCCCTTCTCTTCTCCCCTTTCCCTCTAACTACACCCACACACTTCCCCTCTTCTTCACACCAGCATTCACTCTTCTGATTCTTTTCAGAAAAGGGCAAGTCAGACACAGCTTATCAAATTGCAGTAAGACTAGGTAACTCAGTAGGACTAAAATGTCCCAAAAGCAGGCAAAAAGAGAAACAGCTCCTGCTCCAACTCTTAGGAGTCCCATAAGATCAAGCTAAGCAACTGTAACATGTGCAGAGGGCCTAGCTCAGTTCCATGCATCCACCCTGGTTTAGCCTGGTTTAGTTTTAGTCTCTGTGAGCCCCTATGAGTCCAGGTTAGTTGATTCTATGGCTTTTCTTAAGATGTCCTTGATCTGTCTGGCTCCATCTATTCTTCCTCCCTTCTGCAGGACTCCCCAACCCCCTCCTGATGTTTGATTGGCTTTACTGTCTTTGTATTTGTTATGATAGCTTTGTAAGAGTAAATGTATTTGATGAGAAGTACAGTGTTAAGAGACATCAGTACTTTCCTATCTTTTCAAGTTTTTACAGAAAATCTCCTTTTATTGCTGTGTAATATTCTTGGTACTATTATCATCCAGATCACCCACAGTTTGTTTATTTATTTAACCTCACAAAATTCATCTGCTTGTTGGCAATTCTCACTATAACCTCATGATAAACACTCTTGTCTGTGTGTTGTACTTCTGTTAAATCATATGGAGTGCATACATTGTTTTATGAGAAATTGCTTTAGTCTTGTAGAGTGTCTATTCCACATTGTATTTCAGTCAGAAATACAGGAACAATATTGTTGCTCCTCATCGCTGTCAGGACTTCAGCACGGTCGGCATTCTCGACTTTCCCATCTAACAGGCATTCATGCCTTCACTCTCCTGCCACTTACCTGTTCCTGCCATCTAATGTGAAACATACTTCTCACTATGCTAATTTGCCATCTGTAAATCTTTGGTGAGTTGTAGGTCAGCATCTTCTGTAGAGTGTTGACTATTTTTATAAAATGTAGAATATTAGAATTATTTTATACTTTGGATATACTTTTAAAATTACTTTCTGTCAAGAAATAGCTTCTCTTTATTGTCTTGCCAGTATACTTCACAGACAAAAAGTATAATTTTAGTGAACTGTGATGGTTATTTAATTCTGTCTTCTGTACTACTTGCCTTTTAGTGTTCTGTCTAACATGTCATTGCCCTCTATGTCATACTAGGTAATTTTCTTGTCGTGTTATATTTTGATTTTTTTTTCTGAAGACTCAAACAAACCTACCTACATTTATTTGGTTTGCATGAGATAGACAGCTATTTGAACATCACTTGTTGCATTTGGTATCTTCTCTCAGTTGACCCTATCTCTGTGTATCTATCTGGGTAGTCTTCTCTGTTCCATTTAACTATCTACAATTCTCTTGTTAGTAGCTTACTGTCTTGATTATTATGGCTTTTGAGGAAATCTTGAAGCCAGGTAGTGTCAGCCTTTCTTTCATTTTTTCTTCTTCAGTCATTTCCTATTATTTTTTGAATCAGTTTACAAAGAACAAAAATATGACTCACAATGGTTTGTTCATGGCTTATATTGATTATCCAGACAAAGGAAAACTTGGTTTCTTGACAACATTGTTTCTTTCCATAAGTGGTTATGAATTGCTTTCCTGTCATTAGAATTTGGAGAGTTATCCCTAAGCATTTTATCTTTGCAGAAATGATAATCTAAATATAGATTTTGTTTATGTGTTTAGTTTCTAATTCTACTTGTCCATTATTGGTACTTAGGACAATGGTTTTCTATTGTTTATTAAATGCCTACTGCATAGGAATTTATTAGTTACACAAAGGTTTGATTGCTCTTGGTGCTCCTAGATTGTTTTATATTTATTTATCAAAGTAGACACACACACACACACACACACACACACACACACACACAGCGAGAGAGAGAGAGAGAGAGAGAGAGAGAGAGAGACAGAGACAGAGACAGAGACAGAGAGACAGAGAGACAGAGAGAGATTGCTTCTTCCTTTCTAATTTAAATTATTTTTAGCTCCTTGTCTTATTTGATCATCAGGACTCACAGTATCATACTGAAAATTCTATAAGAGGTAATATGATTACTTACTTCCCAATATAGTGAAAAGCTTGAGTTCCTTATCATTTAGTATTAAATGTGGGATATTTATAAATATGCTTGCTGAAGTTGATGATGTCTTCTCAATTCCTGGTTTTCTTAGAATTTCTAATGATAAAAGATCTTTTTTTTTTAAAGATTTATTTATTATTATATGTAAGTACACCATAGCTGTCTTCAGACCACACCAGAAGAGGGCATCGTTCTCGTTACAGATGGTTGTGAGCCACCATGTGGTTGCTGGGATTTGAACTCGCGACCCTCAGAAGAGCAGTCAGTGCTCTTAACCACTGAGCCATCTCTCCAGCCCCGATAAATGATCTTTTCAAGTATTCTTTCTCAATCAAAAGCTATGATCATGGAATTACCTTTAGATCATTGAAATGAAAGATTACATTAATCACTTTTCAATGGCTGAAACAGTCTTGCATACTAGGAAAATTTAATATGATAATGTCCAATTTTGTTTTACTGTGTCCTAGGACACCTTCTTTCTAAACTCACCCATCTAAATTTCAATGACATTAATTTTCTTCTTATTTGAGGTACAATGCATTTCACAAAATAATATAAGCACATGTTTTAGTTGCATGTGTTTTCACCAAGACTTGACATTCCCAAAGAGTAGGCATATCCGTGTGCCTGTCGATCAGTTTCAAAACGTAAAATCCTCAAAGAGCTACTAAAAAAAATGCCTATTTTACACTAGGCTCCAAACCATATGCCTAAAGCTTCCTGCTACTATTTAAACTTATACATTTCTCACTTACTATATGCCAGATATATTGAAGATGCAAATATGTATTTCAATCTTTTAACACCAAAGTGCCTTAGGATTGAAAAGAATTTAAACTAATCAGTGCTATAAAATGTTATGGGAAAAATCCAACAAGAGAAAGAAATAAAGAAGCTATTAAGTGCATTTGGAAAGCATTAGGACAGGATCCCAGTGCAGAAGGCAACTGAGCATCAGCTAAGTGGATAAGTTGCATTAATGGTACTAGAGGAGAAATTTATATGACTCCTTTCTGCTTCTGCATTACTCTGAGTTGGCTCTTTCAGGTTCATTCTCTGGGTCTAAGTATTGTCTAGGCTTAGAGCTGGAGAGAGAATATCAACTTCACTGAAAAGAATTAACCAAAACCCTTTTCTGGTTAATTTATTATATTTAAGAGATAATTATACTATGTAATAATCCATGACAAATCCAATGTCTGTGAAGCTGTCAAAATTCAGAAATAATTTTCCTCAATTATATTCATAAATTTTTCTTAATGACATTTATAGGATTTGTACCATGAAACATTTAAAAACAAATAGTATTATGGAATACACTGTCAGTTAAAGGCTAAAATTAACTGCCACAATTAGGGTAATAATTTGAAGATACACATAAGATACAGAATTGTGTTTTAAAAATTAAGATTATAGAATTGATAGTAAACTGCTAACAAATAATTTCTTTTTAGTTTGGGACTTAACCTTTGTTTGTTTATGTTATGCTTAAAATAGAAGCTTTTAGGATCCAATGTAAGATGTTTGTCTCAAGATATGACTCCTTTAACATATGGAATAAGTGAAGTTCTTTGTAAGTTAAGTCTCTATTGGATTATGTAAAACCAGTCGCTCCTCCATATGTGATACTTGCTCAAAAAAAAAACATATCAAACAGGCCACACATGGAATCACAATGATGATTAACATATTTTCTCACAAACACTAAGACATTCTTTTTTTTCTTGAATATATTCTTCATTTAGATTTCAAATGTCATACCC
Source organism: Apodemus agrarius (assembly GCA_964023405.1). Classification (NCBI taxonomy): domain Eukaryota; kingdom Metazoa; phylum Chordata; class Mammalia; order Rodentia; family Muridae; genus Apodemus; species Apodemus agrarius. The sequence goes on along the minus strand of OZ030013.1, from coordinate 102,110,933 downwards.
TTTCCTGGTTTCCCCCCTCCCCCAAAACCCCCAACCCATCTTCCCACCCCCTGCTTCCAAGAACATGCCCCCCTACCCAACACACTCCCACCTAGCCTCCTCAACTTCCCCATGCTGAAATTGAGCCTTCATTGGACCAAGGACCTTTTCTTCCACTGATGCCTGACAAGGCATTCCTCTGCCACTCTTTTGGCTGGAAACATGTGTATCCCTTACACCAAGAATTTCTTGTCAAGTGCTTAGTCATAGAACATTTATCCCATGTCCATTGGAGTTCTTATGCAACAGTTTCATCTGACAATGCCATGATGCAATTCATGATCTAAGAATCAAATATATTTGTATAATTGCAAGTATAATGTCCTTGGAAAACTTTACCAAAACACAGAAAAAGGTTATTATATGAAATATCTTTTGTGCAAATGTCTTTTTTTCTCTTTTGAAAAATACAATGAACAATATTCCATTTGTTCACATTCATATTTATTGAATATTTCTATTAGTTGTTTGACCTTGTATCAAGTATATAATAATATATTTATATATGGTGTGTTTGAAGAAAGTCTAGAATGATTCTAAAATTCAAGAAACAGATTTTTAGAAGATCATGTTTTTATTAAAATCTTAAATTGCAGTAAGCTAATTATTTTGAACTTAAAACAAAACATTAAGTTTTCTGTGAGATGATGTATGGAATTATGCTGTATTCTAACTATATGATGCTATTTACATACATAATTTTAGAATTAAACAATTTATTATTTCAAGTTGATCATATGCTAAGTAGCTTTCCCCCCCCCGTTTTTTAAATAGATTATTTGATGTACTTTAGTGGTCATTAAAGAAAATCTCATGAGAAATGGCCAGATTCTAATTCTATATTAATAGTGGATATCATTTATAGCTCTTCTGCATCTTATAAATTAATCTGTATAGTTTCCCTTTAAGTCTAACAGGCTCACAGTTAAGTGAATTAAACTTTTTGTTTTAATTTGTGGATTTTCATTACAAATCTGGAAGTGAGAATCTTTCTTTCTCTAGATGATACCCGTGAATTATAATTATTTGGAAACAAAAGGGTTGTCCTTGATTTATAAACATAATGTCTTATTACAAAATAAAATGGTAATTTGTGGACAAACTATTTATAGTATATTTTAAGAGACAATGTAGCCAAAGGGTATAATTCTTCACATACACTATTTTCTGTGTTAAGTTGCCTGAATAATCAACTGTGCTAAATTGTCATAACAATATTGAATAGTATGTGCCAGAAAAGTTGGATGATCTTTTGAACTCTCAGAAAAGCATATTGTAGCTCCCTTTATATAGTGACCATATGTGTCAAAGCTGAAGAGCATCTAGGTTTATTTTTTTTGTCCAAAGAACAAGAAAATAGAAGATAGAGAATTTGAGCTCAGATGTATCTTGTACTTGAGTGTTGTAGATAACTAAGTGCTGGGCACATCCCAGTATGAGGGCAGCATGGGAACACAAAGAGGTTGTGCTTTGGAAATGTTTTTGATGATAATGCTGTTCTTTATGATAATGCTGCCCTAGGATTTTGGAGGCCATATGTCTTCTTTGAATACCATCTCACATAGCTGGTCATCAGAGTCTCTCATATGCAAAAATCCATATACACTATAGTATCTGAACATTTCTCATCAAGTATAATATGTTTTGAGAGACTGGGTTGGAATGCCAGTAGGGAAATGATTCAGCAGAATATTGGACTAAGCAAATATATACCAGAGGACATAAATTACAGGTAGTTGTAGCCCAATATTTAACATTAATCACTATTAATTACTGAAATACAAATTTAAATATGTAAGTATATTTCTTATTATTTCTCCTAGGTTAAATATGAATGTGGATGAATGTATATTTATAGGCAAAATTCATATAAATTCCTGGATCAACTAATAAACTTTCATTTGTAGATACTATGAGAAATCTTAAACTATTTAAAAAAAAGTAGTGCTCTTCACATAAACATAAATACAAATACATTTTTGCTAGGGTATCAATGTGCTATTTTTTAAAAAACTGCTATACAACTACATTGGTATTTACCTTGGAGGTACTGAATTCATATACTTCTGAAAATCTTAGAACATTAATGGTTTATGGTAGATCTTGCCTCGGGTCACTGCGGGTAGCTGGCAGCTGGGGCCAGGTGTGTGGACAGAGTCCTAGCCTAACATTGACTACCCTTGCCTGCACCCAGAGCCAGAGCAGCTCAGCAGCAGGAGGTCTGTGCACCGACAGCTCTGTGGCTGTCACCAATTGCTGGGGGCCAGCCTGATCAGTTTGCAGAGGAGGGCACCATCTTGCCTCTGGTCACTGTGGGTGGTTGGGGCCAAGTGCATGGTCAGATTCCTAGCTTAACATTGCCTACCCCATGAGGCTCTTGCCTGCACCCAGAGCCCAGAGCAGCTTGGGGGCGGAGGTATGTGAACCAAGAGCTCAGTGGTGCACCCAGAGCCAGATCAGCTTGGCAGGTGGTCTCTGCACCAACCCACATGGGCACCAACTTGCTCAGGGGTCTGTGCCTGGAGTACAGCCAGAGGTCGACATATTGCCTCAGGGCACCACAAACAGCTAACCAGAGAGAGCTCTGTGGACTGAGAGCGCCACCATCTAGGCTCCAGCAATCCAACCAGGGAAGCTGCAGTCCTGCAGGGAATCCCGTGGTTAGACAGAGCCTCGAGATCCGCCACCATCTTGGAGCTGGTGGCCTGAACAGGTCATCATAGAGAACCAACATAGGAGCTCAGATCTGTGGAAAAAATGATCTGATTCTAAAGAGCTGGCAAGTAGGCAGGGCAGGAGGAGATGGCGGGAGATTAATTGTGCATCCAGCAGCAAGCTGGGAGCAGAGCTGAGGAGTTAATTAGGAGCCCAGTAGCTGAAACTGTCCCGGTCTCCACCTGGGATGTTCTCTACAACAGAAGCCCCAAGCGCCAGGCTCACAGGAGCTTCAAACACCAACCAGTAACAACAAGACCAACTAACTTCAGAGATAAACAGATGGCAAATGGCAAATGTAGGAACATAACTAACATAAGAAATCAAGGCAATATGGCAGCATCTGAACCCAATTCTCCAACCACAGCAAGTTCTGGATACCCCAACACACTGGAAAAACAAGAGTTGGATTTAAAAGTATTGGTCATGATGCTGCTAGAGGAACACAAAAAAGACATAAACAAATCTCTTAAGGAAATGCAGAGGAACATGAATAGGGTAGAAGCCCTTACAATGCAAAAACAAAAAACAATTAAAGAATTACAGGAGGATATGGATTGACAGAAGCCAATAAAGAGGAAATGAAAAAAATCACTTAAAGAAATGCAGGAGAAATTGAGTCAAAAGGCAGAAGTCATGAAAGAGGAAACACAAACATCTCTTAAAGAATTGCAAGAAAACACAAATAAACAAGTGAAGGAACTGAGCAAAACCATCCAAGAGCTAAAAACAGAGGTAGAAACAACTAAGAAATGACAAAGGGAGACAACATTGGAGATAGAAAACATTGGGAAGAAATCAGGGGTCATAGATACAAATATCAACAACATAATACAAGAGTTAGTAGTAAGAATCTCAGAGGCTGAAGATATCATAGGAACCATTGACTCCACAGTCAAAGAAAATGCAAAATGCAAAGGCTTGTAACCCAAAACATCCAGGAAATCCAGGATACAATGGGAAGACCAAACCTAAGGATTATAGGGATAGATGAAAGTGAAGATCTACAATTTAAAGGGCCAGCAAATATCTTCAACAAAATCATGGAAGAAAACTTCCCTAACCTAAAGAGAGAGATGCCCATGAATATACAAGATTACAGAACTCCAAACACATTGGACCAGAACAGAAATACCTCCCGTCACATAATAATCAAAACCACAAACATACTAAACAAAGAAAGAATATTAAAGGCAATAAGAGAAAAAGGCCAAGTAACATATAAAGGAAGACCTAGCAGAATCACACCAGACTTCTCACCAGAGACCATGAAAGCTAGAAGATCCTGGGCAGATCTCATGAAGACTCTAAGAGAACACAAATGTCAGGCAAGATTACTATAACCAGCAAAACTCTCAATCAACATAGATGGAGAAATCAAAATATTCCATGACAAGACCAAATTTACATAATATCTTTCCACTAACACAGCCCTACAAAGGATAATAGGAGCAAAAATCCAATACAAGGAGGGAAGCTACACCCTGGAAAAAGCAAGATAGTAAACTTCTTCCATCAAACTCAAAAGAAGATAACCACTCAAAAACAAAAATAACATCAAAAATGACAGGAAGAAATAATCACTATTCCTTAATATCTCAACATCAATGGACTCAATTCCCCAATAAAAAGACATAGACTAACAGACTGGATATGGAAACAGGACCCTATATTTTGCCTAATATATAAACACACCTCAGGGTCAAAGACAAACACTACCTTAGAGTAAAAGGCTGGAAGTCAATTTTACAAGCAAATGGTCTCAGGAAGTGAGCTGGAATAGCCATTCTAATATCAGATAAAATTGACTTTCAACCTAAAGTCATCAAAAGAGACACAGAAGGTCACTTCTTGCTGGTCTAAGGAAAAATCCACCAAGAAGAACTCACAATTCAAAACATCTATGCTCGAAATGCAAGGGCACCCTCATTCGTAAAAGAAACCTTACTAAAGCTCAAAGCACACATTGCACTTAACACAATAATTGTGGGGGACCTCAACACTCCACTATCCTCAATGGACCAATCAGGAAAATAGGGACACAGGGAAACTCATTGAAACTTTGGACAAATTGGATTTAACAGATATAAAACATTTCATCCTAAAGCAAAAGACTATACCTTTTTCTTAGCACCTCATGGTACCTTCTCCAAAATTAACCATATAATTGGTCACAAGACAGACCTCAACAAATCTAAGAAGAAAGAACTAATCCCATGCCTCCTATCGGATCACCATAGCGTTAAAGTGGTCTTCAATAACAACAAAAACAACAGAAAATCCTCATACACATGGAGGCTGAACAATATTCTACTCAATGATACCTTAGTCAAGGAAGAAATAAAGAAAGAAATCAAAGACTTTCTAGAATTTAATGAAAATGAATGCACAACATACACAAATCTATGGGACATGATGAAAGAAGTGCTAAGAGGAAAACTCATAGCCCTGAATGCTTCCAAAAAGAAATAGGAGAGAACATATACAAGCAACTTAACAGCACACCTGAAAGCTCTGGAACAAAAAGAAGCTATTTCACCCAGGAGGAGTAGAAGACAGGAAATCATCAAACTCAGGGCTGAAATCAATTAAGTTGAAACAAAGAGAACCATACAAAGAATCAACAAAACCAGGAGCTGGTTCTTTGAGAAAATTAACAAGATAGATAAACCTTTAGCCAGACTTACCAAAGGGCACAGAGACAGTATTCAAATTAACAAAATTAGAAATGAAAAGGGAGATATAACAACAGAAACTGAGGAAATTCAAAAAATCATCAGATCCTACTACAAAAGCCTATACTCAACACAACTGGAGAATCTGGATGAAAGGGACAATTTCCTAGACAGATACCAAACACCAAAATTAAATCAGGATCAAATAGATTGTCTAAACAGTCCCATAAGCACCAAAGAAATAGAAGGGGTTATAAAAAGTCTTCGAACCAAAAAAAGCACAGGACCAGATGGTTTTAGTACAGAATTCTATCAGACCTTCAAAGAAGACCTAATACCAATACTCTTCAAATTATTCCACAAAATAGAAACAGTAGGAAAACTACCCAACTCATTCTATGAAGCCACAATTACCCTGATATCAAAACCACACAAAGATCCAACTAAGAAAGAGAACTTCAGACCAATCTCCCATATGAACATTGACACAAAAATACTCAATAAAATTCTTGCCAACCAAATCCAAGAACACATCAAAATGATCATTCACCATGATCAAGTAGGCTTCATCTCAGGGATGCAGGGATGCTTCAACATACGGAAAACCATCAATGTAATCCACTACATAAACAAACTCAAAGAAAAAAAAAATACATGGTCATCTCATTGGATGCTGAAAAAGCATTTAACAAAATTCAGCATCCTTTCATGCTAAAAGTCTTGGAAAGAACAGGAATTCAAGGCCCATACCTAAACATAGTAAAAGCAACTTACAGCAGACCAGAAGTCAACATTAAAATAAATGGAGAGAGACTTGAAGCAATCCCACTAAAATATGGGACTAGACAAGGCTGCCCCCTCTCACCATATCTTTTCAATATAGTACTTGAGGTACTAGCTAGAGCAATTAGACAACATAAGGAAGTCAAAGGGATACAAATTGGAAAGGAAGAAGTCAAACTATCACTATTCGCAGATGATATGATAGTATACTTAAGTGACAAAAAGAAAAAACAAACAAACAAACAAAAAACAAAACAAAAAAAAAAACTCCACCAGAGAACTCCTACAGCTGATAAACAAGTTCAGCAATGTGGCTGGTTATAAAATCAACTCAAGCAAATCAGTAGCCTTCCTATACTCAAAGGATAAGCAGGGTGAGAAATAAATTAGGGAAATGACACCCTTCCCAATAGCCACAATCAATATAAAGTATCTTGGTGTGACTCTAACCAAACATGTGAAAGATTTGTATGAGAAAAACTTCAAGTCTCTGAAGAAAGAAATGGAAATAAACCTCAGAATATGGAAAAATCTTCCATGCTCATGGGTTGGCAGGATTAATATAGTTAAAATGGCAATCTTGCCAAAAGCAATGTACAGATTCAATGCAATCCCCATCAAAATCCCAACTCAGTTCTTCATAGAGTTAGAAAGAGCAATTCTCAAATTCATCTGGAATAACAAAAAACTCAGGATAGCTAAAACTATCATCAACAGTAAAAAAAAATCTTCTGGGAAAATCAGTATCCCGGACCTCAAGCAATACTACAGAGCAGTAGTGTTAAAAAACTGCATGGTATTGCTACAGTAACAGGGAGGTTACTCAATGGAATAGATTGAAGACCCAGAATTGAACCCACACATCTATGGCCAATTGATCTTTGACAAAAAAGCTGAAAACATCCAGGGGGAAAAATATCCTTTTCAACAAATGGTGCTGGCTCAACTGGAGGACAACATGCAGAAGAATGAGAATTGATCCACTCTTATCTCCTTGTACTAAGCTCAACTCCAAGTGGATCAAGGACCTCCACATAAAACCAAACACACTAAAATTAATAGAAAAGTAACTGGAGAAGATCCTTGAGGACATTGGCTCAGGGGGGAAAGTTCCTGAAAAGAACACCAATAGCTTATGCTCTAAGATCAAGAATAGGCAAATGGGACCTCATAAAATTACAAAGTTTCTGTAAGGCAAAAGACACTGTCAAAAGGACAAATCGGCAACCAACAAATTGGGAAAAGATCTTCACCAACCTACATCTGACAGAGTGCTAATATCCAATGTATACAAAGAACTCAAGAAGTTAGACCCCAGAAAACTAAGTATCCCTGTCAAAAAATGGGGTACAGAGCTAAATAAATACTTTTCACTTGAAGAAATTCGGAGGCTGAGAAACACCTTAAAAATGTTTAACATCATTAGTCATTAGAGATATGCAAATCAAAACAACCCTGAGATTTCACCCCACACCAGTCATAATGGCTAAGATTAAAAACTCAGGAAACAGCAGGTGTTGGCGAGGATGTGGAGAAAGAGGAACACTCCTCCACTGTTGGTGGGACTGCAAGCTGGTATAACCACTCTGGAAATCAGTCTGGCAGTTCCTCAGAAAACTGGACACCATACTTCCAGAGAACACAGTCATACCACTCTTGGGCACATACCCAGAAGATTCACCAGCATGCAATAAGGATACATGCTCCACTATGTTCATAGCAGCCTTATTTGTAAAAGCCAGAAGCTGGAAAGAACCCATATGTCCCTCAATGGAAGAATGGATACAAAAAATATCATATATATACACAATGGAGTACTACTCAGCCATTAGAAACAATGAATTCATGAAATTATTAGAGATATGGATGGAGCTGGAGAACATCATACTAAGTGAGGTAACCCAGTCTCAAAAGAATACCCATGATATGCACTCACTGATAAGTGGATATTAACCTAGAATCTTGGGACACCAAAGACACAATCCACATACCAAATGATGTCCGACAAGATGGAAGGAGTGGACCCTGGTTCTGGAAAGGCTCAAAGCATCAGTGTAGGGGAATGCCAGAACAGGGAAGTGGGAAGAGGTGTATGGGGGAACAAGAGGAGGGAAAAAGGCATGTGGGACCTTTGGGAGGCAGTGAACCAGGAAAAGCAAAATGAAATGCAAATATAGAATATATCCAATAAAAAATTTAAAAAATGGTTTATGGTATATGGTAAAATATGAGTTATATCATATTTCTTATATACCATATTTATGATAGGAGATTTGAGATAATGAGTTACTTTTGAAGAAGGCATCAATATCATTTAGGACTAAGGCTTCCAGTTGCTTCTAGGAAAATACTTTCTAAAATGGCATAAATAAGCACATAGCTTAATTTTCCTTATTTTATTATATATTTGTAATATATAACTTTTTTCATATAGAAATAATTAATATCAAACAGATAATATTGGATTTGGGAATTGTCAAATCTCACACGAAAGAATTCAAGATCTTAAAGATTACCAAACAGATTACATCAACACAACAAATGTATACAAGGGTCGATGTCTTCATAACTTCAAAGTATATTTCAAAAATTTAGCATGTACAATAAAATTTGAGAAAAAAGCAGCAAAAACGTTTATATTGTCACAGGAAATTAATTTCTTGAAATTACTTAAAATTTTAAAATGGCCACTTTTTTTAAGAAGGAGGGAGAAAGACACACACACAAACACACACACACCACACACACACACACACACACGCACAGAGAGAGAGAGAGAGAGAGAGAGAGAGAGAGAGAGAAGAGATGAAGCCTCATGATAGGTGTGATTAGTAGTCTTATGATGGTACAGCTAATCGGAGTATTGGAAAAATCATCAGACTGGGATTGTACCAGGCCAGAGCTGCATAATAAGTCACGTATAACAAACACTTGGATTGTCACTTCAGTGCTTGGAGAGATTTATAAGCCAATTAATGAAACTCATTTGGGGTTAATTTGATTTTTGTTCTACTTTTACAGGATAGAGAGTGGTGTTTCCTAAACACATTTACAATGTTAATATCAATAATATTTTGTATATGTTAGATATTTCAAATGCGATTCAACATACAGTGTTTTTTGGTTATGATGAATATAGTAAATCCTAAGTCTATTAGGCCAGGAGTACTTGCATGGCTTACACATACATGCAAGCGCACACACACACACACATACACACACACACACACACACACACACACACACCTTTGAATAAATATTTTGGGATACTATTTCTCTCCTGAAGCTTTTCAAACCCTCTGTGATGCCTCTGTAATTTTGTGACACCTAGAAAGACAGGGAAAATATTTTAAACTTTACTTATATTAAGAACTGTTTTTCATGAACCTTAGAAACCATGGAGAAAAAGAATATAATGAAGCCGGGCATGGTGGTGCACGCCTGTAATCCCAGCACTTGGGAGGCAGAGGCAGGCAGATTTCTGAGTTTGAGGCCAGCCTGGTCTATAGAGTGAGTTCCAGGACAGCCAGGACTACACAGAGAAACCCTGTCTCGCAAAACAAACAAAAAAATATATACCAAAAAACAAAAAACAAAAAACAACAAAAGAATATAATGAAATGAATGTCCTCACCATGTTGCAATAATTAAGACTATTTTTTCCCTTAGAAAAAAATAAGATTACTGTAGAGTGGAGATAAAGAAAAGAAATAATTGACAGAAAAAGGAAGAAAGTAAGTGAATTAATAACACAAAGAGAAAAAGGTTTGAGGAAGTATCAAGTTCCATGTAACTGAATAACCATATATGTGACGGGATGCTTTTTGACATGGCTGGTCAAGAACGCAGATCAGACTATGCTAATTTTTTCTGCTTTCAGAAGGAACATCCACCTTTTTTCTTAGGAAAGCATTCCGAGGTTTCTGGCAGGATAATGACCTTGAATAAGTAAGTTCTTGTGTCTTTAGCCATGTGTAGTTTGCTTGTAGGTATTATGGACAGAGTACCAGAGGACAGACCAAATAAATATTCACAAAACACAGTTGTTTGAACAGCTCTGTGGGCAACAGAAAAATGAGTTCAGAAGTAGAGAAAAATGGCCAAAGAAAGCCAGGAAGCAGCAGGTCAAGGCAGGGCCACACAAGTAGACCTTAAACTTTAGGGGAAAAGCAATATGTCTTTCTTCAGAAAGAATTGGAAACATTCTAGTGAACGGGTTACAGTCCGTGGGACCAGTATGAGGTAATGTGCAAATATTAGTACTTATCAAATACAAGGACTTAGGTTCATATTAGCAAAGGAAAGAACAGTATAATAAAGCTATATGCAATTGTATTTAAAATTTAAGTAAAATTGGGGGATTTTCCTATGTAAATTTTCTGATGTATTTAAAATATAATCTACCCAATGAAAATTACCTAGTCTTTCATGGTCTGACTTTGTCTCCCTGATAGTCACTGCCTTATTACTTTCTCCCTTTTTCTTTCTACCTCAGGGCCCTTAATCTCTAGTTTCAGGACTGTGTGTCATATTTACCTGAATGTGTTTGGCTCCTAAAAAACAAGAAAAACCTAATTTCCAAGATAGTTAACCTATGACTATAGTCAGTACAGTCTAATTTATAGGTAGCAGACAACTTTGCTTCTTTCCTTGTATTCATTACTGTTCTGTATTTGTTTTTTCATTGTCCTTTTATAAGCTTTTTATTGTCCTTTTAATAAACTCAGGAAATAACTTCTCCTACCTAAGATATGAAAATATCTAATTAATGAAAGCATTCTTTACATGCATAATACTACTGTTATTCCTTACGTTTTTGTATAAGTTAATGTCATTTTCAAATTGCTAGGTCATCAGACATTCTGTGACAAAACTTTCTCTGAATATTGGAATATACTTCAGACTATTGCTTCATTTTCAATATGCAACATTTCTGCAAATATTCAGCACTAACTCTATCATGCATTTATATGATTAATTATAGTTTATTAACATATAGATAGCTAAAAATTTTTCTTTTGCCTCTTAACCCAAGATGTGAATTTTAAAGAAAATTATTTAATATCTTAATCAGCAAGGTAAAATAATGCCATTCAGAGAATTAAAATTTTGAGAGAGTTACTAGATTTATACCACTTCCACCATATCCTCTTTTCCACTTTTTCTTGTGTTCCCCAACTCCTTAGATAATTCAACTCTTCTTTAATTAAAACACACTCTATGTTACTTAACTCTTCTCATTGGAAAAATCAGTTCTGTGATGGCAGTCCTTTCCCAGTACTCAATCTCCAGCCCCATACTAAGCAGAAGATCCCAGTCTATACTGAACTCATTCTTTAAAAATATATTCCAAAATGCAAATCTTTCCTTAATATTTCAGTTGCTTAGATGGTGAAAGAGAAAAAGCCACAGGAGAAACTTCAGTCACACCCAAGTCCAAGTGGCTTAATTCAGCATGTTTACGAAAAAGATGTATTTTTTTCTAGCTATTTCTCCTGTTCATTTTCACATTGAAAACATAGTGTTCCTCTATAGGAGGACTTTTCCATGCCACAGCTTACAGTTCCTTTAGGAATTCTGTTTTGTGACGTTATAGGAATCGGTTTTTTTCAATGGGACTGGGCTCAGATGGAAAAGTCAAAGGAACTCTCTTTCTCAGTTAGGTTAGCTGCCTTGGTAATCTCTCTGCTTGTACTTTTGGGTACATACAGAAGAAGAACACTGTTGTGTCAATGGTGAATGTCATATAGACACTGATCACAGACATGGCTTGTAAGAATTCCAGTTTTACAAGTCATTGAAGGAGGGGCCTTATTGCTGCTTACTGCTCTCTGATAGAATCATGTGATTTCATAGACATTGTTTTTTTTTATTTCACTCTTATCAGGAACTTTAAACATGAAAAACATGAAATTGCCATCCTTGAGGTGTATTTGGCCTTTGAATATGAAAAAAAATTAATATCACATCCATTTTACTGTCCCTGAAAATACTAGGAGGGCCAGAGAAGTTGATGTATACACCAGAGAACTCTGTAACTCTGGACTGTGTGTCAGCGTGCCTGGTGACAGAGGAAGACAGAAGCATGCAAGAAAATATATGGTCACTGCGAACATGAAGATTAGATGTGAAAGCAACTGGATAACATAGAACTTGAAACATGATTGTTACCATAATGGTTCAAGAGCCCAATCTTATCCCTATACTCTCCCTGTGCGAAAACTACTATTCTTTCACCCTCTCAGCCCCAAGCATTTGGAGCTAGAACACAGTATATTCAGATAAAAATTTAGTGGTAGAAATTTTTCTGTAAATAAGGTTGTCTGATTTAGTGAATAAAAAATGTAATTATTTTCAATTTCTAGAATGCAACATATTTTTGATGACTGCATCTCGTGTTGCTCCTGAGTGCATTTATACCAAACCTATATGGGTCTTTTTGCATTAAGTTAAACTTGAAGACAAGTGTTCTGACTGGCAATCTTGCTTCTAGAGCACTGAACTATCTCTGTGTGAACTATCTCTGCTATGATCCATTTCTGTCTCACTTCCATGGCCTCATTGAACAATCATTATGTATGACTCAGAGGGGTATCAGCAGACAAAACAATAGGAAGAATAAACACACACACAGAGAGAAGAAGGCAATGGAAAAGGAGTGTGCTGCATATCCAGGAAGAAGAAGTAGAGACAAATCATACTAAGCTGTTCCAAATTACCTCTTGTGAGCTCTGGTTTTTTAAATAAGGCAGGCACAGCCTGTGAGCTCATTGGTTCCCAGCACACTGAATATTGCTGTCAGAGAAATTGATGAAGTATTTGAAAGCCAAGTACTTATTGTTAGTAAACTAGCTTAATATCTCAGATATGGATGCTTCAAAAAACAATGACAGCACACAAACTCAGTTTATTAGCCTTTTAGAACAAATGCAGCATTTAAAGCAACAGAAGAGGCAGTGCAGGGAGATATTAATGATGTGCTAACAGCTGTATCTTCATCTCTTTACCAGTCATTTGTTTTCCTATTATATTCAGGCTGCAAACTTCAGTCAGAAATAGGTTTATAGGAGGACATGCGGCCTCTCACCCTAATAAAGGGTAAAATGTCTTCTACAGTGGTCCCTAAAATTGCAACGGTAGAGTGAGTCTGCCACTCTATACCTGCGAGAAACAGGGATGCTATGGTACCCAGCAGTGTGACTTTGTGCACATTTTTTGAATCCAGGCTAATAAGCATCACATTTTGATTCTATCACCTACAGGATTTGAGACACACTGCCTGTCTGCTTGAATGCTTTCCTGTGGAATTATATCATATCTTCCTATATATTTAGACTAATATCTATCTGCACCTTAAAGTTTACTGGTATTATATTTATAATGCAATATATCATATATTCATTTCTTGACATATAGTCCCATATATTTAATAAGTATTTCTCTCTCTCTCTCTCTCTGTCTCTCTCTCTCTCTCTCTCTGTGTGTGTGTGTGTGTGTGTGTGTGTGTGTGTGTGTATAAATCCTCAAGGACAGGTTCAACTGGTCATGCACCCTTGAGTTCCCTTCAGTAATTTCTTGCAGCACATTTAGTGGGAGCGCCTAGAGAATGTCATCTAGGGGCCTGCAGAGGTACAGTAGAGGTGATAGAAACTCACTCAAATGGAGATGCCTACCTCTCCTGTAAGCCTCTGTGAGAACTAATTTACAACCAACCTAAGCCACAGAAAAAGCAATCCTTTTCATAACTGGAATAGGTGTTTGTGGTAATGGTATCAGTCTCAGTCATATGAGCCATGCTATCTAAGGAAATCATATTTAATGCTGAGTCCTTCTATCAGATTCCACTAAGCTTGCCTCCAACTTTTCTCACTTTCTTTGTAACAGTATTTCTTCCTATTGTCACATCCTCAACAATTTAGGATCATTTTCTCCTCTTCCAGAACTCCGTGATCTTCCCTGCTTATTTTTCTTTATGTCTTTTATTTCTTCTTGTTACAGCACTGAGACCTAAACCCCTTTCCCAAACCCAATTAATTATGTTTTCTGCTTAACTTTATTAGTTTACAGTGTCACTGTGGTTTATATGGTTTTTCCCCCTACACACTGTGAATTCCTCATGACAGCATTGCCTCCAAGTGTAAACTGTGTTATCTAAATCAAGCCAAAATGAAAATATTTACTAATTTGCTGCTCTTTTAAGCAGAGCAATGAAAGAAGTGTTGAGCTGTAGAACTAAGAAACAAAAAGATAATTAATCCCTGCACACTCAGCATAGAGAGATGGCCAGGTCCAACTACGGCCATAAAAATTTCTGTTTACAGAAGGGAAAAGAAGACAGCAAATTATCTCTCTCTGGTCCACTACAGTTTTTAACCTAGTAGGAAAAATATTATTAACAAACAGGCTTTTAATCAGTACAGGTTTGACTAGTGGTCAAATTAGCTACAAATGTCAGTCTCCTCATGGGTGGACATATGAGAGCAGGCAATTGTAAATATAAGTAAGCTATACCTATAAAGCTGATACATGTCTCACAGACACAGCCATGCAATTGGGATGACATAATATAATTGATTAAGAAGAAAACAGCATCCCCATCACTCCAGACACTCATATCTTGGCCATACTCCAGATGACATTGCTTAAAATGTATTTGCAGGAGAATTGAATTTTTCAAGACTATGTTACATATGAGGTCATGAATCTCTTTTCCTATTTAAAAAACCAAAGGCACTAGAAAGAATATGGTGATTTAAAATGTTTTTATTTTGGATAAAGTCCAACATGTACTTATATGTCTATTTTGAAATAATTCTTCAGTTAAGTAACTCCTTTCTTGGCCTCAATTTTCTCATCTGAAAGACAGGCAGCACTTATTTCAGTATTTCTTGCAATTGTTGAAACTAATCAGGCATTTTGCAGTCTACCTCTATCTGCTCTTTGACTCTTACCTTTACCTCTTTGTCTATCTCAAGCTCCTGGCAATTAGCTCACCTGATTCCTCCTGCCTTATTCCTTGGCCCCAGTTACTGCATTGGCTTTCAACCTCTCCCTCAGCTCATTCTTGAACCCAAGAAAAATTTGTTTTGATGTTATTTCTCCATGCTATAAGATATTTTCAATTTTAAAGTATATGATAAATGACATAATCTTAGAATAGCTCAGGTGTAATGTAGGATTGAAAATATTTCTTTTTATTGTCTCCACAATATTTATTTATTATTTATTTATTTACTTATTATTTTTCATTCCATAAATACTTTTATCTTTTTTATTGGATATATTCCTTATTTGCGTTTATTTTCCCTTTTCCTGGTTCCCCGCCCCACAAAGGTCCCACATGCCCTTTTCCCTCCCCCTGTTCCCCCATCTACCCCTTCCCACTTCCATGTTCTGGTATTCCCCTACACTGATGCATTGAGCCTTTCCAGAAAAAGGGTTCACTCCTTCCTTCTTGGCGGACATCATTTGGTATGTGGATTGTGTCTTTGGTGTTCCAAGATTCTAGCCTAATATCCACTTATCAGTGAGTGCATACCATGGGTATTCTTTTGAGACTGGGTTACCTCACTTAGTATGATGTTCTCCAGCTCCATCCATTTGCTAAGAGTTTCATAAATTCATTGTTTCTAATAGCTGAATAGTACTCCATTTATTACTTTTATCAACTGCAATTTTATCTTCAAAGTTGTAATGACTTTACTATGAACCCCTATATACCCTCGGTCACTTTGGTCACTTTTTACACCTTGGATGTTATAGTGAGAAATTTGGTTCTTTTTTTTTTTTAAAAAATGTATATTTGAGTTGAGTTTTATTGGTATTAAACTTTATTGGCTTAAATGTTATTTTGACTTATTTTTATAACTAGTTAAGATTTGTAAAAGATATAATAGTGTTTTACTTAGTTTTATGTATGAAACTTTAAATACACGGTAAATATATAAAAGAAAGGATCTTTGCCTCACATATTATGTTTATTTGATATACACATTAGACAATAAAAATCTCTGTGTTACTATTAGAAAATGAGCCAAATGCTGATTTTGACCATTATTGGTATAAAAATAGATCTGCTACAATTACTTGAGTAGAATATAGGACTTTGCACATAATTGTTTCCTTTGCCAAATTTTTTTTTAAATTTTAAGCATTTTTCTTTCCTGTTTAAAGAAAACACACAGGTATTTGTATGCATTGATTCTTAAGGTGACAAATTTGATTAGACATTCTGTCCTGTGGATATGTTCTTTGAGAGCTTATGTTATAGTGAGTGTGAATGCTTTTATTTGTTTGTAGAATGGGATCACAACCTCAGAATGGCAGTTGAAACTTGTATGCCTTCTATTGGCTTGACATTATAAGTGGAAAATGGATTTGATTCATTAAAGTCATCCTGCTCTCATCCACTCACAGACACATGCATCTATACATCATTTAAAATGAAATTAACCCAATAAAAAGCTATATAAGTAAATACATAAGACATCTTTTGGAAAAATTGTTCTTTGTCACTTGACTGCCAACCCCCTATGAAATCTTGGAAAGTGGTTAATATATGGTTTTGTTTGAGAATCTGTCATACCAATGCTACCAAATGTATATGCATATCTATTATTTAAAAATTACCCTGTAAACCTTACTAGGTTGAATATCTCTGACAGAACCCATGTTTCACGAGGTACTCAGTTTCAATATTGTTTTATATTGAAATTGATTACTTTTCTTGTTCCTATTATTCATCTTCTTACGTATGGTCTATTTTTTATTCATTTGTAAGTTTATTTTTCTTTGCCTTGGATATCAAGTCTCATCTCCAACACCTATTAAACATATAGGATTCAAAGACTCTTTAGAGGAACAGGGATATATTATTAATACATCTAAGCATTTATTTTAAAATTCAGGTGGGATATTAGGTTTTGAGTCTCTTTCTACCAAATGCTTACTTTTTCATCTCCATTATTTTATCCTTTTCACTGACTTATTCAATGATTGAAGTACAAGGGCCAACCAAATCCGGGACTTTGAGGTTTGGCACTGACATTGATAGCAATCAGTTAAGAAATTTTCTATAGTTATAAGATCAGAGCAAATCATGGGTAAGGGGGAACCTTGAGGTTTGTGAGTTTGAAATATCATCTGAAATCTATCTTCTCTCTCTAGTACACAAAGAGATGCTAAAAGACTTACCTACATTTAGTCAAATGCACAGATACCAACTAAAATTGAACAGCCAGGCTTTGTTGCTATTTAGTTTGGTTTTGTTATTTTGGCAATGTCAATTGTCAGTTATTAAGAAGTCTATGGTGTCATTCTTAGTTTTCCTATGTATGAATGTTCTATATGTGTTCATATGTACATACATGTATATGGTATGCAGAGTTCAATATTTCCTCTATTGTTTTATTTATTTATTTATTTATTTTATTTATTTATATCTTCTACTAAAGCTGGAGCTCTTTGGTTTAGCTTTCTCACTATCCAGAGAGTTTCATTAATTTGCCTGCCTCTAGCTCTCTAAGGCTGGGAATAAATGAGGATGCCCTCATAGCAATGTTTTTACATAGACGATAGGGATCCTACCTTAAGCCCTCATGCTCATGTTGTCCCAGTGAATTTTGCTTTTAAAAGGCCATGTTATATACATTTAGATGCACAAATAGAGTTGTTTGATTTCTATTACTATATCATGTGACAGCAAGATGGAGCACACCTTTAATCCCAGCACTTAGGAAGGAAGAGGCAGGTGGATTTCTGAGTTTGAGGCCGGCATGGTCTACAGAGTGAGTTCCAGGACAGCCGGGGCTATACAGAGATATGCTGACTTGAAAAACAAAACAAAAAAAATCAACTCATAAAGAAAAAAGATTTATTCTTGTTCACAGTTTTGAAAGTTTCGATCTTAAAACATTTGGCCCCATTACCATGATTTGGTGAAAAGGTAACATTTCATGGCTAGAGCAAATGAGAAAGAAAAACCTAAGGTCATGACCAGGCAGTGAAAGGACTATCAGCCTTCAAAGAAAAAAAAAAAAACTTCCAAAGACCAAAAGGCCTCTCTCTAAGCTACTGCTAAATGCCACATTACAACAGTGCTACTTGGTAAACAACTCTTAATCCCAAGGATGCTTGAGGACTATAGCATTAAATGCAAACTACAGCATTAAATGTGTTCCTTTTGTGATGATCCTGTCCAATTAGCTTTGATGCTTGATGATCTCTTAGTACGATCGCTATAATGAACAAAAATGGCTTGTTATAGGAACAAGTTTAACTTTCAGAAACATCACAGAGACTGTAGTAGCCATTCATATTTCCAACATGACTGTAATGTGATATAGCAATAGAGAGTAGTTACCACTTCTAGGTGCTGTTAATATGTTGCTGTTTTCATTAGTCAAGGACTATTCCATTGGTGTCCCTCAAGCATAGCTCAGAAAAAAGGAAGTACCCGGTTGTTATTCATGGTGACTAAACTTCCATAACAGTCTTCTAATATCTTAGCATGCCCTGGCTCCGAGTATTTTGAAAAGCTTTTTCTACTCTTACCTAGGTGACATTTAAACTTTCTTTATATTGGAAAACAAAAATAAAGTACAGATATGGTTCAAAGAGTTTGTGACAAATTAGGCCTTGGCTCAGAATTAAGCTTTCTGATCTCTGCTCTACAGAGAAAATTGCTAGAATCAGCATTCATATTTGAGCTTCAAGTAAAGGCTTTGTTTTGCAATTTGCTTTGAGATAATAGAGAAAATGTGAAGGATAGCTTTGCATATATAAATCTCAGGTATATTCATGTTAGTCTACTTTGCATAGTTTATATTTGCAGCTTGTTATATAATGCTAAATGCATTCTACTGAAACAGACACTTAAAGGTGAAGGGATCAACATTTTGTCAACAACTGTGCTGTGGTAAGCAGGGAGTAGAAATTGTTCAGATTCAGTTTCTTCCAAATACTGCCACCATTCCAAAAATGAGAACACTGTACCATGTAAAAAACTAAACACATGGAATTAAACATATTATTGTATGTCAAATCTTGTGTAGGTACAATCAAAATAATTGTAACCTATATAAAAGTAATTTATAGTAGAGAGAGTAGAACTGAGTTCCCCTGGCTGGTTTTCAACTGGGATTTGCAAAGTCAAGTTAAGTAATTGATAGATGTTTGAATAATGTATATTTTACATTCATTTAGAGTATAACCTAATAGCAATTATTAATCTAAAAATTTGAAAATTAGGAATATAGCATGGCATAAAATTATACAACACTGAGATAGGCTATTTAGAATTTATTTTCTAATTTTATTCAGTTATTTGTTTCTTTCCCTTGATATATTTATTCATGTACTTTTTGTGTTATTTAAACATATTTCCAATCATTGTTTTGGATTCTATGCTTAGAAGTTATTCCAAGTCGCTTTCATTGGCTACCATCACTCAGGGATAGGGATTAGTAATTTTCGATATACAGGCAGTCTTGACTTTTTGTATTGTTTTTGTTTCTGCTCTAGCACTTGCAGAGCTGGGGTTAGATTTTTACGACTGAGGTTGAATGTCGACTTTATTCAATATTAGAATGACTACATCAGCCTGTTTCTTGTGACCTTTTGCTTGGAAAATTGTTTTCCAATCTTTTACTCTAAGGTAGTCTCTGTCTTTATGTCTGAGGTGAGTTTTCTGTATGCAGCAAAATGTTGGGTCCTGCTTTTGTCTGTTAGTCTATGTCTTTTTATTGGAGAATTGAGTCCATTGATATTAAGAGACATTAAGGAGAAGTGATTGTTTCTTCCTGTTATTTTGGTTATTAGAGGTAGAATTATGTTTGTGTGGCTCCCTTCTTTTTGGTTTGTTAAAAGAAGACTAATTTCTTGCTTGTTTAGTGTGTAGTTTCCCTCCTTTTGTTGGTGTTTTCCATTCATTATCCTTTGAAGGGCTGAATTTGTGGAAAGATATTGTGTAAATTTGTTTTTGTCATGGAATACCTTGTATTTTTTCTATCTATGGTAATTGAGTGCCTTGCTGGGTATACTAGCCTGGGTTGGCATTTGTGTTCCCTTAGGGTGTATATGACATCTGCCCAGTATCTTCTGGCTTTCATAATCTCTGGAGAGAAGTCTGGTGTAATTTTGATAGGTCTGCCTTTATATGTTACTTGACCTTTTTCTCTTACTGTTTTTAATATTCTTTCTTTGTTTAGTGCATTTGGTGTTTTAATTATTATGTGATGGGAGGAATTTCTTTTCTGGTCCAATCTACTTGGAGTTTTGAAGGCTTCTTGTATGTTCGTGGGCATCTCTTTTAAGTTAGGGAAGTTTTCTTCTATAAGAAGAAATTTTGCTGAATATATTTACTGGCCCTTTAAGTTATAAATCTTCGCTTTCTTCTATACCTATAATCCTTAGGTTTGCTCTTCTCATTTTGTCCTGTGAACTGGGTTTCTGGAACGGAAGCCGAGGGATGGATGGGGAAGGGCTAAAAAGAACGAGGGCCAGGACGATAGGTTACCGATCAAGGCCAAAGTTTAATGGAGGTCTGGCAATTTAACTGCTTGGGTGAGCCCCTCCTCCCAGACTCCTGCATGGCTCTTTGTTGGGTGTTGACTCCACTGCTCAGGCAGCTGGACAGGTCCCCTGCTCAGTTCAGGAATTCATAGGTCTGGAGGAACTTCACCTTCATGCTGAGCACTCTACCCTAGGTGAAGCAGGATTCCTGAATAGCACAGGAATCCCTGCTCAAAGGCTGGGAGAGGAAGTTCACCTTGACCAATGTCAAGTTCCTACCATGTGGCATGACACCCCAATATGGCTCTGTAAACTTTTTCAGTTTGTTGGAGTATGTAGGACTTGCTGTTGTGGGAGAACTGGGTTTGCATGGTGCCATGTTGCCTTGGTTTCTGTTGGTAACATTCTTGCATTTGCCTTTTGCCATCTGGTAAACTCTGATGGCAGTTGGTTCCACTGTCTCTGGTTGGAGCTTGTCCCTCCTGTGGGCCTGTAAGCTGGTCTCATATGAACTCGAGAGGTTCTACAAGAAGCCAGGAGGCACATCTTTGAGTATGACCACGTGGATTGTTCTAGTTTGGCTTAAATGAAAAAATGAGCATCTGCTCTGAGTGTGGTGAAGTGTACCTCTGTGGGTGGGTCTCTTTCTCCCTCCCTCCCTCCTCTCTCTCTCTCTCTCTCTCTCTCTCTCTCTCTCTCTCTCTCTCTCTCTGTCTCTCTTGCCAGAGGTACAATATGTGGATCCTTCTCCATCATATCTTCCTGGATACCTTTATGCTTCCCACAATGATAGCAATGGAATAAGTCTATGTAAGTCAGGCCAAATAAATGTTTTCCTTGCTAAGAGTGGCTGTCGTCATGGTGTCTCTTCAAGCAATAGAAACCTTAAGAAACCCTAAGACGCTAACTTACTAATGTCACCATACATCTAACAGAAGAAAATTGTCAAGAAAAAAGATGTGGTAGTGGGGAATGTAAAAATACCCATGCTCACCATTATAGAGTTCTAATATTCTTGCCTTGATTAAGTTGGGAAGTGAAATTTGAAGGGAAACAGTAGCAGTAGTCACAGGGCAATGGTATATCATTAACTCTGAAACAATTCTTAGGCATCCTACTAATAAAATTAGCTTTGTCCTTTCCAACTGGCATAGCCTTCAAGAGCTCCTTCTGATTTGTAAAGATAGCTATGTAGCTACAGAGAGATGGTGGCTTCAGTCAGATACCTGAAGGCTGCTGGTGACCGATAGCCAAGGAAGCCAATATGCTTGAAATAATTTAATGGACTCTGTTCTCATAATCCTTGGATTCTATGTAACTTTTATTAAAAAATATAGGGAAAGTAGATAATCTCCAATCCAGGCTGGACATATGGAATATATGTTAAAATAAAATCCATAAATGTGCTATTTTTTTATAGTTCAACCCAGGTAATGAGACATGTGAAGAAGCAGAACAGGGTTATTAAATTAGAAGCCTACTGCCCCTTTATGAATCTATATTACAGGAGAGATTACTGGATTTGTTGAAAGATCTATACAGATGTAGCTATTTTCCACCTCCAAAACAATAATAAAATAACTATCAAATTTCTGCTATGATTTTTATCTTACTCAATATTTTATTCCTAAATACCATAGTTTAGTCATTTTTATTATATACATATACACATATGAAGATATATGTGGCATATGATCGTACATGTTTATATCTCAAGCATGTACATATGATGTTAATATATCAGTCACAGGAATATAATTTTCTCTTTCAGCTATAAATAAATTTTAGCTTGATTATATTTTAGATTGATTATATTTTGGTTTGACAATATTTATATTAGAAATAATCCTTCCTTGAAGTTTGTGGTATCCATATTGTATGAGTTCATTTCTATGGTGTATTTTTGAACCATGAGATAAGTTTATCCTGCATTTTGAAAATAATCTAAAAGTTTTATTGCTATTTATTTATTATTTTTCTTTTGTTTTCCTAAAGAGGCTAATTAATTTATTCTCTGGCTCAAACTATTAATTAACATCTGTTGTTTCATAGATATCCATTGCTGAAATAGTCCCTATTTAATCTCTTGCCATTCTACATTGTATTTAGTAGTAATTTGTCTTTTCCAGATGAGGTTTCCCAAGAACCATCAGTATTTTTTAATTTAATTTAATTTAATTTAATTTAATTTAATTTTATTTAATTTTATTATTTTTTTATTTTCTATATTCTTTGTTTATATTCCAAAGGCTTTCCCATTTCCCCACTCCCCATAAGTCTCATAAGTCCTGTTCCGTCTGCCAGTACCCCAATCAAACCCCTCCCACTCCTCTATCCTGGCAATCCCCTAGAATGCTGCATCAAGCCTTTCCAGGACCTGGGCCCTCTCCTTCCTTCTTCTTGGGAATGATTTGATATGTGGGTTGTGTTTTGGTTATTCTGAACTTCTGGGCTAATATCCACTTATCAGTGACTGAATTCTATGTGTGTTCTTTTTTTTTTTGAATGAGTTACCTAAATTAGTATGATGTTTTCCAGTTCCAACTATTTGCCTAAAAATTTCATGAATTCATTGTTTTTAATTGCTGAGTAGTATTCCATTGTGTAAATATACCACATTTTCTGTATCCATTTCTCCATTGAGGGACATCTGGGTTCTTTCCAGCTTCTGGCTATTATAAGGCTGCTATGAACATAGTGGAGCATGTGTCCTTATTGCATGCCTGGGAATCCTCTCGATATATGCCCATGAGTGGTATAGCAGGGTCCTCCAGAAGTGTCATGCCTAGTTTTCTGAGGAATCACCAGACTGATTTCCAGAGTGGCTGTATCATCTTGTAATCCCACCATCAGTGGAGGAGTGTTTCTCTTTTTCCATATCCGCGCCAACATCTGCTGTCTCCTGAGTTTTTAATCTTAGCTATTCTGACGGGTTTTGATTTGCATTTCCCTAATGACAAATGATGGTGAACATTTCTTAAGGTGCTTTTTAGCTATCTAAAGTTCTTCAGGTGAAAATTCTTTGTTTAGCTCTGTACCCCATTTTTAATAGCGTTATTTAGTTTTCTGGGGTCTAACTTCTTGAGTTCTTTATATATATTGGATATTAGCCCTCTGTTGGAAGTAGGCTTGGTGAAGATCTTTTCCCAATTTGTTGGTTGCCATTTTGTCCTGTTGATAGTGTCCTTTGCCTTACAGAAACTTTGTAATTTTATGAGGTCCCATTGGTCAATTCTTGATCTTAGAGCATAAGCTATTGGTGAAGAACCATCAGTATTATTTGACATTTTGGTAATCTGTTCTTTTATAATGTTAGAATCCTTATTCATTTTCTAGTGGTTTTTCTTTTCATTTTTTTATTGAATTCAATAAGGGCTAGGGTTTCTTTGTTTGTTTTTCTGCTTTTGTTTTGCCATTGCTTATTATTTTGAGATAGCATCTACCTGTGTAACCAAGATTGGTCTGAAACTTGCCATGATGTGTAGGCTCATGATGTGGAACTCAGTATCTTGCAGCCGTAATTCCATAGGTATTGGAATGTATTGTTGCATTATATAACTTAAATCTGTAATTCAGGCATGTTAAATAAATCAGATTTCTACACATATCCTGGTTATTACTGGCTATGTATGTTCCCACATGAACTTTAGAACCAATTAGTTATTTTTGAAAATCGAATAGAGCTCACTTCAATTTTCTTTGAAATTACAGTAAAACTATAAATGGCCCTGGAAAGTATTGATAAATCTTTAAATGCTATATTTTCTAATAATTATTTATACTGTAAGTGATGCTAAGTCCTTTCTGTTCCTGTAGACCCTTGACTTATCTCAGTGATATTTTATAGATTATTGCCTAGAGGTCTCATACGTCCTTGTTAGATTTATCCATGACATTTAGTTCTTTTGATGCTCCTGTAAATGATATTGATTTTTCAATTGCATTTTCTGCTTAGTGGTTCTACAGAGAAATCCAATTGATTTTTATGTATTGAGTTTATATCAAACAACTTTCCGTACTTATAATTTCCCTATAGATGCTCTGGAATGTCTACAAAATCCTATTACTTGAACATATGCATATTTTTATTATTTTTACATACTGACTAGAGAATCTTAAACAAAATTCCAATCCAAATTAATATTAGGTTTCATTGCTTTATAATTAGTCTCAAGAATTTTTTAACACATTATCCTTATGCTTATTTCTATGTAGATATCAACAGTTAGATAAAGAAAGGTTTTATTATTTTGCAACAATTTTATGAAAAGAAGAAAGAGTTTCCTGAACATATTGACATCAGCCTTTGAATCTGTTAATGAAATAAAATAACTGTATTATTTTTATGTGTTAAGGCAGTTTCCTATACCTGGAAAAAATTCAAGTTGTCTGTCACATATTCATCATTAGGATAGTGAAAGAAATATGTGTTTAATTTTTTAAGGATATTTTTCATACATACACAAAATTGGAATTTTGCTCTCCCTTTTTTATTCTGAGGAAATTAATAAATATTTATTCAATTTTAGCTCTAAGAATAAAAATAAAAATCTGTTATTTCTTGCAAAATCAGACAAGTAGTACACAGGAAAAGAAACAGAAATCAATAGACAAAGAGAAAGAGATTAAAAGAAAATGCATAAGAATAACTTAAAATATGAGTAATGATAATATATATTCATAAACATATCAAGAACTACCAGAATTGTGCATAGGTACTATTTTCTAAATAGAGACTTCCTGGAGATCAAATTCCTAGTACCTAATAAAAATTTTAATGCATGATATAACATCAGAATATAGAATGTATGGATTATACATTTCAGAATATCTATGAAATTGATAGAAAAATAACATATTTAATTCCCATATTGTAGTGCAAAGTTGTTACTAATGAAGGTACTTAGTATATCAAAGAAAAGAGTAGACCATTTAATAACATAAAAATCATAATTGATGCCTTTAATTACATAATCAGTATTATCATTAATATTCCAGAAATGTATCTACATTTATTATAGATATCTTATTTAAATGATCAGTATAATTTCAACAAATTTTGAGATTTTAACACTGATACAAGTTATTTTGCGACTATAGTTCAATAAAGTTTCAACTTCCTAATTAATTAGAAGAATGAAACATATATAGTTAGTAATTTTGATACTTTTATAATTCTTGATTAAGAAAGGACAATGTAACTTATAAAGTATTTGCAATGGACAATAAGAAAACTATGTCACATAATGGTCTATAGCTATATAGGATGGGAGTGGTAGATCAGATGTTCAGGGCAGTCACTGCTCTTCCATGAGACCTGAGCTTAGCTCTAAACACCAGTGTTAGTGGGCTCTTAACTGTCTGTAACTCCAGCTCAAGAAGACACAATGCCTTTTCTGTCCTCTATAGCATTTGCATGAATTTGCAATAAAAGCTATGGAATATGTACTTGACTGTTATGCCATGATTTTTCATGTGTATACAGTGTGTTAGAAAGTAGAGTATAGGAAAGATATCAAGATTGGTGTATAGGGAGTGAGATAAATGTGAAATACTGTAGATGAATAGATGAATATTACAAATGGATATAGTTGAGCATCACTCTAAGACAGTGTAGTAGATGAGTGAATAAATGTAATAAGCAAAATGTAAAATAAGGGTAAGTATATATGAAAATCCTATAATGAAACAAATTTTTGTGCTATATCAAGATAAATACAAAGTTAAAATGTCATGTGCATAAAAAGACTACCTCTGTAGAAGAGAAATATGATAAAAGAGGAAGTAGTAAGGGAGTATAAATGTTTATACTTTAAAAATAAGACATTCACTTAGGGTGGATAATTTCCTTTACTCTTCACTTTCTCTGTGACAATCAAATTATTTGTACTTTACTCAATTTATAAAAATACTAACATCAAAAGAATAGTTGGGAAAATGAGAAAAAGGTGTATAATGATTTTCACATCCAAAGAAAATGTCCATTAAGAATAACCTTATACAGTGTCCCAAAGTTAAGCTGTCCCACAACCCTTTGTATGCAAATCCAGCCTGTAGACAGCTGGTCTCCCAGGAGTGCTCTTACTCCTAAGCCCATAGGTGAGACCAGCAATTTCTCTCCAATAACTTGCTAAAGAGGGACCTGCCAAGAGCAGACAGGGAATAGGAACCACTGATCAGCTGGGGACAGGATCATTCTGGTCTTCCTCTGTGCCCCAGAGCTAAGGGTATCCTATAGCCCTCCTTACCCAAATCCTGCTCAGAGAGATCTGGTCTTCCCAGGGGTGCTGACACACGTGATACCACAGGATCACAGGCCCACAGGAGAGACAAGCTGCAGTTGTAGGCAGCAAGACCAGCTAACACCAGAGATAAACAGATGGCAAGAGGCAAACACAAGAACATAAGCAACAGAAACCAAGGCTACTTGCAAACATTAGAACCCAGTTCTCCCACAATAGCAATTCCTGGATACCCCAACACATCAGAAAAGCAAGACTCTGATTTAAAATCACATCTCATGATGATGCTAGAGGACTTTATGTAGGACACAAATAACTCCCTTAAAAAACACAGGAGAACAGGTAAATAAGTAGACGCCCTTAAAGAAGAAGTGCAAAAATCCCTTAAAGAATTATAGGAAAATACAACCAAACAGGTGAAGGAATTGAACCAAACTATCCAGAATCTAAAAATGGAAGTAGAAACATTAAAAAAAATCACAAAGGGAGACCAGTCTGGAGATTAGAAAATCTAAGACAGAGGTCAGGAGTCATAGACACAAGTATCACCAACAGAATAGAAGAAATATAAGAGAGAATCTTAGGTTCAGAAGATACCCTTTGACAACAGTCAAAGAAAATGCAAAATGCAAAAAGCTCCTAACCCAAAACATGCAGAAAATTCGGGACACAATGAAAAGAACAAACCTAAATATAATAGGTATAGTAAAGAGTAAAGATTTCCAACTTAAAGGGCTAGTAAATATCTTCAACAAAATTAATAAAAAAAAAAAACTTCCCTAACCTAAAGAAAGAGATGTGCATGAACATACAAGAGGCCTACAGAACTCCAAAAAGACTGGACCAGAAAAGAAATTACTCCTGTCACATAATAGTCAAACACCAAATGCACAAAACAAAGAAAGAATATTAAAAGCAAGAAAGGAAATAGTCAAGTAACATATAAAGGCTGACCTATCAGAATCATACCAGACTTCTCAACAGAGACTTTGAAAGTTAGAAGATCCTGGTAGGTTGCATACAATCCTTAAGAGAAGACAAATGCCAGCCTAGGCTTCCCAGCAAAACTCTCAAT
Source organism: Apodemus agrarius (assembly GCA_964023405.1). Classification (NCBI taxonomy): domain Eukaryota; kingdom Metazoa; phylum Chordata; class Mammalia; order Rodentia; family Muridae; genus Apodemus; species Apodemus agrarius. Next base: position 102,082,893 of record OZ030013.1, on the reverse strand, counting down.
TACCATAAAGGGAAAAACCAAGATATTCCATGATGAAACCAAATTTACACAAAATCTTTCTACAAATCCAGTCCTACAAAGGATAATAGATGGAAAATCCCAACCCAAGGTGATAAACTATACCCTAGAAAAAGCAAGAAATTAATCTTCTTTCAACAAATCCAAAACAAGATAGCCACCAAAACATAATTCCAACTACAACAACAAAAATAACAGGAAGCAACAATCATAATCCCTTAATATCCTTAATTTCAATGGACTCAATTACCCAATAAAATGGCATAGACTAACAGACTGGACCCAGCATTTTGAAGCATAAAGATAATGTACCTCAGTGACAAAAACAGACACTATCGCAGAATAAAAGGCTGGAAAAAGTTTTCCAAGCAAATGGTCCTAAGAAATAAGCTGGAGTAGCCATTCTATTATTAAATAATATCAACATTCAACCAAAGGTATTAAAAAATAAATATTTTTTTTGAAATATTTTTTTTTGTTCTGAAATATCTAGAACAAAAAGAAGGCAAATACATCTAAAAATAAGTAGTTTGCAGGAAAGAATTAAACTCATGGCTGAAATCAACCAAGTAGAAACAAAAAGAATTAAACAATCAACAAAATCAGAAGCTGGTTTATTGAGAAAACAGGATAGATAAATCCTTAGCCAGACTAACCAGAGAGCACAGAGACAGTATCCAAATCAATAAAATAAGAATTGAAAAGGGATACATAAAAACAAAATTTGAGGATTTCAAAAAACATCAGATCCTGTTACAAAAGCTTATACTTAACAAAACTGGAATATCTGGAGGAAATGGAAAGTTTTCTAGACAGATATCAGGTACCAAAGTTAATCAAGGTCAAAGAAACCATTTAAGCAACCCCATAAGCTTCCCCAAAATAGAAATAGTTATTAAAAGTCTCCCAATCAAAAAAAAAAAAAAAAACCCAGGACCCAAGTGATTTAGTGCAGAATTTATTCAGACTATCAAAGAATACCTAATACCAATACTTTCCAAATTATTCTACAAAATAGAAACAAAAGGAGCCCTAAACAATTCTACGAAACCAGTTATGCTTATAGCTAAACCACATAAAGACCCAATAAAGAAAGAGAACCAATTTCTCATATGAATATCAAGGCAAAAATACACAATACAATTCTCAGAAACCAAATCCAAGAACCTATCAAAACAATCATTCACCATGATCAAGTAGACTTTCTCCCTGGGATGCCTGGATCGTTCAATATTGGGAAATCCATTAACACAACCCACTATGTAAACAAAGTCAAAGAAAAGGAACACATGATCATTTCATTAGATGCTGAGAGTATTTGACAAAATTCAAAACAACTTTATGATAAGTCCTGGGAAGATCAGGAATTCAAGGCCCATACCTAAACATAGCAAAAGCAATATACAACAAACCAGTAGTCAACATCAAAGTAAATGGAGAGAAACTTGAAGCAATCCCATTAAAATCAGAGATTAGACAAAGCTGCCCACTCTCCCCTAACCTATTCATAGTACTCAAAGTATTAGCCAGAACAATTAGACAACAAAAGGAGATCAAAGGGATAAATATTGGAAAGAAAGAAGACAAAATATCACTATTTGTAGATTATACATGATAGTATATTAATATGACCCCAAAAATTCCAGCAGATAACTGCTAAACCTGAGAAACAACTTCATCAAACTTGCTGGTTGTAAAATTAACTCAGACAAATGAGTAGCTGTTCTCTACTTAAAGAATAAACAGGCTGAGAAATAAATTAGAGAAATGACACCCTTCACAGTAGTGACAAACAAATCAAAATACCTTAGTTTGACACTAACCAAGCAAGTGCAAAATCTATGTCAAGAGGATTCCCCTGCATGCAATAAAGACACATGCTCCAACCATGAGATTCCACCTCATACCAGTCAGAATGGCTAAGATTAAAAACTCAAGAGACAACAGGTGCTGGCGAGGATGTGGAGAAAGAGGATCACTCCTCCATAGTTGGTGGGATTGCAAGATGGTACAACCACTCTGGAAATCAGTAAATTGGGCATGACACTTCCAGAGAACCCTGTCATACCACTCCTTGGCATATACCCAGAGGATTCCCCTGCATACAATAAAGACACATGCTCCACTATGTTCATAGCAGCCTTATTTATAATAGCCAGAAGTTGGAAGGAGCCCAGATGTCCCTCAAAGGAAGAATGGATACAGAAAATGTGGTATATTTATACAATGGAATACTACTCAGCAATTAAAAATAATGAATTCATGCAATTTGTAGGCAAATGTTTGATCTGGAAAATATCATCTTAAGTGAGTTAACCCAGTCACAAAAGAATACACATGAAATGCAATCACTGATAAGTGGATATTAATGAGCCCAGAAGCTCTGAATACTCAAGGCACAATTAGCAAATCAAAAGATTCCCAAGAAGAAGGATGGAGAGGACCCTGGTCCTGCAAAGACTGGATCCAGTTTTGTAGGAGAGTACCAGAACAGAGAAATGGTGTGGGGGTGATTAGGGAATGGGATATATGGTGAGGAGGGAACTGGTAAAGGGGAAAGCCTTTAGAATGTAAGCAAAGAATATAGAAAATAATAAAAAATAATAAAAAAAGAACTTCAAGTCTCTGATGAAAGCAACCAAAGATCTCAGAAGGTGGAAAGATATCCCATAGTGATGGATTGGCAGGATGAATATAGTAAAATTGGCCATTTTGCCTAAAGCAATCTACAGATTCAATAAAATCTCCACCAAACTTCCAAATCAATTCTTCATAGGAATAGAAAGAGCAATTTTCAAATTCATCTGGAATAACAAAAAACCTAGGATAGCAAAAACTATTCTTAACAACAATAACGACAATAACAACAACAACAAACTTCTGGGGAAATCGCTATCTCTGACCTCAAGCTGTATTACAGAGCAATAGTGATAAAAAATTCTATGGTATTGGTACAAAGACAGGCAGATAGATCAATGGAATAGAACTGAAGACACAGAGATGAACCCACATACCTGTGGTCACTTGATAATTGACAAAGGATCTAAAACCATCCAGTGGGGGAAAAAAAGACCACATTTATACTTATGTTGTACAGCTAGGTGCATTTTTATTTTATTTAATTACATTTCAAATGTTATACTCTTACCTGTTTCCCCCCTCTTCCAGAAACCCCTTCTGTTATCCCCCATTCCCATGTTTCTATGAGGGTGTTCCAGAACCATTTGTTGAAAATGAAATGACAGCATTTTTAACAATTGATGAAAGGGACCACATAAAATTTCAAAGCTTCCATAAGGGAAACTATCAATAGGACAAAATGGCAGTTAACAGACTGAGAAAAGATCTTTACAAATCCTACATCTGATAGAGGGCTAATATCCAATATATAAAAAGAACTCAAGAAGATAGACTCCAGAGAATCAAATAACACTTATAAAAAATGGAGTACAGATTTAAACAAAGAATTCTCAGCTGATGAATATTGAATGGCTGAGAAACACCTAAAGAAATGTTCAACATCCTTAGTCATCAGGGAAATGGATAACAAAACAACCACCTCACACTAGTCAGAATGGCTGAGATCAAAAACTCAGGTGACAGTAGATGCTGGTGAGGATGTGTAGAAAGAGGAACACTACTCTATTGGTGGGATTGTAAACTTTACAACCACTTTGGAAATCAGTCTTGTGGTTCCTTAGAAAATTGGACATAATATTACCTGAGGACCCATCCATACCACTCTTTGGCATATCCCCCCAAAATGCTCCAACATATAACAAGGACACATGCTCCACTATGTTCATATCATCCTTATTTATAATAGCCAGAAGCTGGGATGAACCCAGATGTCCCTCAACAGAGGAATGGATACAGAAAATGTAGTACATTTTACACAGTGGAATACTACTCAGCTTTTAAATAGAATGACTTCATGAAATTCTAAGGCAAATGGATAGAATTAGAAAATATCATCCTTAGTGAGGTAACCCAGTCACCAAAGAACACACATGGTATGTACTCCATAAGTGGGTATTATCCCAAAAGCTCAGAATACCCAAGATACAATTCACTGACCCTATGAAGCTTAAGAAGAAGGAAGGTCAAAATGTGGATGCTTCAGTCCTTATTAGAAAGGGGAACAAAATACTCATGGGAGGTAGATGGTGTGAGGGACTGGGGAGAGAGCAAGGAGATAGAGAGGGAAAAAGAGGGGGGGATCAGGTATGAGAGGACATGGGGACATGAGGGTCAGAAATTTGAACAGAGGTGTATGACAATGGGGGATGGAAAACTGGAGGCAGCCAACCCTAAGTCCCAGTGCCAGGAAAGCAAGAGGCTCCCAAGACCCATCAGGGATGAGATTAGCTAAAATGCCCAACTAAGGGGAGGGAGAATCTGTAGATACCGTATCCAGAGGTTTGGCAAGGTTCTCTGGTTGGGGGATGGGGCCACCCATTCATCTCCAAATTCTTTTTGTTGTTGTTGTTGTTGTTGTTGTTGTTGTTGTTGTTGTTATCAAGACAGGGTCATCTCCAAATTCTTAACACAGAAGTACTTCTATCTAAAGGAAATATGAGGGAGAAAGTGTGGAGCAGAGACTGAAGGAACGACCATCCTTCAGACTACTGCACCTGGGGATCCCTTCCATATACAGATACCAAACCCAGACACTATTGCAGATACCAAGAAATGCTTGCTGACAGGAGCCTGTTATAGCTGTCTCCTGAGAAGCTCTGCTAGAACCTGACAAACATGCATGTGGATGCTTACAGCCAAACATTGGACTTAGCATGGGGTCACCAATGGAGAAATTAGAGAAAGGACTGAAGGAGCTGAAGGGATTTGCAATCCCATATAAAGAACAACAATATCAACCAACCAGAACCCCCAGATCTCCCAGGGACTAAACCACCAATCAAAGATTATGCATGGAGGGACCCATGGTTCCAGCTGCCTATGTAGCAGAGGATGGCATTGTCTGGTATCAGTAGGAGAAGAAATCATTGGTACTGTAAAGGCAGCATAGGGCAATGCCAGGGCCATGAGGTAGTAGTAGGTGGATAGATGGGAAAGCATCCTCACAGAAGCAGAAGGGGGGTGGGAATCGAATAAGTGGATTCTGGAGGAGAAAGAGGAAAGAGGATAATATCTGAATGTAAATAAATAAAATATCCAATAAAAATTAAAAAAAAGAATAATCCTACACACAAAACCATAGGCAGTTATATAAAGCTCAGAGTAGGAAAGATGGTTCTCCTTAGGGTAGACTATGTTGTTGTTCAGTGTCCAAATATCATCCTGAAAACATAAATAAAAGTAACACTATAGGGCATTGACAGGTCATATTTTGGCATATATATGTATATTCAAACACATATGTATAAAGTAGCAATTACTGGAAAAGAGGCCATGAATTGACAGAGTGCGAAGGGTTGTATGGGAAGGTTTGGAGGGAGGAAAGCAACAAGAGAAATGCTGTAATTTAATTATAATATTGAAAAATACCCCCCAAAATCTAAAGAAAGACAAATAAGTTCTAAGATCTAATATGTCCTCTGAACCTCATTTATGAGACCATCTGCAGTTTTACTTCAGCTTTGCAGCATAGGAATTGTGGCTGTTGAGATTATGTGTGTTTTTTCTATCTTGGGATTTTTCCCCTTGTGATTCAGAGAGAAACTTTTAACTCCTCTGCCACCTTTGATTTGCTATATATGAGTACACAGGCTCTTGAGACTTGGAATTTTTTTCTAGTTCTTTTTTTTTCTTTTTCTTTCTTTTTTAGATATATCCTTTATTTACATTTCAAATGATTTCCCTTTTCCTTGTTCCCCCTTCCTGAAAGTCCCATAAGCCCTCTTCCTTCCCCCTGTTTCCCAATCAACCCCCTCCCGCTTCCCTGTCCTGGTATTCTCTTACACCTGCATTGAGCCTTTCCAGGACCAGGGTCCAGGTCTTCCATCTTCTTGAACATTATCTGATATGTGAATAGTTTCTTGGGTATTCTGAGCTTCTGGGCTAATATCCACTTATCAGTGAGTGTATACCATGTGTATTCTTTAGTGATTGGGTTACCTCACTTAGGTTGATATATTTCAGTTCCATCCATTTGCATAAGAATTTCATGAATTCATTGTTAAAGCCCAGAGAGCCAAATAACCCTATTAAAAATGGGATACAGAGCTAAACAAAGAATGATCACATGAGGAATATTGAATGTCCGAGAAACACCTAAAGAATGTTCAACATCCTTAGTCATCAGGGAAATGCAAATCAAAGCAAACCTGAGATTCCACCTCACACTAGTCAGAATGGCTAAGATCAAATAATCAGGAGACAGAGGTGCTGGTGAGGATGTGGAGAAACAGGAACACTCCTCCACTGCTGGTGAGATTGCAAGCTGGTACAACCACTCTGGAAATCAGTCTGGCGCTTCCTCAGACAACTGGGCATGATACTATCGGAGGGCCCTGTTATTCCCCTCCTGGGCATATACCGAGAGGATTCCCCAGTGTGTAATAAGGACATATGCTCCACCATGTTCATAACAGCCCTATTTATTATAGCCAGAAACTGGAAAGAAGCCAGATGTCCCTCAACAGAGGAATGGATACAGAATATGAGGTATATTTACACTATAGAATACTACTCAGCTATTAGAGACTCAGAAACTCTTAACAGTTTCTTGTCTGAGGACCTGATTTATTGAACCTGTAAGGCTCCACAGGTGCAGAATGGTAGGTTGCATCTTTTTTGCTTTTGAGGAACTGAAATAATTTTATCTTCTTCCAATTATATTATGATCAAAGTAAACATAAGATAGATGTAAAGTTGCTTGAGAAAATGTGTCCCCACATAACCCTTACCCACAAAAAAAGAAATATTGGGCAGGATTATATTTGTTCAAGAAAGATTTGTCAATTTAGGTGTATGCTTAATGTACAGAAAGTTCAAATTATATATATATATATATACATATGTGTGTGTGTGTGTATGTGTGTGTGTGTGTGTGTAATGTATCCTCTCAAATCATTGTTTGTCTACTTTTCAAATTGCATAATATGATTTATATGGACTTTTTAACTTAAAAGTCAGTCTTACGTAGGGTTTTATGGCTGTGAAGAAAAATCATGACTTCACTCTTAATGAAAGATCTAATTGGGACTGGCTTACAATTGATGAGATTTATTTCATTATAATCATGTTGGGAAACACAGTAGTATGTAGTCAGACATATTGATGGAAGAAATGAGAGTTCTACATCTTGATCCACAGGCAGCAGGAGACCATGTTTCACACTGACCTGAGGAGATCTCAAAGCCTGTCTCCAAAGTGTCATAATTTCTCCAAGAAGGCCAAACCTACACTAACAAGGTCACATTACTTCTTAGTAATGCCACTCCCTTTTGGCCAAAGATTCAAACACATGAGTCTATGGGGCTGTACTTATTCAAACCATAACCAAGTCAGAACACTTTCATCATTTTTTACTGTATGTTAATTAGAGAAAACAAATACTAATCTATATTTCAAAATATTTTAATAGTGTACTTTAATGTCATTAATTACATCACACCTTCTGGTTTCTTTCAACCTCTTCTACTGATCATGTTCCTTGAATATTCTCTTTATGACCTTTTAAAAATCTAGATCTCTGATACTCTTAAAAACTCTATGATGTCTTTCTGAGAACCTGACTTATTTCTGTCATCTTGATTTGTACATGATATTGTTACCTTTATATTCCTTTGGGTCCCAGTTGACTGGATAGCTTGAAGGCAGGAAGCTATGCCATTTATTTCTGGATCCTAACCTTAGCATTGTTCATTACTTCCCATGGGCATTTAACATACTATTTCATGTGACTGTATGAAACAAAGGAAGATACAGATTATCTCTCTTTCCTAGGAAGTTATGAAGAGGATGACCTAAGCATGAAAAATTAAAATTCTTTCAATATGAAAAACAATATGAAAAACAATGTAGGATGTAAACTTTTATTATACTAGAGAGCCCTGACATTAAAACAGCAGTTGTTTATTATAGAAGGTAAGTGAACATCAAAGCTTAAACTTCAACTCTGTAAGTTACTGACTGAACAAACTCTCTTTCTTATTATATTAAGACACAGATCATGACTTTGCTGTGTTGCATGGCTCTTAAGAGGATCAGACATAATTCAATATGTTAAAACTTCAGTGGTAAATTAAGAAAGATTGCTCAATCATAAACAGCATCTTTTCAATTAATATTTTAAATAAGAATTCTTAAATGCTTTAAACTCTCTTCTAGCCCACCACCAATTAGTGGTAGTGAAAAGGAAAGGTCAATAAGGCAAAGACAGTTGTTGGCCTCTTTAGAACAATTCTTTGGAGTGAATCCAATCTGGATGGTCAGGATACCAGCAGTATAGTTCACAGGAATCAATAGCACCATCTTGATTCATTCACAAACACAACTCAAGAATCACCAAGGACAGTTCAATCCAGAAGAAACTGCTAGGTTCTCCAATTGGCTTGAGTGTACAGAAGTGGCAAGAAGCTGGCAGAACACTACCAGAAGTTCTTTGGTGTGTTTCTCTCTCTGAATTCAAGACAAATGATGACCTACCACACAGCCTCATACATTGTCTGTTGAATTATATTTATACCCTTTCCAAAAATCAAGCATCCACCTAGTAAAATATCACATGTTCGTCCAGGCTCCATGTAGAAAAATTCCATGTGTCTGTTCTCAGCCAAACATTTTCCCATGTGTCTGCTTCAGCAAAACATCCTCTCAGAGACAGTTTTCAGAAAAACATCACATAACATAACTGAGTCTCCCAAGAAACCAGAGATTTCCACTATAAGCATCTTCTAATTCTGTAGAGTTGTCAGTACCCACATTGAGTGTTAGTCTCAGGAGGCTCTGACTCCTCTGGCTTCTCCACAGGTACCTATAAATATATGCACATACCAACATAGACATATATTATAAAAAATAAATCTTAAAAGAAAACACCAGTGAGTAAATTGAAAAAGGACTCCCTTGTTTGCTGATTTAATATTCCATTTTTATGCCATGTAGCTAGCAAACAAAATGCATAATAATTTCTTCCTTTTGGATTTTAGAAGAAATTAAATTTGTTAAATTTGAGAAACTGCCTCTCCTGGGGTATAAATTGAAGACTGCCAGAAAAGCCATGAAATTATGGTTAGAGAAAATTCAAATCTTTATTCCTGTTGGCTCCAAAGGTTATTAACGTAATTCCTTCTTCACCATCTTTACTCTGGTCCACATCCATCCATCTGCTAGTAAGAAATAGATCTTGCACTGGCAAAGGGCATCAGGAAAAACACAGATGGCCAAGTCCCATAACATGTTTCATCAAAATATTATGTTTGTTTTTATGAAAAAAACTTTATTTAAATGCAGCAGAACAGTGTTTGAAATGTGAGTGAGTGCATAATTGTGTGAGCATGTAACAGCTCATATAACAATAGATATTTGGGAGTTATGAATCCTTATTTCAGAATTTGATATTAGGCCAATTTAAGTGGCTTTTGAGAGATGAATATTCTTAAATTGTAATAAGGTGATTTTGATACAAGCAACTCGAAATGTTAAATTTTCTAAGAAGGCTAAGAGTCCAGATGCAAGAAAATGTGTATAATACATTGATGATTATACAGCATTGCCCAATATTCTTCTGAAATGAATAGACCCAATAAATTCCATAAACAATCTGGATGTTTCCTTACTTTGGGCTACTTTACTTCTTGAGCTAGTGGTTCTTTTAAGTAATGAAACTGTCCCATTGTACAAGATTATTAGAGAAGAGTTTTGCTTTCTCTGCATGTTATGGTTAATGGCAGAATACTTGGGAGGCTTAGACTAGAGGTTGCCACAAAATTAAAATCATCTTAGGCTACATTTTGAGATCTAAACTAGCACGGGCTACAGTGTGAGACGCTGTGTCAAAACAGCAAAAATTTAACAAGTATTTTCTCTAATTTTTAAAGGTATGGTAGATTAACGTGATAAATGGTGGTGTTGTGCTGATGCCATGAGAAGGACAGTAGTATGTGTTAAACCCAGAGGGCATTGGGTCTGACTCTTTTCTTCACCACTGTATTTTAGGATGCTATAGAGTATGTACACTCATTCAGTAAATTTGTTCACCTTAATCCAGAAAAAACAGAAACATGCAAAATTTAATTCCTCAAGAGTGGTCAAAACATGTGACATCTTTCAAGTTGGCAGTGTGAACCTGGGAGAATAGAGACTAAAAAAATGAGGAAGAAAAATGTCTCATGAAATAGCCAACTTTATTTAGATTATTAGATATTTTACACTCAGAGGGTTAAACAAAGACAAATGAGCAAATTTCACATGAGTTCAAGATGTAAAAATAAAATCACAAGGACATGTCTTTCTTGGAAATAAGTAAGGTAATTTGAGGAAGGGTCACATGATTCAAGCTATATACAAACTTAAGGGCAGGTCAAGCTTTGAAACTTTTTTTTTGATTAATAAATGTAAGATTATGGGTGTCTCAGTTAGGATTTCTTTTCTGTGAAGAGGCACAATGACCAAGGCAACTCTTTAAAATGACACTATTTAATTGGGGCTGGCTTACAGATTTAGGGGTTCAGCCCATTATCATTATGGCAAGAAGCATAGCAGCATCCAGGCAGGCATGGCATTAGAGAAACTGAGAGTTCTTTATGTTGTTCCAGAGGCAGAAAGGAGCAGACTATCATAAATATCTAGGAGGAAGGTCCCAAAGCCTGCCCCAACAGTGACACATTTCCTTCAATAAGCACACCTATTCCAATAAGGCCATAACTTCTAATTGTGCCACTTCCTGATTCAAGCATATTCAAATCCCACATTACACTCCCTGGCCCCCATATGTTTGTTCAAACACATGAGTCAATGGGGTCATACTTAGCCATAGCATAATGCAATCTGCATTTAATTTAACTTCAAAAGTTCAATTGTCTATAGGAGTGTCAATGATGTCAACAGTCCAGAGTTCAAAGTCTCTTCTGATATTTATTCAATCATGTTCCCAATAAAATAAAAATAACACCAGATCATATACCTTCACTATCACAGGACATATATTACCATTCCAAAACTTCATAGTGAGGAAATACTGAACCAAACCATGACCAAAAAATCAGCTGGGCAAACTTCAAACTCAGAATATCCATTCTTTACCTCAAGGCTGTCTTCAGCTCTCCAGCCTGTGGGGTCTGAAGTCAACTTCAGATCTTCATCTTTGTTGACTACAACACAATTCTTTCTCTTTGTTTGTACTCACTGTTAGCAGCTTTGCTTGGCAGGTAACCCACAGTGCTGGCATTTCTAATATTCTGGGGTATCCAATGCAACTTCAACTTCACAACATCTTGTTTTAATGTTTGGGATCCTTAGATGATCTTCTGGGATGTTCCAAAGGTCTTAGGTTCATTTTCCAGCTCTGTTCCTATAGCACTCTAGGCTCTGGTTGACTCCACTCCACTCCTGCTGCTGTTCTTGGTGATCACTCCACAGTACTGGCATCTCCAATTATCTGGAGTCTTCTGCTGTGACTAGGCTTCAGCACTAGTTCTCATAGGTTTACTTCAAGGTGCCAACTCTCAATATCTTTGCATGACCTCTTCAGTCCTATGCCATCAATTGCAACTGAGACTATACCTTCAATGATGGCTTTCCATGGCCTCTCACAGTGCCAAGCCTCAACTGTTCTCCATGACCCCTTTATATATTCAAAACCACTACCACCTGGGTGATTTTTACACATTCCAAGTTCAGTCGCAGGACAAGGCACAACCTTCCTGTCTCTGAATTACGGCTTCTTTGTGCTCTCAGAAAACAATTTTCAGAGGACTTTACCTCACTGATGCTGGTATCTTCTTACTCATTCCTATAACGAGCATCAATTGTTCCAGTAGTCCCTTCTATTCTTAACTCTAAAGCCAGTAGCACATACCTGAAGCTGCCAAGTTCTGCTGTTGCTGTAGCTGTAACATGATCCTCACTGTTTGATTGTAGCACAATTCTTTCTCTTTGGCTCATTCCTTTTCCCGTTAGCAGCTTTCCTTCGCAGGTATCCAATGGCTCTGTCTCTTTTAATGCTGGAATTAAAAGCATGTACTTAAGCTTTTTTTTTTCCACCTGGAACTTGCTCTGTCCTAGACTGGCCTTGAACTCAGAGATATGCTTGCCTTTTTTCTTTTCTGGGATTATAGATGTGTACCACCATTCCTACGCCTAAGCTTTTCAGGGCCACAGTCCTTAAAATCTGAATCAATATCCCGTGTTTTTGACCCTTAAGACCTGGTTCACCAGTGTGACCTTCTTTTCCTTATTGTAGTTTACTCCAGATTAAAAGGCCAAATGAAAATAATAAGCAGGTAATGACACCTAACAGGACATAACTATTACTTGTTCAACTGCAAACAAAAATAATAAGTTTAGCTGAGTGGGGCCTTGCTCTGAGATCACTACTCCATTAATGTGTTTATCTCTGAACACAGGATTCAGCTTCATTTCACTGCCTGGTGTCCCTTTATTACATGAACTATACATTTTATATTTTTCCTTTCCCTGCTTGCTACACTTGATCAAAATTCTTTTCATGAGAGTAAACCAGAGAACAAAATCTATGCAATGATTTTTCTGAGACTTCCTTTGTCAATGTAATTAATCTGATTCTCTTAACCATAACCTTACTCTTAGGCATACTCTTTAGATAAGGGCAAAAATCAGCCACATTCTTCACCAAAATACCACAGAAAACCTCTCTATGACACATACTAACATTCTTCTCCAGTGAAACCTCTTGGCTCAGACACCCAGTTTAAATCACCCTTAATATGAAAGCCTTCCATATTTCTACTGGCATGGCCCAGCAAGCCCTACTTACAACATTCCCTTGTTTTCTAAATTCAAAGTCCCCAAATCCACATCCCTCCAAACAAAAACAAAAACATGGTCAGGTCTATCACAGCAATACCCAACTCCTGGTATCAACTCCTGGTACCAACTCCTGTCTTAGAGTTTCCATTTCTGTGAACAGACACAATGACCAAGGCAATTCTTTCAAATGACAACATTTAATTATGTCTGTATTACAAGTTCAGAAGTTTAGTCCAAACTCATCATAGCAGGAATCATGGCAGCATCAAGATAAGCATGATACTGGAGGAGCTGAGAGTTCTACATCTTGTTTCAAAGGCAGTTAGGAGCAGACTGTTTCATGGGCAGTTAGGAGGAGGGTCTCAAGCCTATCCAACAGTGGCTCACTTCCTTTAAAAAGGCAACACCTACTCCAACAAGGCAACAGCTCCTAATAGTGCCATTCCCTAGGCCAAACTTATTCAAATCACCACAACATGAAGTGGAAATTTCTAGTTGTGTCATGTAATGCAGATTCATGTGATATTTTGCTGAAGTAGACTCAAGTGATGTTCTGCTAAGGCAAGGCTTATGAGAGGACACATGGTGTTTAAATAGAGTATACATAGACCTCAAAGGACACTGATGGGGTGCTTGCACAACTAGCCCTGCAACTGTTCACTGATGTCCATCTTCAATGATAATCACTTTGCTAAGAGAGGCAGGGCAGAGAACTTCCCCTGGTATTCCAGCTGGTTCTCCTCACTCCCACTTATTTGTGCCAATTGGACATAGACCCAGCCATTTCTGCTGGATAATACCACCACTACTGTTTCCTGCTTAGTATCCTGACACTACTGAACTGACCTGCTGGTATCCTGATAATGAAGATTGGAATTAGTCCAAAATACTACTTATAAAGTGTTCCATATCCCCTTGCCTTATATCTCAGCATTTGTTCCCTACATGTGGATGGTGAGCTAAAAGGGGGTTAAAGCATTTGAGAACATTTATTAAGAAAGTTTTGAGACTCCTAAGCCTAAAGCAATGGGAATCTGAAGTAAACCCACTTCTATTTACTGTACTGGGGAGGGACACAAAGCACACTTTCCAAGAGAACATCCATGATTAGAAGGAAGAGAGTCACAAGACTCTTATTTCGTTTTCTTATAGTTTTATGAGCTTTTAGAATTCTCTCCACACAGCTCCATCTTGGACCACATTATGACACCATTCTGAGATGATCAGCAATTCCCAAAGAATGGTCCACAGATATTGACAGTGCTGGTCACCATCTTAGTCTATTCTTTATCAATAATGCCTTTCCTTCTACCAGTTCCCTCCTCACTCTGCATGCACCCCCCTCATGCCTTTCCTGGGATCCTAAAATATTAAGGCAACAGGAAATGTTAAAAAAAACTTATACTTTCATTTCTAGAGGGCTTGCCAGGTAGCCATAGAACATTATCTTCTGCTCTCCTGGCCTTGTGATGGATATAGGGGGTCTTAAGGTCATTAGCTTCTGATCAATCAGGAGCAGCTTTGACATTTCATGTTTCCAGAAATTAAATGAGAAATACACATGTGAATACAGATAAACAGACCACTGTCCTGTCGATAATGCACTAGACAAAATCTGAGCAAGAAGAATAATAACGGTAGAGGTTCTGGGCTTAGTCCTCTACTTGACATCTTGCTATAGAAATCTAAGGCATTACAGATGTGCTTGAGAAAAATTTGATCTGCTAGAAGCAGTGCATTATTTGGACAACAATCTAAGTGATCTTGTCTTTTTATATTTCTTGCACAATATATATATGTGTATATGTATTTGTATATGTATATGTATATGTGTATATATATATATATACACACACATAACATATGAGGGATTTATGGAGTCTGTATGTTCTAATAGTCAAAGTTGTTAGCACAACCAGTCTTTAGCCCCCAGAGGTTGCATTTGAATTTCCTTTTAACTGTTAGAAAGGAATTCTGAGAGCTAGTCCTGATGGTATTGGTTTTCCATGCCATTTACTCTAAGTCTCTCCCTGCTTCTGCTTTAATGAACACAAAGTCATGCAATGAGGCATAATGTTGGTGTCTTCTAGGTAGAATTATGGATATTTCTACCATACTTGTATTATAAGCACTACCACAAAACAACCCAGAATGTTGCATGTAACCAGGGAGAAAGCCTTGGAAAAAATACCAATATATAAATAGAAGGATTCCTTTGGCAACTGCTCTAGAAATGTGGATACTCGTCTTTGTCTTTGTTCTGCAATTGCACTATGTAATGTATTTCTTATAATCAATAGTTTTGTCAGGGTGTGCTCAGAGTATAGAAGAAATGAGGCTACCATTTTCATAGCTTCTGGTGACATCTTTGAAACTTACCTGGCATTTATTCCAAAAACACCTCCTTCATTTATAGCCTCTACTATTTAAAGATGAAAAGAAAATGCTTGAAGGGTTATTTTTAATCAGAGGAAATTTTGTATATTTCATAGTACCTTCAAATTTGTATTAGAGGAACTATTTATATCAGATATTCCTTCAGATCCTAGAAGGCGGATCACCACTTCTAAGGACAAATAGTGTAAAACAGATTGATGATGTCAGATGGATGAAGGAAATTGAAATTTTAGTTACCTCTTCTGTGCAGTTTTGATTACCAAAGCAACAATGTACTTAATAATGTTATCAACAAATATAGACAGTACTTTATTGTTGAGCATATTTTTCTCTCTGATGTTATCTCATTTTGTATGATAATAGAATGGATATTCGAGGAACTAAGCACTATTCATTTCAAAATGTATGATGCAATACCTCTGAAAATACACATGAATTCTAGTCATTAATATTGTATAGGTATGAGGAGGAATAAAACCTAATACCCACCCAGACATTAATAAAGCTACTAATAAGGTGGTGAACAAATGCTACCTTTATTATATGAGAAACTCCACTAAGTCTTTATAAGAATTATCTCATATTTATCACAATGACTTTTAAGCTGAATATATTTTTTCTCATTTAAGAAATAAAGAACATGGGGACTGGGGAGATGGCTTAGTGATTAAGAGCACTGACTGCTCTTCCAGAGGTCCCAAGTTCAATTCCCAGCAACCACATAGTAGCTCACAAGCATCTGTAATGGGATCTGATGTCCTGATGTGTCTGAAGACAGCTAGAGTGTACTCATAGTCATAAAATAAATAAATATTTTATAAAAAAGAAATGAAGAAAATGATGTTATGAATCTTACCAACAGTTTAATCACATAATAATGTGAAAGGCTAAAAATCTGGGTCTTGTCCTAAAGAATTAAGACTTAATTGTGAAAAAATGAGATTATAAGCATTTTAATAATTGTATGATTCTAAAGGATACTTATGTCCAGACACTTGACTTTCTTTTGACTTTGTCATTATAGGCATGAGGTAGTCAATATAAAGGTTAGAAAGAATAGATACTTGGTAGAATTATCTGAGAACATGCATTGCCATGCCTTTGGAGTTGATTTAAAATAAATACAGCTCTCCTTCTCCTCCTCCTACTCTTCCTGCTCTTCCTCCTCCTTTTGTACACAAGTTTTTTCCTATGTAACAATCCTGGCTGTCTTAGATAGATAGCTTTGAGGCCTTGAACACAGAGATTCACCTGCCTCTGTCTGCCAAGTGCTGGCATTAAAGATATGTGCCACCACACTTAGCTGGTGTTTTACCTTTTTATGGTATGATATTTTGGTATGTGAAACTTGCCAGGAAAAATGCTACATTTGTTTGAGTTATTTTTGCTTTCACTTTTCCAACATTTGGATGTTTATTATTAAATTTGAACTTTTTGTGTTTCAATAATACCTCTCTGGAAGTTTTGACCAGCTTCCACATGGAGGTATTTCTCTCTCTCTCTCTCTCTCTCTCTCTCTCTCTCTCTCTCTCTCTCTCTCTCTCTGTGTGTGTGTGTGTGTGTGTGTGTGTGTGTGTGTGTGAGAGAGAGAGAGAGAGAGAGAGAGAGAGAGAGAATGAGAGTGTGCATATGTGTGAGTGTGTGCGATCTCAAGTTTGTGCTTCTCCTTGTGTGTGGGGAGTTCATTATAACAGTATCACTGATGAACACTAAACCCACAGGAATTAATTTGGACTCATAACACAGGGAATCATTTCCTGTTGTTTTTTGGTTGGAATAGAGCTAGAAATGGATAAACATTAGTAAAAACATGAAATTTATTTTTATAGAGTCTTAGGTATGTATCTGCATGTCTCTTTGTACTTAGGGGGCTGTTAATTGGTTACAGAACAAACTCTCTTCAGTTCTAGAGAGATAGGGAATGAGGAAATGAGGCTGGATGCTAGGTGATGAGAGGCCTGAAAGAAAAACTCATGAAAGATCCAGAACTCCTTCCTACACAAGTACCCAGGGGCCTCCGCAGCCTCAGAACGCCAGTATTTCTCTCAGCACATAGGGCTTTTCAGTTCCACTCACACCGCGTCCTTCTCTTCCAGAAGAATAATGGGCTTTTAAAATCATACTCAGTAGACCATAACCAAGCAGCAGCAGGCTGATACCCACAGAACAGGTGAAGATTTTTAAGCACCAGCCATGAACTGAACACAATGGTATAAAGCCAAATAGAACAGCAGATGGCTGAAATTATAAGTGAAAGTCACTTATAATTATGAAAGAGCTTGACTGTGGTAAACATTCACATTTAAGTGTCTCACAGATCTCTCATGATTTCTGTCAGATTTAGGATTTTATATTGTATTAATTTGCATGTTCCAAAATTATACTTGTTTTCCTTAAATAAAGATAATAAAGATTCACTCTTAAAATACTCTCATTATATACTAGATTTTCACATCCTTTAGGTTTTTGTCTATTTATATTAACAGAATGCAAAGTAGGACTGGTGATTATATGCATAGATAGTAATCAAACAAAGGACACATATAAGGCTACTTCTAGTTGCCTTAGTTTCCCTGTGGCTCTGATAAAGTGCCATGACAAAAGCAAATTGTGAGAGAACAGTTTTTCACTTAGAGTACCAGATAGGATCCAGTCCATTATGATAGGGAAGACATATTGGCAGGCAAGAAAGCTGTAGTTTCAGGAGAAAACAATGTTCAGTAGCATAGTATCCACACTCAGCAAAAAGCAGACAGGATGTGGGGCTGTGCTACAAAACTTCCATGTCTACCCTCAAGGATTTATTTCCTCAAGTGAAATGTCACCCCCTAAAGGTCCAACAACCATCTGAAACCATACCAACTGTAGGCCAGCACAAGTTAAAACATATAAGCCTGTATATTTTACATTCAAACCATAACATCAGTAAAATACTATCATTATATCTCTTTAATATCTCATGTATAGAGTCAGTTATTGATAGGAGAGTTATTTACATGTAGATATATTATTTCATATGTACATAGGTATGCATATTTAAACATACGTGTGCATGCATTTATATATGCTATAAAGACAAGATGTCACAGAAAGCAGTGAAGTTGGTGATGGTCTTTCTAGTTTTGTTTCCTTACAGATGCCTCCCCAGTCAAGCCTGCCACTATAGACCATGAGTTTGTCTCTTAACTCACTGTTATTTTTGCCTTTTGTCCAATACACAAAGTAGAATTTCTAAAATTCCAGGTATAACAGATGGTCAAGTTGTAATCAAAGCACCTCTGTATTTTATTAGGAGTATTAATTTACCACTCAGCATTGATGATGGTTACTCAGTTTTTCCTTTGTGAATTGGGAGCAGCATTTAGAATAAGGAAAGAAAGTGTGATGAAAATGATATCTCAAGAGAAGTGACAATATAAGATGGTCTGCAGACTTAGGAATGTATGTGTGTTCATATCTTTGTCAAAGCAATATTGTCCCAATGAATTTCCCTATCATGGAAAACAAGACGAATGATTTTATAAAGTTTGAGTAGACACAATGAAGGATTATTCACATATATTGAATATTCACATTTATGAATATTCATTAATTTATATAGTTCATACAAAAATAATAGAAAGGATTAACACTTAAAAGCTCTGTGTATTATATTCATTGTTACAGTGAAGAACATGAGATTATTGGCATCAAACCTTTTTACACCACATTTAAAGTTGTCTGCGGTTAAATGCAATTCCTGATCAATATCACTTAGTGGTGTTCATGCTGTTCAAACATTTTATTACCAATATGGCAAAGACAGCAGAACAATTTAAAATAATTTTTTATTAATAATAATCTATAGTTCTTAAAAATTTTTAATCTAAGGAAATGATTAATCCTATAATTCATTAGTAAATATAAAGTTAACATTTTAATGTGAATACTTAATTCACATAAATCTTTAATGTGAATAAAAGCACATAGAATTCAGTTAAACTCTTCTGTATCAAGTTAGAAACAAATCAAGAAGCCAAAAATTAAACATACGAGAAACACCAAAGAAATTGTATTCTGTAAATTGCTTGTATTATTAGAATAATTGCACAGCAGGAAGCTTGGGTGCCACAACAATAAGTACCTGTCACACAGTCATGTTCTTCATATATGAAACCAGTGTAACTTCTAAAATACAAGTTACAAATAAAACATTTTACAGAACTTAATTGCTTTTACCATCATAAAATCACCTAGCAACCCAGACCTCAAATAGTTCGAATGTTTTAGCCAATGCAGTATATTTATAGATAGAAAAAAGAAGGGGACACCCAATGAGTGGAGATGTGGCACCGAGACAGTCTGATTGCTACAGCTAGAGTTTCTTTTATTAGAACATAGCTGGGGAAAAATGCTGGCTTAAGGTTGAGTATGACTCTGCTCCTTGCTACAGAGTTTACATTCTGTGAATCAAGTTAGGCTACAGCTCACTAGGTGCAGAGACACTTTTAGACCAGATGAAATATGTATAGACTCAGCTTTAGGTGAAATTTAATTCTGTTTAACAGTAGGCTGTCTTGTTTTGCTTGCTAGTGTGTTCCTGCTCCCCCTCCATCTCTAAAATGCCTCATCCCTAGCACCACATTGGCTGGTTTTTAGTTTGGTTGTTTTTGCAAGCACTTTGTGTGTGCTGTATGGCCGCACTGCCTCATTGGCTGGCTGGCTTCAGAAGCTACATGTTATTTAACATGCAGTCATTCATAGGAACCTGAAGCAACACATTATGCTTTATTGTGATGATATATTTTTCTAGGAATTCCCTGCTAATTCTTCTCATCTGACAGATTTGAATGATAGATCTGGAAACTTTAAATAACTGTCATGGTTTTTTTTCCAGATCTGCCTCCTTGACACCAAAACTATAGTTTTTACTTGAATGAACTTTTCTCTTCTTACTTGTTTTAATATTTATTTTCTCTTAAATTATTATTCCAGTTAGGTTCTTCTGTAAAGGACATGAAGATCAGCTTTTTTCTTTTGATTACATTTTCTCTCAGAATTAGTTCTCAATAAAGCTTGCTTTTATCCATTACCTTTTCAATCCTTGATATGTATCTTAGGCACGAAGACGCTGCTGCTGGCATGATGCCTGGATCATGACCTTGTCCTGAACCCTTCATTCACTCTTTCCTTCTGCGTGAGCTTACAACTACACATCTCCCTCTTAGATGGCCACTTAGTGGCAATGTCTGACTCTGGCACCTTTGTTCATTTCCCAGTAAAATAAAGATGCATCAGAGGATTCTTTGTCAGGTTTTATAAAATGCTTGATTTGGGTGTAAACACGAAATCCCACTCTGGAAAAATCATATAGTTGCCCATGTTTTCAAAATGTCTTCCGCAAATAAAAGCCTACACTTAAGCCTGCAAATGATGAGAGATCAGCGACCAGGTTAACAGGGGGCAGGGGGATGTATCTCCCAAATATCATACCTCCTAAATGTCAAGTCCAGTCTAAGTCAGAGCTTTTGATATAGCATTGCCTGCCCTGTTGCTAAATACATATTCAAAATATTTCATACGACTTTGCATTTTTGGAGGTATAGAGTTCAAAGCCTCAAAATAAGGGCTCATTTCCCACTTAGCATATATATATATATATATATATATATATATATATACATACTTCAAACTTAAAAAATATTAAGCCGGCATGATGGTGCATATCTTTATTCTCAGTACTTGGGATCCAGAGGTAGGCAGATTTCTTGAGTTCAAGGCTGGTATTGTCTACAGAACAAGTTCCAGGACAGTGAGGGGATACAGAGAAACGTTATCTCATAAAAAAGAAAAGAAAAATATTTGGAGATTTAAATGAGAACATTCTTGTGAAATAAATGATTTTTCTCTCAATGATATATAATATGCATTTCATGCATTTCAGAATCAGTAGCAATGACAAAATTACCAAATTCACAAGGTATATTAAAACACAATATCATATTAAGCAACCTACTTTTGTTTATCACAAACTAATATCTCTTTCATTAAGTTAACTCTTTTTATAACATTTAATTATTTGGGTATCTGAGTGCTCTATCATGTATGTCTACATGAGAGAGGAGAGCATCAGATTCCATTATAGATGGTTGTGAGTGAACATGTGGCTACTGGGAATTGGATTGAAGAATTCTGTAAGAGCAGCCAGTGCTCTTAACCACGTTGTCAAACCTCCAGCCTAAGTTAAAATTTCTTAATAGCATCCAAGAGACTAGATAAACGTTATGTAGATTGGTTAATAAAAACATATCAAAATTGGAGCAGAATTCAGAAGGAAAATACTACAGTAGAATGCACAATCTTAATCTTATCAAAAACTAGCATTTAATTAAACATTTTAGAAAACTGAGAAACAAGAATATGACTTCAACTTTATGAATATGAATTTTACATATGGAGATTTTCTAAAAACCTTCTGTTTAAGATGATATAAAGAACATACTAATTTGGTTCTCACAATTAGCAAATTGTGAGAATTTGGGTCTTAACAACTTCAATGCTGACAGCAGAGACTATATGTAGACTAGGAGTCAAAACAACGACTAGAACCCCAAAAAAGCTGCCGCGACTGCTGTTTGGCAGCAACATCGAGATGGTTCTCTCTTGTCCAAATAATTGAGAATAATGAAGTGGCTCAGTCAGGCTAAGGCACATTTACTGCTATTTATAACGTTTTCTGCAGTGTGCTGTAAGGATTCGTGGCAAATAATTAATACAAAGGAAAGTTATCCTCCCCCACCCCTATAGGATGATCTTAATAACTTCTATAGGTTCTGACAAAGTTCTAAGATTTGTCCTGTGTTCTGTAGGTTTCTACTTAACTCCTGTAGTAACATGTGAGTTTCTGTGTCCCGCATCTTGTAGAAGATACCCGTTTAAGGAAAATGATGGACCTGGGTTGTATTACATCATTATGTTGCATTGTCTACAGAGAGGAGAAAGCATTTAGAAAATGCTAATCATGTTTTCACTGGCAAGGCATTTTCCCTCTGAACATTTTTCAATTTAAATTTCACGATGTCTTATTGTCGCAAAATTCTATCTAATTATCAATCTATCTAGACCCAGACAATATCTCCACAATGAGTACAAGATGAATACTGGGGTCCCAGGTGCTCTAGAAATTTGCTGATTTGTATCAAGGAATCCAAATTCTTCTCCTAAGTAGAAATTTTCAGTGAGGCCTTTTTATCTTTCAGTACACCTTGACCAAAGGAAGATACACAGAGGCCTGCCAATATCTGAGCACACAACTGCTCTAATTCACTGTGTTAAATGGCAAAGCCAAGCAACTGGTGATTTAGAGCTCTAAATTATCATGCGGTTCATTAGTGGTAATTGCTACTCAACCTTGAAATAAAAAGGTAATCAATGTGCTAAAATGAGAACACCTACACGGGCTCCACGTTGTTCACCTGCGATGCTTTCTGCATGCCTCGTATTCCAGGGGAAGACGGAACAGAGGAAGGGATGCCAGAGAAGTGCAGCTCATCTCCGTGCCTGCATTCCCTCTGTTCAATAAAATGACCAGGGTTTGTTGGGATGCTCACCTAGGAGCAGATTCATATTGTTTTTAGGGACTTGAGCTGTTGCAGTTACAGAGGGTTGAAGGAATGTGGCAGCATTTCTTGAAGGGCCATGCCTCCAGTTACTGCAGCTCTCATGAGTCCAGCAGTTCTGGCCTAAAGCAGTCTTCTGGCCTCACATTTGAGCACATGACCTACAGAACACAGAACACGATGGCCTTCTCCTTCTTTGCTAGTATGGCTCCAAATGTGCTAAGCCGTTAGCTGCCAGGCAAATGATCTCCATTTTCCATCTGTCACAATTATTTCCTCCTGGAGACAACTCTCATGCAGAGCAATGAGTTCTTGACTTTGATATAATAGGCCATGGTAACATTTAACATGGCTATTTGGAGGAACAGTACATGGAGCAAACTGTCATCTTTCTTTGAGATGCATGCCAGGATCACTCAAGGATTAGTGATGACCACGATTCCATTCTCTGCCATTCCATCACGAAGGAATCAGCTAGTCAACAGACATTTCAATTTTCCCAGGGCGTTTGACTGACAAAAATATTTATTAAAGGGAGGCAGGACTAATTCTTTTTACAGTATGATTGTCACCCTTTTAGATAGTGTGGTGGATATTCCTGGTGAATCTCACATTTATCATGGATCACAGGAATCCAATAAGGATGAACACTGTTGTTCCAATGAGAACAGCCAAGGGCAACTGGATCCCTTTAATGCTTGTTTAATTGGGAGTTATGCATCTCTAAATAGCTCTCAAGCATAAAACAAGGAGCTTTAAAGTATTAGTTAGATTTCACTTTCCAAAATGTTTTAGAAAAGAATGAAATTAAATATAAAGTGAACAGTTTCTAAAAACCCCTGCACCCTCCAGTTTTATGTCTTAGTAAGAGTTTGCATGGTGCTTTTGCTACAAGCAAGAAGTCCATATCTGTACACTATTATTATCAACTGAAGTTCTCCATTTATATTAAAATTAATTTAAATAAATTTGGTGTGTGTGTTCATGTTCCTTTAGTATATGTGTAGCAATCAGAAGATGTCACCTGTATGTTGTTTTGACATTTTTCCTGTGTGTGTGTGTGTGTGTGTGTGTGTGTATGTGTTTGTGTGTGTGTGTGTGTGTGTGTGTGTGTGTGTGTGTATCTGTGTGCATGCACATGTTTCTTGAGGCTGCACTTGGATATGTGCCTTTCTTTAGATAGGCCAGACTAGAATGTCAATTCCTGAGGACCTGAAGTCCAGGTGTTTCTGAAGGACTCCTGCCTTATTCTATGCATGCTACAATCTGAACTCTAGTCCTTCTACTTCTACAGTAAACTCTCTAAACTGTTGAGCCTCTCTAATCTCTCCATGGCCCTGAGTGTTTTTAGTGAGGCATCTCCCCTGGAGGCTCCAGAGGGTGTGAAAAGGGAGACATAAAGACTGCCAGTGTGGTGGGGTGTGCTAACTTCAGGGAAAGTGGTCCCATGACCAATTGATGCACCCTCATGAGTAGAATCTTAGTTCTTTGCTCTGGCTGCAGAATCCATCCTCTTGACCAGAAACAATTAGTTTTCCTTTTCCTTCATATAGCTTTTCTACTCCTGTGTCAGAATTATGCCCATTTCTGTAATGAATACTCAGAATTTTAGCACAATGGGCTTTCTTCCCCAGTGCTTTCAGGCTCTGGGACCATTTCTTTCTTTCTTTCTTTTATTAGATATATTCTTTATTTACACTTCCAATGATTTCCCCTTTCCTGTACCCCCCTCCCTGAAAGTCCCAAAAGTCCTCTTCCCTCACTCTGTTCCCCAATCAACCCCTTCTTGCTTCCCTGTCCTGGTATTCCCCTCAAATGTTTTCCAGATCCCTCATCCCACATCCATGTACATTGATAAAGTGAGGTTAGAGAGATGTGCAATTGGACTTTACCTTTCCTCTGTTTGGATGAGGCAATAAACACCTACCCCTTAAGACAACTGGGCTCTGGGACGGTCATTTTATCCAAGGGAGGCCTTTAAGGAGAAGAGACAAGTCTGCAAATATTTACAGTAGGAACTTTTCTTCTTCCCTAGTGGATGCATGACTTTTTTCCTCTCTGATCTTGATCATGAGCTATTAGAACAGAAGTGTCATCGAACTAGGGGCTTTATAAAACTATACCCAGAAGCTTTTTATCTTTTCCAGTGGGCCACACTAGGATCCAGCTGCTTAGTAAGTATGTATGTGTTGAGAGGATCCAGCAGTGGTTGTCTTTCACGACATTCACCAACTCTGCATTTTCAAAGCTGCAGTTTGTGCTATGGCCTCAGTTGGCCACAGGCACTATGAATTTTCAGACATTCATTTTATTCAGCTTTTTCCTTAGTGTGAAGAAGAGAGACACATCTTCCAAATTTTTAGAACCAAAAATTAAACTAGATGATTTATATACTGATTTTAATAGCCAAATATATATTAAAATGAACAAAAATTTGTTTTAAAGTTGTGAAATTAGCAGCTGTTACAGAATTACAGACTACAAGTATAGTAAATTACAAAAAAGCAAACAATATTTTACCTGATATGTTAAATGTCTTTAAAAATTGAACACAATACCAATTTTCTTATTCCTATGCTAATAATATAATTAAATGAATGAACTTCTGGGAGAAAAAAATCAAAAAAGATTTCCTGGATTGGTGTTGACTAATATGATAGATCAATGTAAATGTCTTAATTGACAATCTACATCTTTTTAAAGTTAACATATACAGTCCAATGTAGGCTATGTCTATAATACAAGTTGACAATTTTTATCATAGACATAATGGAAGATATCAATGCATTTCTAACTTTGTTTACTTTAATTTACATACATGCTACAAACATTTATTGCTCTGACATGATGAATAAATTTCCAGTAAAAACAAACAATCATAGCTAAAAAGATATAATGTTACAGTATTGGAATTCTCCTGACTCAGGTTATTTCTAGATCCAGATAACAGGAAGCTAATTGTTATAGATGATAAAGCTTTATCTATTCAGAGATACAAATAGACCGTATGCATTTCTACCGTGAATGTTCAGTACAAGAATCTTAGTGGTGACACTTAAACATGCCAATCAAACCGTGGACATTCATTGCACTATTGCAAATCCTCCCATTGGAATTAGTCACATTTGGATTTTTTTCTGTTCCTGTTCAGTCTGTGAGAGCTTTGAGAAAGTCTCCATTTCCATGGCCTTGTGATTTACATAGTCCTCCAGGAATGTAATCATATTGCTGAATTAATTGAGCTTTAACAGACTTTGTCAGCAAGGAGTTTGATAAGGTAAGAGAAAATTAAATGTGGGCTTAATATTAGCCCACTGGAGGAGAACCGAAATAATTAGAGAGCAATTCTTGATTCCTTTCGTAACTGTGCCTATAGTTCAGTTCCCATTCCAGAACACCAAGTGGTAGGATGAGCTCCAGTCTCTCATTTAAGGCAGGCACTGTTGTACATCAGAAGAGGATAGTTGGTTTCTTAGATAATTTGAAGGTGGGGGCATATCTATAACACTGCTTCTTCCAGCCAGAGTCATCTACCTGCCTGGTAGATGCAACTTTCTTCTTTTCATACCATTTATTTTTTTGATAGTCCTAGAACTTAATTTTCCTTGCAGTAGTTTGCAGTCATAGCTGGTCCTAATGCCTGACACAGTATCTTAAGATTATTAAGATTATAATAATCTTATAGATTATTAGATTAATCTTTTATAGAATAAGTTCACATTAACACTAATACGGAAGGATCTTGAATTTCAGATCCAGGCTCTACAACACTAAATACATTCAGATTTTGATACCCTCATGGACTACCTCTGATGGGAACAAACCCCTCCCCTACTGATGCTGCTGCTTATGCCTGCCATCCAGGCATTCACTTGGGCTCTGCTCAACTGTTATATTGGGTTGAAATAAAAGTATTTATACATTCATTTTTTCCCTGGCTATTTTTAGCATTCACCAGAAACCAGAAACCGAAAGTTGATATTTTTCTCTCTGAAATATGCTCTAATCACCAATGACAGATTTAAAAAAATAAACAGCTGAGCTGTTTAAGTTGGCATGATTACACACTGAAGAGAAGGTTTCATAAATATTTAACTTTTCGTTTCCATATTTTAGATATGCCAGCCATTAATAGAAAGAAGGTAGTGCCTGGAAAGAGCAAAGGGCTTTGCGTTCAGACAGCTATATGTTTGAATTCCAGTTCAATACCACCCTTACCAGGAAACTGTCATCAAGAATTTTTACTTCTCTGACACTTTTTTCCTTATAAGACTTGTGACAAGGTCACAAACTACAAGGTGGTTTCAAAGGGCAATTGAAGTTTTAAATAAATAACATTCATGACTATACCTGACACATGAGGGTTGTTTAAGCAGTGCGACATCATCATTGATCTTCTGTTCATGTGTGAATTGTTTGACATCTTAAATGATGCTGAAGTAGTAGTCTCTGAAGATAGCTGGGGAGACCTGAACCATAGAGAATTTTGCAATCTTCCTTTTCCCAAAGTAGGTTTTGATTCTCCAGCGGGAGCACCTGATCACAACTTTATGTATGTAAATGTGCCAGGTGGAAGGGGAATTTTATCTGGGAATTCTTGTAGTCAATGTATGCCTCTCTTTACCCCAGAGCTCACATAATTTTACAGATGCACAAAGAAAGAGCGACACAAGTTGACTCTGGGGATTATTTGGAATAGGTTTGTAACTTTGGTCTTTCAGGCATAACCACTTTTGGAAAAAATAAAAAAGCCAGATAGTTGGCCAATATAATCTGCCAATTTTGCTGATCATGTACAAGAAAGTGACTGAAAGTCACAATGAGAACTGAACATGATCTTACATAGAGTTCTCAATAAAACACATCTAGTTCTCACAGCCTGTATACACCCTGGAGGCTTCTTCAGCTGCTGAAATTCTTTGCCCCAAGGGCATTGTAACAAGCCATTCTCTAAACAGATTCTCAGGTAAGAAAGAAATTCTAGTAGATGAAAAGGGGAACTGGGAGTACCTTATACTAAACACTAACCATTGTTTATCTTCAAATTGAATTGCATATTCTTTAGTTTGTCGAATAATCTTTTCATCATAGTTCCCTGAAGTCACTGTTTTCAGATAGGCATAATAGCATTCACAAAGTCAATGATCCCTGTTCCAGCATGGGAAAGCTCCCTAAATGATATAGCAAACACTTCTCACTCCTTTCTTATCCAGAGCACTTACCAGCATTTGTACACTTATAGGGTTCACTATAAACCCTAAGACTGACAGTCAATTGAAATCCACCTTCGGAAAGCAGACCAGCTTCTTTTTACGACCACTGCTAGTGTGGTCATGTAATGATCTTTTCTGCAAAGTTTGAATTTGGTGAAATCAATGTGTAATGAACAGACTGATTTGGTGTATGAAGAGCAAATGTATTTTGAAAACATGCATGATAAGGGAGTACGCTACCAAAGCAAATGAGCTGCCTTTTATCATGATGGAAAGTTCTCAAAAAACTGTCTACTTGCATCTTGAAATTCTAAAGTACTTTTTGCCCCCAAGATTAACTTTAAGGCAGAGAAAGCCTGAGAAAATAAACAATCCTGTGATGCTAAGCTGAAAAAGAAAAGCCAGTGGTAGGATCTACAGCTTGTGAAGCTCTAGTCCTGAGAAATTTGAACTGAAATATTGATAACTTAAAATGCAGCAAGGAATATCATAAATTGCACTAACATCCACTTTAGCACATATGACTGTACTTTAACTACTCAAGCTTCTCATAAATGTTTGCTCAGCAATGAACATGACTCCTGGGGAATTTAATGTTCACTATATGAAAACACAAATTTCTGCAATTGCTGTCTTGAGACAGTAAAAGTAGGAGAAAAATGAACATGTTGGTGTTAAAGCCAATAATATGTGTAAACAGAAGGAAAAACAAACAAATGAATGAAACATTTTAAGGTGCTTATAAGTTAAACCCCAACTCTTAATTCAATGTATAAAGAGCCACATATTGTTCTGCCCATCTTCAGAGCAGTATGGCTATAAAAACATTTAGTTGGTATTCTTTGTTAGACTCAATCACTAGCCTTCTGAGTTTGTCAGAGTCATCACCTGGACAGGCAAAGGGCAAACAAACCATCACAGTTGAAATAAACACACACACACACACACACACACACACACATACACACACATGCCTGGGGTATCCGTTTTGACCAGTTATTACAGGCTCAGTGTGACTGAATCTGAGAATGAGGAGCCTCTGAAATATAATCTAATTAGCTGTGACTCCAAACATATAACCACAACCAACATATCTATCTTTTTCAGAGGCTTTCCTTGAGTATTTTTAGTTTTCAAAGGGAAGATTTAAGAATGACAACATCCTTCCTCTACTTATTGCTGTCATATAAATGAGGCTCCAAGGCAACAAGGACAACTCATAACTAAAACTGCTGCAAGAAACACACTATGTGAAACTATGAGTAGGAAGGTCAACACCAACTGAATGTATGAAAACAACACTAGAGAAATTCACTCTCCTTGGACAAATAGAAATAAGAAGAATTAAACAAGGCTCATTTTTAACAAGATTGTCATAAAATCTCATAGTGGAACAACAATGGATTTAGTAACTATTATATGAACCAATATACATGCTTTCAACAAAAAGTTACAGAACCTGCCAAAACTGAGAGGATAAAAGGACACAAAGAGTATGATAGAACCAGACCTCACCATGGCACAGATATTAAAATGATCAAATAGGCAATTTAACTATGGTTAAAATGCTCAGGGTTCTGGGTGAAAAAAATTGCCTATGTATAAGAAAACACAATGGTAATTCAGGCAGAGTAGGAAGCTCTGAGAAAAACGACAAGAAATGCCAGAAAATAAAAACATTATAACAAAATTGAAGAGTACATTTTCTGGGCTTACCAGTAGAATATAAATAACCAAGATGAGAATCAGAGAGCTTCAACACAGTTTTAGCAGATTTCCAAAAACAGAAAAGGAAGAATAGAAAAGTATTTATTAACTGTGGAATGATTTTAATGATACACTATAACATAACCAAAATTGGAATATCAGAAAGAATAGAGAATAAAATAGATACTTTGAAATAATGATAGAGAATTTTAATATTCATAAATGACAGTCATCCATATTATGTATTTCATTAATTCAATCACTGACATGTTGGAAAGAGCAGAACACTAGGGTCACTAAAGATTATCAAGTGATTGTCAAGTTTTCTGGGGCTGGTCAAATGGAATATTGGGCACAGAAGATTTTTAGGGCAGTGTGTGTGTGTGTGTGTGTGTGTGTGTGTGTGTACACTGTATATATATATATATATGTATATATACATACATATATATGCATATATATATATATGTATGTATATATACATATATATATATGTTTTAATATCTGAATCTCTATGGTACTTTAATACTGAATTGTATGCATTTGCCAGGATATGTAGAGATATATAGGGCAGATTAGACTTTAATGTGTACCAATTTAAGGAATAATTTAGACCACTAGAGTTTCCTCCCATGAAATATACAATGGGAAAAAATCACACTGAATTTATATATGTAAAACACAGAAGGATATGACATAAAAATTCTGATCTCAGTGACCTTGAATTCACAGTCTATAGTTACTGTCTTAAAAGTAGTAAAGTGACTATACTTCAGTACTCTATTTACTAATATTTACTTATCTCAGAGGCAAGAATTATGAATCCTGGTGTAATTATACATTTATAGTATAATTTAAAATTTGAGCACAGTTGTGGTTTGTGAGGATCAGGTTCATTGGAGTAATAGACTACAAATTAGTCAGAAGAAGAAACCAGAATAATCTGCATGATACTGGATTAGACTTGAGCACACTGGTATGAACTCATGTTGACAAGTATACCGATATTTACAGTATGAACTCATGTTGACACATATACTGATACTTACATATGGGGATATGTATACATTTGTATACACAAAATAGTAAGAGATATGTATGAGACAGTATACATACATGCAAGATCTTGTCATTGTAAATAGATAGAACGTAGGCACGGGGCTCCCCGATAACCATGAGCACCTCTAAAAATCATATTGGGTTTTGAATATTCTTTATAAATTGTTATAGAATCACAGATTTACTTTGTGATGTGGTTGATTGTAGGACTGTGACTGAACCTAGAGTAAAGTTCTAAGAATAAAGGAAAGTTTCAAAAGTAATAAATAAAGTAAATAAACTTCACCATGAAAACATAGTCCTGTAAAACCACCCTTGAATACAATGGAGAGATCTAAATTGCTAAAATCACAGAAACTAGTTACAAAAAACAGTTTTGGATTATATTTCGAAAAGTTCATTTGACTCTGATACAAGATAAATAACTAAACAACCCATTATAAGTATAAAACGGGAAAGTAGAAAATTCTGAATAATCTATACAGCCTACTCATCTAAACAACTCTAATGGTAGTGTTCACACAGTGATTTGTTTTTGTTTTTTATTTTTTGAATAATTAATTAATTAATTTTGTACACTCCATATTTTATTCTCCCCACCCCCATCCACCCACTGACTCTTGTACATGCCGTATCTCTTCCCCACCCCCCTGTCTCCATGTGGATGCCCCTCCATACACCCCTGGCCTCTAAACTCCCTGGGGCATCCCGTCTCTTGAGGGTTAAGTGCATCATCTCTTAATGAACACAGACCCTGCTGTCCTCTAATATATGTGTGTTGGGGGCCTCATGTCAGTTGGTGTATGCTGCCTGTTTGGTGGTCCAGAGTTTGAGAGATTTTGGGGGTCCCAGTTAAATGAGACTGCTGGTTCTGATGCAGGATTGCACTTCTATTCAGCTTCTTTCAGCCTTGCATAATTTAACAACAGGTGTGAAATGCTTCTGTCCATTGGTTGAATGCAAATATCTGCATCTGACTATTTCAGCTGCTTGTTGGGTCTTCTATAGTGCAGTCTTGCTCGGTCCTTTTTTGTGAGCACTCTATAGCCTCAGTAGGACC
Source organism: Apodemus agrarius (assembly GCA_964023405.1). NCBI lineage: Eukaryota > Metazoa > Chordata > Mammalia > Rodentia > Muridae > Apodemus > Apodemus agrarius. The sequence goes on along the minus strand of OZ030013.1, from coordinate 102,050,926 downwards.
TGGGACCTCACCTTGAGCTGGATCCCACTTTGGGTCTGTCTCTGGACCTTCTTTTCCTCAGGCTCCTCTCCATTTCCATACCTGTAATTCTTTCAGAGAGACAATTATCAGTCTGAGTTATGACTGTAGGATGGCCCCCTCTCCCTCATTTGATACTCGGTCTTCCTGCTGGAGGTGGGCTCTATAAGCTCCCTCCCCCTACTGTCAGTCATTTCATCTAAGGTCCCTCCCTTTGAGTCCAGAGAGTCTCTCACCTCCCAAGGCTCTGGTGCATTCTGGAGGGTCTTGTTTTTCTAAACTCATTCTGTGTATTAAAAAAGAAGGAAAAAGGAAATGTTTGCCATTAATAATTTTGACAAGGAAGACTGACTTCGAGTCATTTGGCCAACCTTTAACTTAACACTGGTAAAAAGTATTGATATATTATTGTAATGGTATATTCTTTTAATTGATATCTTAAGACATGGGTTTTCATAGGCCAAGCCATTTGTAACTCCTTTTATGGCCAAAGCTGGCCTAATTGAATTCCTGATCATTCTGCATCCACTTTACAAGTGCAGGCAGTCCCCCTACTCCTGACATCTCAAATAGTCCATTAGCTCTATGCTTTTCCCTTAGAAATAACTATGCAAATCAAATCATAAGAGAAATATCAGAAGCAGTCTATAAAGTGCTCAACCAGTACTCAGAAAACCTTTTGAAACCATTAAACAAGGGAGCCTATAGAATCTATGAAAAGAGAAACGCTTTAGAAGAATCTAAAAACAATCATGCGGAGACCTGGAAGACATTAGAACAAAAAAGGAATGTGGATAGAAAACCCAGGAAACTCGGTGAAGTAGACTAGGGTTTGGAATATTGAATCGCTGTTGACTCCTGAATCATGATAAATTTATTTATTGATACATTAAATAAATTGTTTATTTAGATCTGCAACTAAGTTAAGGCAGAAAGACTTAAGCCCCTCTTTTTTAAAATAAATTTTCTTGTTTGTGATGTAATTCTCTCCAGCTTTATGTAAAAAATTGAGAAAACTAAGTAACTAGACTAAATCTGCCTCATCTGAATATTAAAGATTTTCAGCCTTTAGTTTTATTGGTTCCCAACATACATAATTATTTCAGTTTTATAGAAATTGGTTTCACTAAGACAAAAGGGAATTTTAAATGCTTGAGATTTCCATCTGGGTTTCCATTAAATTTCTGCTAAGAAACACCAAGGGATCTTGAAATTAATAATAGCTTTTGATAATTCATGTAAGAGAAACAAAAATACTTTCACAAACATGGAAGTGGTATATAAATCACATACCTTAGAATAACTATTAAGTATTAGCATTATGTGCTCTAATTTATTCCACCATGAAAATGTGGATAGGTGGATAAGTGTTCTCTGGACATGAGCCTGGTGTTGTATACTGAATAATAATAATAATGATAATAATAATAATAATAAGTCTACTTTCAGTTCTGAACTTCTGCTGGAATATTTGACTCTGTTTCTTTAAACTTGTTGAAGTTCTACTGAGTAAATTTTACTTGATGGGTCTGCAAATAAAAGACTGCAGAATCCAGAGTGACTTTGCAAGTGGAATGGTATTAAAATCATCTGAAGCAGGCAACTGTGTCCCTTTGTCCTGTGCTTTGGCACCTCTCTCATGGGGATTATGTCTCTAGCCATGCCTTGTGTTTTTGAATAAAGCCATAGTGTTGGATGAAATTTGAGAACATTTTGTGAAATGACTTTAGATCTCCTCTTTAGAGGTCCTGTCAAGAATACAATCCCATCAAGCATGAGAAGGGTCCTTGGAGTTAGTGCACACCTGAGGTCTCAAAAAATGATGATGAAATCAAGAGGTTATCAATATAAAAAATGTAGATCCATGTGTCACTTAGTTTCCTGGAGACAGCTGAAGGGCAACTTGAAGGATCAAAATAAGTTTCGTGAAATTGATCCTATTCATCTTAATGAATCCAAACTGTTCTCTGATGTCACAGGCCTTTCAAGATTTCCACAGAGGAATACTACATGTTGAGCAGTGCAGAAAAATCTATGTTTTTGCCTTTTCTGAGGTCTTCTATAAGATGTAGGTTGAAATAGGTCAAATATTGTCCTTACATCTTTATGGAAGAAAGGTAAAGAAAAACACTGTTCTCAAAATTATGGCTGGTCACCTGTTAAATACAATGCTGAAACCTACATAAATTTTTTTTCTTAATATCTCTCTTTTTTTTATTTTCTATATTCTTTGTTTACATTCCAAAGGCTTTCCCCTTTCCCAGGTACCCCCCACCATATGTCCCATAATTCCTCTCCCCCCCATGCTATTCCCCACTCTTCCCCCCCCCCACGATTTCTCTGTTCTGGGTCTACAATACTGGATCCAATCTTTACAGGCCCAGGGTCCTCTCCTTTTTTTCTTCTTGAGAGTCATTTGACTTGCTAATTGTGCCTTGAGTATTTAGGGCTTCTGGGCTCATTAATATCCACTTATCAGTGATTGCATTTCGTGTGTATTCTTTTGTGATTGGGTTAGCTCACTTAGGATGATAGTTTCCAGATCTAACCATTTACCTACAAATTGCATGAATTCATTATTTTTAATTGCTGAGTAGTACTCCATTGTATAAATATACCACATTTTCTGTATCCATTCCTCCTTTGAGGGATATCTGGGCTCCTTCCAATTTCTGGCTATTATAAACAAGGCTGCTATAAACATAGTGGAGCATGTGTCTTTGTTGTATGCAGAGGAATTTTTTTAAAAATTATTTTTGTGCCCTTCAAACCCTGATTGAGAGGTATCAGCATCTTAGCTTATAGATAAGGGTACAGAGCCTACAAAGTGGAACACATATCCTCAAGTTTAGCATTCAAAATAGAATCGATATTTGAACCTATGTCTCGTTGACTGTGCTAAGTATTATTTCATTTCTTATCACATCTGCTATAAGACTCCTGGTCTGGGAAGGAACTGAATTTCCAGTTGTGAAGTATAACAACACATTGCTTTTTTTTCTCTGAGCTAGGAAAAGTTAATAAAAAAGAAAATTCTAAAGTCAGGCTATCTGTGATCATGTACTCTTTCTGTGAATTTAAAGCTATATATAGATCAAATTACTGTCTTAAAATATTTATCTGCATATAAGGTTTGTAAAGATCTGAGAAATATCCAGAGGGCTAAGTGACTTTGCATTTAAGGGCTTTGTGATATAAACAGTCAAGTTTTCCTATTCTAGTTCCCACTATTATTGTAGCTGAAAACTTTTCTCTCAGGAATGGCTAAACAGAAGTAGACTACTGCACAGAATACTTTAAGGCCACATGCTGTTTCAGTAGCTCAAAAATGAACAGACATAAGATCCCATCCATCCATAGAAGGTTGTTGCACAGCAATTTATTAGCTGCAGACCTGCAAGCAAACCAAAGCTTTCCTTATCATTGGATCAGAGACCTTGTATATCTCTGCAGCCCTGAATGTGCAGAACTTGAAGCTTGTGCTAGTGGATCTATTTTTTCTTCATTCTAAGTTTTCTTATTTTTTCTTCATTTTAAGTTTTATTTTTTTATTAGATATATTCTTTTATTACATTTCAAATGTTGTCCCCTTTCCTGGTCCCCCCGGAAAGTTCCCTAACCTTTTCTCCCTCCCCTTGCTCCTCAATCCACCCACTCCTGCTTCCCTGTCCAGGAAATCCCCTATACTCAGGCATCTAGCATTCTCAGGACCAAGGGACTCTCCTCCCTTTGATGTCCAACTAGGCCATCCTCTATTGCATATGCATTTGGAGCCATTAGGTCCCTCCATGTGTGCTCTTTGGTTGATGGTTTAGTCCCTGGGAGCTCTGAGAGTACTGGGTGGCTCATATTGTTGTTCCTCCTATGGAGCAAACCCATTCAGCTCCTTGGGTCCTATAGCTACTCCATTGGGGACCCTGTGCTCAGTTCAATGATTGTCTGAAAGTGTCCCCCTCTTTATTTGTCATGCACTGGCAGATCTTCTCAAGTGACAGCTATATCAGGCTCCTGTCAGCAAGCACTTGTTGGCATCCACAATAGGGTCTGGGTTTTGTAACTGTATATGGGATGGATCCCTAGGAGGGGCAGTCTCTGGATGGTCTTTCTCTCAGTCTCTGCTCCACACTTTGTCTCCTGTGGGCATTTTGTCCCCTGCTTCTAAGGATCTATTTCTGCAGACTTTCCCAAAGAGAATCTAACAGCATGCACCTGGTGAGACCTGGCCAGACTAACAAAACTCTTGCAGGTGGCTGGATAAGCAAAGCCAATCTGCCCATGCATTTCAAAAGAATGGAGCTGTTGGGGAAGCCATTCAGACAGTAGTTTTTTATGTCTAGTTAAAAACTAGATGCTACATTTATTTCAAGCATATTATTGGCTCCAAACTACCAGGATGACTAAATGATACCAGCCAACTTTATCAACCAGGATTAAGGCTTCTACCACCTTGGGACCGTGTGGTTCTCAAAGTGATTACAGCTTAGTATAAAGTAATAAGGACTCATAGAACTTTGTGTATCAAAGAAGCTATTCTTTGCTTTCACATTGTATCTTTAAATAGGATCCCTCTAGTCTTAGATGCAAATGTGGGGTGCTGAATGATTAATACCTGACAGTAAGATGTTCACATTTCGATCTCTCTAAGCTGTTTATTTAGAGAAAGCAATGCAAACATTGGGGACAGAATCATGCACACTCACAGGACTTTCTGCACCATCGCTTTTAAGGTAGAGTGCTGCCCAAACAACATACAGCTGTACATGCTACACATATGCACCTGCTCAGGGCTACATGCTCTGAAAGCTGCATGCTAGCAGCTACCACTCCAGCAGAGTTCTACACACAGAAGATATTCAAGGCAAATCCCTCATCTGTGTGCTGATATCATGGGCTGCTGGCCTCCCGTGAAATAACATGCCTTTATTTACCCAATCCATTGAAGTACCATAAAGCTCCTCTCATTTCAGTTTAAAGACCTCTTGAAGGTTATAAAATAAAAGCATAAATAGATTTAATATTAACTTGGAGCAGTTACAATTAACTTGTAATTTAGTTTTCATTTTTTATTGTATACCAAATGATATAGTATTGCCTGCTAGATTTTCTTTTCTCTCACTCTCTTATGTAGAGTTAATATGAATTGGCAGATATTTAGATTTTGTAGGTCTTGATTCAATTCCTCAGCTCCAACATGGTAGCACAGAGCAGCGATGGATACTCATCAACAGATAGAGAAGACCACATCCCCGTAGAGCATGCTTATAGATACAACTGCATTTGACTGCAGTTCTTAGGCTCCACTCTTCCTAGTGCCCGCGCATTGAACAGTATGCTCACACAGCCCCATAGTCATGCACGTCCACATTTCCTTATCTGCAGTGCGTCTCCCTCTGATTTTGAGAATACCAGTTTCACAGAATTGCAGGGATTTCCTCAGTTGTGGAAGCACTCAAGCTCTCTTACACTGGGCAGAGAATACGACGACGCCTTGCTTAAAGAGCCTTAGCACCCTCAGAAGACAGGAGCATTTATGGGAATTTCAAGTGTTATGAAGTGGAATGTTTTCTATGAGCATGCACAACAGTGGTACTTCTATCACCCAAAGCATGTGCCTCTGCGTAGGCATACTTAGACAGCCTGCTGAAAACCAGGATGGTAATATCCTCCCTTGCTAGCCCTGTAAGATGCTGGAGGGAGAGCTGTCAAGCTGAGGAGGGAGGGCTCCTATCCTAATGTGCTCTGCTTTGACAACTCTCTTTCCTCTGTTGTTCTCTCCTGAAATGAAGTTGTCTTTTGTGCCATTGTTAGCAAAGATGGGCTGTCATTTCTATGGCCTGAGGGATCCTGGTACCATTTTACTTTGCAGAAAGCCAATATTAAAACAGTCCCCAGGTTTCCTATTTCTCTTCCCAAATGGTGGCCCTGCCAGCAGTGCCTGTGGGCTTGTTTATGTGGATGGATTTTTCCTCTGACTGTGAGCTACTTATTTTAAGTTTGGCACAATGGCTATTTCTTTGCCAAGTTGACTTCCTTGTTTACTGGAGGCTTTCTGCCTGTTGTAAGTGATCAATGGCTCTTTGATTCTCACAGAAATTAGCTTTTGTATAAACCAAGGGGGATGTTTTGATGTTTCAGCTCATGGAAACCCCCTGCCTTCTTTGCCTTCGACCACAGGGACAACAGCAGATCCAGACTTTGTGTCGATCTCTCTCGTGAGGTTAAAGGTTCGTTATGGTTGCTGGATTTATTCAGAGTAGCCATTTTGTGATGATTTTCTTAGTTGTTTATACAGGAGCATGGCAGGAGGTGCTGAGAGAAAGAGAGATGGGGACTTCCATCCCTTTCTTCCACATGATTGTTACAACCTACATGCTACCTTTTCCCCCATCTTGTGATACATTCTTTGCAGGATTTCAGTTAGTACTTATGACATAGAATATGTTTTCACAATAGTTATAAACTACAAGGAATGTTTAATTAATAGACATTACTAAAAAATTCCAAGGTGATTTCAGCCTGTGGACTACACAAATATTTTAGGCTTTCTATTGCTCTCAAGAGACAGTATGATCATGGCAACTCTTATAAAGGAAAATGTTTATTTGGAACTGCCTTGAAGTTCAGAGGTTTAGTCTATTATTGGCAAAAATGGGCTGTCATTTCTATGGCCCGAGGGATCCTGGTACCATTTTACTTTGCAGAAAGCCAATATTAAAACAGTCCCCTGGTATCTTATTTCTCTTCCCAAATGGTGACCCTGCCAGCAGTGTCTGTGGGTTTAGTGGCATACAGGCAGACAGGAAATTGGAGAAGTAGCTGAGTTACACCTCAGGATCAGTGGGTAGTAGGAAGAGCTTCTGATATCCCAAAGCCTACACTCAGTTACATACTAAGTTACATACAAAGCTAGACCTATGCAACACCTCCTTATCGTGCCACTCTCTATGAGCATATGGGGGTCAGTTCACTCAAACCAGAATAATAAGTATCTGTTTCAGTCACAATACAGTGAGCGATGAGGTTGGCAATGTGCTTATACCAAGCCCATAGGTACTTGTTATGTATCATGTTTTCAGGCTCCTGTCTAGTCTGCATAGCCAAAATTGCTCTGTTGTTTGCTCAATCAGGATCCAGTCTGACTATAGTCCTACTGTATTACCTCCACCAAATTCTTTTATGGCATGGGCAAACTTACAGCCAAACTCCCTTAAAGGTATAATGGTAATGATCTGACTACAGAATTGGAACACAGTGCAGCAGTTCTTGCAATGGAAGCTGTCTCATCATTGTTGTCTATAACCACAGATAAAAGAAGGCTCCTCCCTAGAATATTGTGGGATAGAAGACAAGGGAACACTTCTGTTTCATGGAAACCTTGGGTCCGAATATTATGTTGGTAGTTTTGTGGGTGGAATGAGAGAAGTAGTAAAAATTCTAGATAGGAGTAAAGTATACCCTGATATGGAGGAGAGGTCCAGGGCAGAGTTCTGCATGTAATCCTAGAGCAGACAAGCAGAATGCAGTGGTAAGAGAAAGTTCCTGAGTTAATTAGTATAGGCCCAGACAGTCCAGAACAAGAAGCACACCCCATCTGCCTCTCCCCATCCACCTGCTGTGTTATCTCTGCCTCCTACAAAGTGGCTCAGAGTTGGTCTAAACAGAAAGTTTATGCACCATTCCTCTACTTTCCAATTCCATCCTACTTCATAGCTTCCTATGCTAGCATGGCAAAGAACCATGTGACTTTTAGTGACAGTTCTTTATTAAACGGATTCCATTTTGACGTGTTTTCCTTTTAATGGCTTTAAGATGTTGAGTTAAATAAATATCAATGACACAGGTAATAAAGCCACACAGGCTCAATGTTTCGAACACAGCGTAGCATGGTGACTCCTCGGAAAGGCTGCTTGATAGGCACAGGCACGGCACTGGAACCTGGACTGAGAGAGGTAAACAGCACTGCTCACTGTAGTCACAGAGTCACTGATGCTTAGTGATTGATGCTCTCTTACTTTCCACGGCAGCTTCTGTTCCTTTTTTACACCTCTCATGGCATTTTAAACTTACGCTGTTTCTTCTGTTTGATTTGAAGGGTGCCAAGGTGCGTCCACCACAGCCTCCTCCTGCTTCTGTTTCTCCTCTTCCTTACTCACTACTTGTTTCTCCTTCCACTCCTCCTCCTTCAACTTCACCTAGTCTTCCTCTCCTTCCCCTCACTGCTTCTCCTTGTCCTTGTTATTACTATGTGCTTCTCCTTTGGCTCAGCTGATACTGTGTGGGAATCCAGCAATATCTGTTGTTTGAATTCAGCACAGTGGGAGGATGAATGTGTTCCTGATTGTCTTCCTCAGGGGAATGGGACAAGGAAGATAAGGAGAGAGAGAGGAGATATGCCAATTGGAATCAAGAGTGCACGTATGTTGCCTTGATCTGTTCCTCTTAGAGCCTTCATCTCTCATCTGTGAAATGAAGATAATGTTATTCTGTGTTAATCTGCTAACAGGATCATAGAAGAACATTTGTTTGGATCCTGTCTTGGCCACCTAGTGAGGAAGACTCTGATATTCTACAGCAGCACTCAGCTTCATTCCTTCTGTGGCCACAGTCACATGCTTTCAGATGATTTTATTTTGGGGGCATCACTTGCTTGCCCTCTTTGTTCTAGTCCTCATAAGTGACAACTTAGCGGCATGCTGGATGTGAGCTTCTGACCTCACACTGCACTATCCTCTCGTCTCTGAGGTTGCTCTTGCCTGATCTATACTCTACTCCCTGGTGAAGTTCCATAGCCTGGTGTAGTCTCTAGCTTTTCTAGAAAATGGACTATAAATTTATCAGCTTCATCTTCAGTTAGACGATTAAAGATATTTTAGCAGATTTGTATTAGAATTTCAATAGAGTTGTGCTATCCTATGAAGCATTTCCAAATATGGGTTCATACAGTAGACATGATTTGAAAAAACATCATATCAACCTTTTCAAGTATGTATAAAATAAATGTCTTTAACAGCCATGAAAATTTGATAAAGCCTATTTAACTGAATTTTTTTTTTACTCTTTGTATAAATACAGGCAAGACATATCCATTGTCCTGATATCATGGTATAGTTCTTGAATGTAATAGGATTTGTAATTAAATGGTCTCTTGATCTGGGCATAGGTAGGATACAATCTGACATCTTGGCAGCTGCTAAGTGAGTGTGTTTGTGTGTGTGTGCGTGTGAGTGATGTGATAACGATTGTGTTGGTCCTTTGTTCCTTTGGCTGTTTTTCTTTGTGAACAGACTTGAGTTCAATAGAGCCACATAATGCACTGGCTACTTCTTTCTATCAAGTTCTCAGTGGAGAGTCTGGCTCTATCTTCAATTCCTCCTCTGCTTGGACTTTGACACTTGACTGGGGAAATACAAGTAAGCAAAGTTTGTATTTATATGTAGAAGACATCCAGCTGTTGTTCTCAGTGTTTCTACAGGAAGGGAAGATCGCAGAGCTAGCACAGCTGTGATCTGCAGCAGAGAGATTCCAGAAGAGTGGATGGTTTGCCATGTTGTTTCTTCCTTTTCACCCCTGATTACACTCTACTCATCCCATCTTTACCTCCGGCTGCCTCTGCCATCCGTTTCCTTCCATGTCAGTCCTGTTTGGTACTCTCATCTTCCTTTGGATCTCCCCCCTCTCTTATGTTTTCTTCCTTATGTCCTTACTCTAGAAATATTGGATTAGCACCACATCCAAATGCAAAATATACTTTGGCTAACTCGGATTTAAAAGATGTGATTAGAAGTTTTGTTTTCTTGAGTATAGATAGCCTTTTCAACACGGCCGTTCATGGATAATAAAAACGTATGCCTAGAACATGGAACAGATATCCCACAGCTTTTTCCTCATGACAGACTAAGTAGAGCCATACTTCTGGTATTTTAAGGTAACATGTGCCATATGCCAAATGCCTCATTTCTTATACTGCCTCAATTCATTGTCATAAATGAAAATATGGCTGTTCCTCTCTACTGAGTCCAGCAACTCTCTCTAATCTCTCTCTGACACATCTTCTACTCAGGTAGTACAAATGCATATAGATTCAGAGATACATGCATTCATATCCACAGTAATTGTACAAAAACACAAAACTGAAAACCACAATATATACAGAAACAACCTATAAGTTAGACATAACAATAACAACAACAAATAATCTCTCTGACTTAGTGCCACGAGAAAAAGAACAAAGAGCCTCCCAATATTGCATTGAACTTATTTGGTGTTGACCAATTACAGCTTGGCATGTATTTTACACCTAAGTGTGGTTGGTTTCCCCAGTGAGACTTCCTTGGGGAAAACTGATTTTTTGTTTGTAAGTGGCTGCTGACTAGTGATAGCTTCTGTGTTAGGGATGGTGCCATGTGATCACCTCTCCTTTCGGCTCTAGGATTATGCCTTATGCATAGGTCCCAAGCAGGTCCAATGTACTAGTGCCACAGTCTTTGCAAGCTGTGTCTAGAAGGCCTTGAATACATAATATCCTTCCTTCCCTCTGGCTCTTATACTTTTTCCACCTCCTCTTCTTCCAAATTCTCTAAAACCTAAGAGGAGGAGTTTGATGGAGACATCCCCTTTAAGTCTAAGCACTGTAAAGTTTCTTACTCTCGGCAAAATGTCTGGCTCTGGATCTCTGTATTTGTTTCCATCTGCTGTACGAGACTTCTCTCATGATAGATGAGCAGAGCAAGCACATACACGTGTAGCAGAATGACTTAGGAGTAGTTGTATTGCTATCATCTGTTAGCAGAACAGTAGTATTTAGTTTTACTATATGTCCCTGTCCTGTCTAGCCTAGGTTGTTAGGCACCCAAGTAGCTTTGAGAATGAGTTCTACCCAGTGGAGAGGCCCTTAAATAAAATCAGATAGTGGTTGGTTACTCCCTAAAGCTTTGTGTGACATGATTGTACCAACATATTTTACAGGCAGGTCACCATTTTAGATCAAAGGATTTGTAGGTTTGTTGGTACTTACTTTTCTTCTTCGGTAGTGCACAGAGTTCCTTTTAGCACCCTGAACATTGGTCTGTAGGGATGAAGTCTCCAGTGTGACATCAGCTCAGTTTCTCCATGTCCAATGACTTGTACAGGTGTAGCTTTCAGCAATATGGCCTTACTGTCACGTTGTGGAAAGCCCTCAGAAGTGTAAGCACCAGCCTGGGTTGTTTGGCAGGTTGTATTGGACCTATTTGTCTAATAACAAGATTAGATGTGACTTCAGTACCTGAAGTCTCATTTGGCGAAGGGAGATGTCCAGGTGAGGCTCTGTTTCCCCTGTTATTAGGCAATTTCATTAGATTGCCTTCATATATTTATGTATCTTAGGAAACGTATACTACATTAGGATTACATATGACTCCCCAAATGGCTCTTAGTGTTAGCTGTCACTCTCCTTACTCCCTCCCTTACCCCCATGTTCCCTTTCCTGCTTCCTTTTTGGTGTGTCCACTTCAACTCCCTCCCACAACTAGTCTGTCTTTAGCTATTTATTTTACTTCTCTTTCTTAGGGAGATCCATTCTTCTCCTCTAATGCATAAAGAGTGCCCCTGGTTGTCTGATACCTGACTTGCAATGATTAAGAAATGTGAATAGTGGACAGAAGAACTGATAATGAATGTGATTTGGATACAGTTTTGGATTGTTTGGTTTACATTTAAAAAGCAAGCTCTCAGACAAGGAGTTTACAGTCTTTGGAAACTGACTGCTCTACCCTGACTATCAAAGTTCAGTTATCATAGGCTCTGATATAGAAAATTAAACACTGAGTATAGCTCTGGAGACTAAAACATATTCACATTACTCTGCTGAGGGCCATGCAGGTTAAACTACAAATAACCTTTGAACTCATGGAATGAAGCCCACAGGTTACCACGGCCACATGGGTGTGCCTTGGTGTGGCATGAGCCCAATCCTTATACTGTGGTGGAGTTCTGCTCTGATTGCTGCCTTCACATCCCGCTTAATCTAAGATATATGAAAACTTTAAGAGGGTTTCCAGTCCTTCACCAGGCAGTATCTCTATGGCATTAACAATAATAATGCTTGATCTCTTTCAAGCATTGTTACTAGATCAGATTAATTATTCAGACACTACTCTAGAGAACAACTTAGAGACTTAGATTTTCAGCAATCACCACCAACCTTAGAAAACATTTAGAAAAATAGAACTGTTAGTGAAGCCAGGTTGGAACATTTTTACACGTGGCTCTAATGTAGAAAATCTTAGGAAACAATTTGAAGTTCAGATGGGCATATTCTTATTAGTTAAGCTAGGACTTCTATGGTCAAGAAACAAGAATACGGTAGCACTGGCTGATTGACTCTCACTGAAGCTGGACTGGTGATAATTAATTTCTTACCTATTTTTCCCTCAGCTTTCTGTTATGATTAAATAAGAAATGCATTCTGGGGATTTAAGGTACATATGACTGATTTTTATATAAAAGCTTAGATTTGTGATTCTTACAAGATTACTTTTAAAGATAAATAATAAAATAATTACTTCTTTCTTTGTAAATGTAAATTGCTTCCAAAACTGGCTACTTGCTTATCTTTCTTAATCTATAACAAGATGCTTAGTTACAAATGTATGCAGTTTGGGGGAATAATTTGTTTTCTTTACCAGTAGTAAGTAATGTTATTTCTTGTAAAGGTATTTGGAAACAGGTAGCAGAATTTTTCCCTAATTGATTAAAGTAATAAATATAAGAAGTCAATCACTGGACAAGAAGGATGTGGGCCTTCCAGGTCTGAGAGAGGAGGAGGGTAGGCAGGAGGAGTGGGTGGCCCTTTTGGATGACAGGAGCAAGGCAACCATGATTTAGGCTGGTGGCTCTTAGTTCAGGTGGCAGAATCCACCAGGATCCGCCAGCTCCGGAAGATTTCTTACAAACAATAGTTGGGGGATTTAGGATGCTACATTCTGAGCCCATCTACTGTGTTATCTGTTGATTCTAAACTAAGATTGTCTGGTGTTTTCCAACTTGAGGCAATTCAACTGAGCTCCAGGGAAAGGTAATTACCCCAGAGCTTGGATTTGTGAGAGTGCCCCAGCTAGCTGCAGAAACTTGGGAGTGCTGAGCAAGCCTATTTGGCTGCAGCCAGGGTAGGAGTTGGGGGTGGGGGGTGGGGGGTGGAGGGTGGAATCAGAGGCCAGGGAGCAAGCATGAGAAGCATGGAGGGGAGAGTTATCTTTAAGATCTGGGAAGGCCTTGGCAAGGGAAAATATGTGGTCTCAGGTTATGTGCGAGGCTGGGAACAGACTGTGACTGCCAGCCAGTGCTAAGCTGGCAATAGCATTGATTAAATTTACACACTACAGAAACACATTAATTTTTCATAATCATTCACTAGAAGAAAACTAAAACTTGTAATTTATAGTATAAGCATTATAATATATATAAATATAATGTAAATATATTATTATGTAAATGCAGCACAAATATTGAAGTATTCAATATAACATTGTAATTTTATACTGCTTGAAAGATTTTTCTTGGGTATATAAGTTATGTAAGAAAGAATGAAGCATGAGGGCTAGAGCATTGCTTCTTCCGTCCATCAACTATGTGTATATAGGCATATGTGTAGGGGTTTGTGTGAGTGAGTACTGGAACACTGCTCCATCCATCAGTTATATATGTGTGTAAGATTTGTGTGAATGAGATCTGGAACATTGTTCTTTTCACCCAGCATTTATGTGTGTGTATATGTACAGGCTTATCTGGGTATGTGTTGGAAATTGCTCTATCCATCGATTGAGTGTATTTATGTATGTATATGTGAAATTCTTGGAGCCTGCTGTCTAAACATTCTATGGGTGAATGTGTATGTGTCTTTCTATAGGTCTGTATACATGTATGTATGAGTACATGTATTCTTGTGTGTATTAAGTTATTGGACACTTCCTTTGTTTAATTCAGCATATGTGTGTGTGTGTGTGTGTGTGTGTGTGTGTGTGTGTGTGTGATTTCTTTTTTTCCTTTTCTTTCTCACTGGCCCCAAAGATTTAAAAGAGTTCATAGTTTTTCCTCTGGCTATAGGGAGTGCCACTCCTATAAATTAACATTTGTTCCCTCAGAAAATAAAGTCTGCCAAGTAACTTCTCTCATCAGTGGCTGCCTTTGGCAGCAGCCCCTGTAGTTATCTAGATCCACTCCTGTCAGTGACTCTAAGCACTGCCTACCAATGGCTGCCTTCCTCAGTTTATCCACTGCTTGGATGCCGAAGTAGGCCATTGGCATCTCTCTCGATATAAATAAGCATGAGGACAAGCCCACAAATCCTTCACACACATAGATGACTCTTGGTAGAACGTTGGTTCTTTAACTGGGATTCTATCATTGAATAGTGATCCTTTGTCCTCTTATTTGACAAGGAAAATGGGATAAAACTCAAAAGTCACCAAAATTTAAATGATGAAATAATGACTGGTCTTATATCTTTCTTATTTTAGAATCTATTGAGTTCTAAGTGTACCGTTGCATTCAATATTGAACGTCTGAAGCTTATATAGATCTTTAAGAAGAGTCAGTCATCTTACAGTTAGAAATCTGTCGTAGAGATCTATATATGTCAATATTTCATAGTCCAGTTAAGAAGCTTAACCTTAAGAAGGTTTTCTAGTGGTTCTGTCACTAAATAAATTCATTGTTTGTCAAAGACACCTCCCTTTCCTTGAATCCTGATTATGATTTTTGTGTAGTGTTGGCTGGAGGGAAGAACTCACTCATGAGGTTTGTATACATCTGGAGAGCTGACAGACCCAGGAACTTCTAATATGAGTATTAGGAAAGGAAACCTCTGTGCTCAAACACCCTGTTGTCCATATCTATATTCATACCTATAAAATAAGTACTTTATTTCCTTACTTTTTTTTCTTCTTTTTTTTTAATGTATATATTCTATATTTACAATTCATTTCCCTTTTTCTGGTTCCCCACCCCCAAAGGTCCCACGTGTCCTTTTCCCTCCCCCTGCTCCCGCATCCACCCCCTCCCACTTTACTGTTCTTGTACTCTCCCACAATGATGTTTTGGTCCATTCTAGCACCAGTGTCCACTCCTTTCTTCTTGTGAGACATCACTTGATATGTGCTTTGTGACTTTGGTGTTCCAAGCTTCTAGGCTAATATCCACTTATCAGTGACTGTATCCATGGGTATTCTTTTGAGACTGGGTCACCTCACTTAGTATGACGTTCTCCAGCTCCATCCATTTCTCTAAGAATTTCATGAATTCATTGTTTCTAATGGCTGAATAGTACTCCATTGTGTATATATACCACATTTTTTGTATCCATTCCTCTGTTGAGGGACATCTGGATTCTTTCCAGCTTCTGGCTATTATATATAAGGCTGCTATAAACATAGTGGAGCATGTATCCTTATTGCATGCTGGTGAATCTTCTGGGTATATTCCCAGGAGTGGTATGGCTGGGTCCTCCGGAAGTATCACGCCCTTTATCTGACATTTGTTTTATTTGTCTTTCTAAATGGTCCTTTGTATACTAATTTCTTCTAAAGTTTAGTTACTGCAAGCTTAGACAACATCATATTAACCAGTACAACTACACCACAATAAATATTTGTGTCCATATGACTTCACCTTATGATAAAATACTTCATACTCACTGCAAATGATTCAGTAGCCCTGTGAGAGCTAACACTTCTATGTTTCCATAATTTTAATTTTATTTTACGTTTTTAAAAGTATGCTAACAGAAGGAAAACTAGATGTTTCATAGCAACAGGCAACAACGTGATTACATCTAAGGAGCATAATACTGAAAATTCCCCTTATCATAAGAATAATACACAATCAGGACTCCATTTATATAGTGTTCTAAAACATATACAGTTAATGTTTGGTGCTTTAATCCATGTTATTGGGTATATATAGACACAAGGTATTCATTACTATAGAAGAGGTACACTATCTTCTGGAAAACTGGTGATATTATATTTTGATATTATAAATTAATTGTGAATTTTAGCATTGAACACTTTAATATGAGGTTTACTCTAAACAATATTTTAAATATTTGGAGAAAAAATCAAAGAGAAACTGGTTTTCTTATGAAAGTAGGTAGAAAGTTAAAGAACATTCTTAGGTCAAATGAGTGATAGGGTCACGAGCAACCTAGACTTCTGAGAAAATGGTAATTGTGAACCTGTAGAGGAGGTCAGTTAGCAAGACTGGAAACCAGTCAGACAGTGGAGTTACAGGGGTGACAAAATGCTGATGAGAGAGGTCAGCAGCAAAGAAATTCATTTCTAGTTATATTTGATAAACTCTTCAAAACCAGTTGGAAAATTTGCTAACTTCTGCATTATCAGAACCGGAGCTACTAAGAGAACAACATCATTTCTGGTTTACTGTTGATGTTGTTATAAGGAGGTCAAGTGTGTCTTGAACTTGACCACAGTGCCCACTGTGAGCTTCTATTTCCTTTAAAAAGACTTGCAAGTTGTTTGCATTTGTAGAGTTTCAGTGTTACATCCAAATCCAACTTTTACAATGAATTTTCTCAGTCCTGTGGGACTGACATATTAAGATAATGGTGATGATGATGATGATGATGATGATGATGATGATGATGACGACGACGACGACGGTGACAATGACGATGACGACGACGACGATGATGATGATGATGAAGACATAGTAGGAAACATTGATTCTTTATATTATGATAATAGGCAGAGGTGTCAATGCTCAGTAAGTGTCCCATACAAAGTGCTCCATTTACTCTTTCAGGGATCAAGTGAAGGTGAGACTACCACCTTTATAATAAAAACTGAGCTACTGACAGTTTAAATAGAATAGCATAAATTCCCATTAGCAGTTAAGGAGAGAGTGTCTTGAAAGCAGCTGGTACTGTCGGATCCTCTATCTTAATTTTTCAACATGGTACCTAATGCAGGTCAGTTGAGCACTTTGGATGTGACTAACCTGTAAGGCAAGGCATATGATATAAAATGCACTTGACGACAAAGACTTGGGTTGAAAATATAAAATGTGAGATATTTTAGAAGAGTTCTATAACAATGCTCTGCTGAATTGACTATTTGAGATATGTTGGGTACCTCAGTTAAGATGTATTCTGATAATTCCATTGCATGAACAGAGTAGAGAAACACAAACAAGTGTTATAGGTCAATCAATACCAGTAGAGATGGAATCAAGAGGGAATTAATATGACATGTATGAGGCTATTGATAAAACATACTGTAATCTTTTATTTTTATTATATATTTGCTTTACTTACATTTCAAATGGTATCCCCTTTCCTCATTACCCCCCAAAAATACCCTATCCTATCCCCCATGCCCCTGCTTACCAACCCCGCCCCAATCATGACCTGGCATTCCCCTACACTGGGGCATCAAGCCTTCATATGATCAATGGTCTCTCCTCTCATTGATATCTGAAATGACCATCCTCTGCTACATATGTAGCTGGAGCCATGGGTCCCTCCATGTGTACTCTTTGGTTGGGGGTTTAGTCCCTGAAAGCTCTGGAGGTACTGGTTAGTACATTTTATTGTTCCTCCTGTGGGGATACAAACCTCTTCAGATCCTTGGGTCCTTTCTCTTCCTGCTTCATTGGAGACCCTATGCTCAATCTATTATTTGGCTGTGAGCCATGGGTACTTTGATCCACCTCCAAGAAGGATCAAAGTATCCACACTATAGTTTTCCTTCTCCTTGAGCTTCATGTGGTCTGTAAGTTATATCTTGGGTGTTTTGAGCTTTGGGGCTTATATCCACTTATCAGCAAGTGCATACCATGTGTGTTCTTTTGTGATTGGGTTACCTCACTCAGGATGATATTTTCTAGCTCCATCCATTTGCCTAAGAATTTCATGAATTCATTGTTTTTAGTAGCTGAATAGTACTCCATTGTGTAAATGTACCACATTTTCTGTATCTATTGCTCTGTTGAGGGACATCTGGGTTCTTTCCACTTTCTTGCTATTATAAATAAGGCTTCTATGAACATAGAGGAGCATGTGACCTTATTACATGGTAGGGCATCTTCTGGGTATATGGCCAGGACTGGTATAGCTGGGTACTCTGGTAGTACATGTCCAATTTTCTGAGAAACTGCCAAACTGATTTCCAGAGTGTTTTTACAAGCTTGCAATCCCACTAGCAATGGAGGAGTGTTCCTCTTTCTCTACATCCTTTCCAGCATCTGCTGTTCCCTAAGGTTTTGACCTCAGTCATTCTGACTGGTAGGAGGCAGAATCTCAAGGTTGTTTTGATTTGCATTTCCCTGATGATTAAGAATGTTGAACATTCCTTTAGATGCTTCTCACCCAGCCAATATTCCTCAGTTGAGAATTCATTTTTTAGCCTTGTGCCTCATTTTTAATAGGGTTATTTGTTGCTCTGGAGTCTAAGTTCTTGAGTTCTTTGTATATATTGGATATTAGCCCTCTATCTGATGTAGGATTGGTAAAGATCTTTTCCTAATCTGTTGATTGCCATTTTGTCCTATTGACAGTGTCTTTTGCCTTACAGAAGCTTTGCCATATTATGAGGCCCCATTTGTCAATTCTTGATCTTAGTGCATAAGCTATTGGTGTTCTGTTCAGGAAATTTTCCCCTGTGTTCATTTGCTCCAGGTTCTTCCCCACCTTCTCTTCTAATAGATTCTGTGTATCTGGTTTTATGTGGAGGTCCTTGATCCACTTGGACTTGAGCTTTGTATAGAGAGATAAGAATGGGTTAATTTGCATCCTTCTACATTTTGACTGACAGATGACTGAGCACCATTTGTTGAAAATGCTGTCTTTCTTTGTCAAAGATCAAGTGACTATAGGTGTGTGAGTTCATTTCTGGGTCTTCAATTCTATTCCATTGATCTACCTGTCTGTCATTGTATCAATACCATGCAGTTTTTACCACTATTGCTTTGTAGTATAGCTTGAGGTCAGGGATGGTGATTCTGACAGAGGTTCTTCTATTGTTGAGAATAGTTTTTCCTATCCTGGGTTTTTTGGTATCCAGATAAATTTGTAAATTGCTCTTTCTAACTCATTGAAAAATTGAGTTAGAATTTTGATGGGAATTGCATTGAATCTGTAGATTGCTTTAGGCCAGATGACCATTTTTACTATATTAACCCTGCCAGTTCATGAGAATGGGAGATCATTCCATTTTAGAGATCTTTCTTCAGAGAACTGAAGTTCTTTTCACTTGCTGGGATAGAGTCACACCAAGGTAGTTTATATTATTTGTGACTACTATAAAGGGTGTTATTTCCCTAATTTCTTTCTCAGGCTTTTTATCCTTTGAGTATAGGAAGGCTACTGATTTGTTTGAGTTAATTTTATATCCTGCCACTTTGCTGAAGTTGTTTATCAGGTTTAGGAGTTCTCTGGTGAAATTTCTCGTATCACTTAAGTATGATCTATCACTATCTTCTGCAAATAGTGATAGTTTGACTTCCTCTTTTCCAATTTGAATCCCTTTGACCTCCTTTTGTTGTCAAATTGCTCTGACTAGGACTTCTAGTGCTATATTTAACAGGTAGGGAGGGAGTGGACAGCCTTGTCTAGTCCTTGATGTCAGTGGGATTTCTTCAAGTTTCTCTCCATTTAGTTTGATGTTGGTTACTGGTTTGCTGTATATTGTTTTTACTATGTTTAGGTATGGGTCTTGAATTACTGATCTTTCCAAGACATTTATCATGAAGAGATGTTGAATTTTGTCAAATGCTTGCTCAGCATCTAATGAAATTATCATGTGGTTTTTTCTTTGAGTTTGTTCATATAATGGTTTACATGGATAGATTTCCATATATCGAACCATCCCTGCATCCCTGGGATGAAGCCTACTCAATCATGGTAGATGATTGTTCTGATGTGTTCTTAGATTCGGTTGGCAAGAATTTTATTGAGTATTTTTACATCCATATTTATAAGGGGAATTGGTCTAAAGTTCTCTTTCTTTGTTGGGGCTTTGTATGATTTAGGTATCAGAGTAATTGTGACTTTATGGAATGAATTGGGTTGTGTTCCTTCTGTTATTTTTTTTTTGTGGAATAGTTTGAAGAGTATTGGTATTAGGTCTTCTCTGAAGGTCTGATAGAACTCTGCCTTAACCCATCTGGTCCTGGGCTTTTTTTTTTGGTTGGGAGACTATTAATTAATGACAGCTGCTATTTCTTTAGGATTTATGGGATTGTTTAGATCATTTATCTGATCCTGATTTAACTTTGGTAGCAGTTATCTGTCTAGAAAATTGTCATTTCATCTAGATTTTCCACTTTTTTGAGTATAGGCTGTTGTAGAAAGAAGGACCTGATGATTTTTTTTTTTTGGATTTCCTCAAAATCTGTTATTATGTCTCTCTTTTTATTTCTGATTTTGCTAATTTGGATCCTGTCTCTGTCCCTCTGGTTAGTTTGGATAAGGGTTTATCTTTTTTTTTCTCAAAGAACAAGGTCCTGGTTTGGTTGATTCTTTATATAGTTCCATTTGTTTCTACTTGGCTGATTTCAGCCCTGAGTTTGATTATTTTCTGCCATCTATTCCTCTTGGGTGCATTTGCTTCTTTTAGTTCTAGATCGTTCAGATGTGCTGTCATGCTGCTAGTGTATGTTCTTTCTAGTTTCTTTTTGGAGGCACTCAGAGCTCTGAATTTTCCTCTTAGCACTGCTTTCATTGTGTCCCATACGTTTGGGTATGTTGTACCTTCATTTTCATTAAATTCTAAAATGTTTTTAATTTCTTTCTTTATTTCTTTCTTGACCAAGTTATTATTGAGTAGAATGTTGCTCAGTTTCTATGTGTGTTTGGGCTTCCTGTTGTTTTTGTTTTTATTGAAGTCCAGCCTTAGTCCATTGGGATCTGATAGGATGTAGGGGATTATTTCAACTTTCTTTTATCTGTTGAGGTCTGTTTTGTGACCGAGAATATAGTCAATTTTTGAGAAGGAACCATATGCTGCTGAGAAGAAGGTATATTCTTTTGTTTTTGAATAAAATGCTCTATAGATATCTGTTAATCCATTTTTTTCTAAGTTCTGTTAGTTTCAATGTGTCTCTGTTTAGTTTGAGTTTTCTTTATTTGTCCATTGATGAGAGTGGGGTGTTGAAGTTTCCCACTATTATTGTGTGAGGTGCACTGTGTGCTTTGAGTTTAGTAAAGTTTCTTTTATGAATATTGGTGCCCCTGTATTTGGAGCATAGATGTTCAGAATTGAGAGTTCATCTTGGTAAATTTTTTCTTTGATGAGTATAAAGTGTCCTTTCTTATCTTTTTTTATTACTTTAGTTTGAAATTCAATTTTATTCTATATTAGAATGGCTATGTAGCTTGTTTCTTGGGACCATTTGCTTGGAAAATTGTTTTCCAGCATTTTACTCTGAGGTAGTGTCTGTCTTTGTGCCTTAGGCAAGTTTCCTGTATGCAGCAAAATGTTCGGACCTGTATATTTATCCAGTCAGTTAGTCTGTGACTTTTTATTAGAGAATTGAGTCCATTAATATTAAGATATATTAAGGAGAAATGATTGTTGCTTCCTGTTATTTTTGTTATTAGAGATGGATTTATGTTTTCTGGTTCTCTTCTTTTGGGTTTGTTAAAAGAAGATTAATTTCTTGCTTTTTCTAGTGTGTAGTTTCCCTCCTTTTGTTGGTGTTTTTCATTCATTATCCTTTGCTGGGGTGGATTTCTGGAGAGATATTGTATAAATTTGTTATTGTCATGGAATACCTTGCTTTCTCCATCTAATGTAATTGAGTCTTTTGCTGGGTATAGCAGCCTGGTTTGGTATTTTTTTCCCTTAGGGTCTGTATGACATCTGCCAAGTATCTTCTGGCTTTCATAGTCTCTGGTGAGAAGTCTTGTGTAATTCTGATAGGTCTGCCTTTATATGTTACTTGACCTTTTTTTCTTACTGCTTTTAATATTATTTCTTTGTTTAATGCATTTGTTGTTTTGATTATTATGTGAAAGGAGCAATTTCTTTTCTTGTCCAATCTATTTGGAGCTTTGTAGGCTTCTTGTATGTTCATGGGCATCTCTTTCTCTAGGTTAGGGAATTTTTTTCTATAATTTTAATGAAGACATTTACTGGTCTTTAAAGCTAGAAATCTTCATTCTCCTCTATACCAATGATCCTTAGGTTTGGTCTTCTTATTGTGTCCTAGATTTCTTGGATGTTTTGGGTTAGGAGCTTTTTGCATTTTGCATTTTCTTTGCTGTTGTGTCAATGTTTTCTGTGCTATCTTCTGTACCTGAGATTCTCCCTCCTATCTTTTGCATTCTGTTGTTGATGCTTGCATCTATGACTCCTGACTTCTTTCTTAGGATTTCTATGTCCAGAGTTGTTTCACTTTGTGATTTCTTTATTATTTCTACCCCCATTTTTAGATCCTGGATGGTTTTGTTCAATTCCTTCACCTGTTTAGTTGTGCTTTCCTGTAATACTTTAGCGGCTTCTACCTGTTGAACTTTGTTCTCCTGAATTTCTTTTAGGGAGTTATTATGTCCTACTTGAAGTCATCTATCAACACCATGAGCTGTGAATTTTAAATCCAAATCTTGCTTTTCTTGTGTGTTGGGGTATCTAGGACTTGCTGTTGTGGGAGAACTGGGTTCAGATGGTGCCATGTTGCCTTGGTTTCTATTGGTAACATTCTTGCATTTGGCTTTTGCCATCTGTTTGTCTCTGGCGTTAGTTGGTCCTGTTGTCTCTGTCTGGAGCCTGTCCCTCCTGTGGGCCTGCAAGCCTGTCTCAGCACCCCTGGGAGACCAGCTCACCCCTGGCATAGAGGGCTATGGTTCAGCCTAGTTCCTAGGTACAGATGGAGCCAGAAGGACCCTGTCCTAGCTGCTCTGCCACTTCTGTGTTGCCTGTGCTCCTGGCCATACCTGCCTGCAGTCCCTGGAGTAAAAAATCTATTATAATCTTTTAAATAAACATATACATACAAGTAGCATTATACAGACTAAGCAGGCTTATTTATATATTTAGGAGTGTGTCTGTGTGTGCATGTATGTATGTGTTTAGTGCATATGTTTATGTGACAAGGACTTTAAAAATACCATGTATTTAAAAGAAAATAAGAAGTACATAAGAAAATTTGAAAAGAATAGAAGATGAGAAATGTTAAAAGTATAGTCTCAAAACTTATAAGATGCTTATAAGAACCCCCAGAGCTCCCAGGGACTTAATCACCAACCAAAGAGTACACATGGAAGGATTCATGCCTCCAGCTGCATGTGTTGCAGAGGATGGCCTTGTTGGATGTCAGTGAGATGATAGGCTCTTGTTCCTGTGAAGGCTAATTGCCCTAGTGTAGGGAATGCCAGGAGAGGGAATGGGGAGTCGGTGGGCTAGTTAACAGGGGGAGGGGAATGGGATGGGGATTTTCAGAAGGGAAACAAGGAAACTGGATAACATTTGAAATGAAAATAAAAAATATCTAATTAAAATATTTTTTAAAAAAGCTATGTCTGTGTAGCTAGTGGATAATGCCTAGTCTAGATATGTGTTCTATGCCATTTCATGCACACCTGACTCAGAGCAGCTGTTTATAGAATCTTTGCGATGCCAAAGCTTTAGGGTAAAGACCTATAATTCTTGGCCTTGGTTGATGAGGATGTCCATGGGTGCTTGCAGGGGTGTCACCACTGACTGAAGTCAAAGACATAAGGCTCTCTCACTCCATCTCCCAGGCTGCAGGAGGTGATGGCTCATCAGGGCAACTAAAGAAATTTGGTTTTAACTTTGGACATAGAAGTGTTTCTGTGAAACAAGACAGAAAGGATTTTAGTGTTAGAATTCCCACCTCCATCTAAATAGGTAGATTAATGTATTATTCCCATAAACCTTTTCATCATGATATTACCATTGATAAGAAAGTGGACTTCTATCATTGCAAGTCACATGACTTGCTCTGAGAATGTGGTTGTGTTCTTGAATCCTGAATGACCAGCCCACTGGGAACATCTTCAGAAGAAATGGACTTCTTGGGTATTTGAACAGTGAAGTCAGATGACACAGACAGATTTCACTCAGTATTGAAAACTCACTGATAGTTTTGTTCATTTGTTTGTTTTTTGTTTTTGTTTTTGCTTTTAAATTCAGATCTGCTTTCAGCCTATAGTTTATTTGGCAAAAGAAATAACACTTGGAAAGCCCTCAAATGTTAGACATATCAAGGAGGAACCACAGCATTTTATTTCCATTATGATTCTCAATCTATACTTTGTACCATTCATTTATGTGTGGGTATCCAGAGCCATAAGTAACTCTCAAAGGAAAAGTTAAAGCTTATTATGACCCTGAAGATTTACTTTGAGCTGGGAAAGTAGAAGCAAAGGAAACTCTAGGTTAAGAACAAATGCACTTATAGGTTTAAATTGCCATTTCTTTCTACATATCAAATTTAGTGGATGATGCTCATTTAATAACATTTTGCACAGAAAAACAAGAATACATTTTTAACATCAGCATTTTATTGTCACAGAATTAATTTTCACACATACATACACACACATATGCATAGATAGATGATAGATAGATAAATAGAGATAGATAGATAGATAGATAGATAGATAGATAGATAGATAGATAAATTCACACACATACACGTGTTAAAATGTGATTTACAGCACAGAATGGGTCTCTGGAAGGGATTATGGAAGCCCCTGCCAAAAATGTCTCACCTAGCCGGGTGTGGTGGCACACGCCTGTAATCCCAGCACTTGGGAGGCAGAGGCAGGTGGATTTCTGAGTTCGAGGCCAGCCTGGTCTACAGAGTGAGTTCCAGGACAGCCAGGGCTACACAGAGAAACCCTGTCTCGAAAAACCAAAAAAACAAAACAAAACAAAACAAAACAAACCACCACCAACAAAAAGCAAAACAAAACAAAACAAAAATGTCTCACCTCCTTTTATTAGCCCAGCAGGCAGAGTAGTCACTGGTAAATCCCATCAGGTGGCCAACCCTGAAGCTACTCAATTGACCCATGACTTTTGGGTAACTATGCTATGCATACCATCGTTGTGGAACTACCCAATCTAGGAAGTAAAATTTTAGGCGTCTGTGGTTCATGGAGACATATTGATCCATTCTGGATACACAATATGAATTAGAAAAGGAATAAAAGAGAGTGTGGGAAGAATTTTTAGTCATCAAGTTGTTTATCATCAGTGTACCTGGTTTAGTTGGCTTGGGGGGTAAACTAGCTTCCTAGGGCTGCTGTGACAAAATACCACAAAGTGATTGCATATAGAAAAGAATTTGATCTTGATGTTCTGAGGCCTGCAGTCTAAAATGAGAGGACTGCAGGCTTGGTTTCCTCTGAGGCTATGAAGGGAAACTATGCTTCCTTTCTCCAAATCCTTCATTATTTTTGGTGCTCTTTGTCTTCTAGATCTCATTGTTCCATGGTTCATTCTCTTCTCTCCCTTCTCCACTGCTGTGTGTGTGTGTGTGTGTGTGTGTGTGTGTGTGTGTGTATGTGCACATGCATGCATGAATGCGCACACACATGCATGCTCACATCTGTCCAACTCTCCCCTTTTGATAACAATACAGTAATGATGGATTAGGGTATTGTCTCATGACCTTATCTCAATTTGATGATCTACAAAGACACAACGCCAGTCCATTTGGAGTGTTGAAACAATATACTCAGACATGGCAATTTATTAACAAAACCTTATTCCTACCCATGATGAAGGATGAGAAACCAAAGTTCAAGGTACCATTATATTGGGGAACTGGGAAAAGATTGCTCTCTGCTTCCTAGATGGAACCATTTTCTTATGCTCTCAAGTATCTGAGGTGACAGACTGGAGAGATGGCTCATAGGTTAAGAGCGCTAACAGCTCTTCCAGAGGTTTGCAGTTCAATTCCCAGCAACCACATGTTGCCTCACAACCATTTGTAACAGGATTTGACACATTCTTCTGGTCTTCTGGTATGTGTGTGAAGTTAGCTGCAGTGTATTCATATAAATAAAAATAAATAAATCTTAAGAAAAAAAGTATCTGAGGTCACAAGGTTGTTCCTCTAACCTCATTTTCTAGAAAGACCTTGGTCCCTTCAGCAAATTGGAGCCTTCGCCATCAACTCCCTTCTGAAGGCTCAGCTTTTAATATTCTCTGCTAGGAATTGGATCACAGCATATGAATTTTAATTTAGAAGAAGGACATCAGTATTCCAGTCAGAGTATATCTTATTGAAATAATGTCCTTTTGTAGGTCTTGGAGCCTAGTGCCTGAGCATCTTTTGTGACACAATTTCATAATAGGCTTTGCAATAAGATCAAAGATAATTATGGATGTTGACATTTTATTGTAAAGTAATTAATCTTTTCAAAATATTTTTAAAAGGCACCTTTCTGCTGATAATTTCCAATAGCCACAGAATGAATTCTACAAAAGAAAAGTTGGGAGGGGACTTCCAGAAGGAAATAATTGGTTTGGCTGTGGAGCCTTGCAGTACCTGCTGGGTGTCCAGCCTCACTGCACTTGGTCAGCTATATTGGTAGTTCTTGAACTATTCTGGACATATGTATGTATATGTTTTAGTGTATTTTATATATATTCTGAAATCCCACCTTCCACTGTTAAGTGTGAACTCAGTGAGGACTTCTGTCATTTGCATTTAGGATCTCTTTTATCTTTAAATGGTTTCTAGTGAATTTATTAGACCATTTAATTCCATTCATTTTTAGTCATCAAATTAAAACATTCCATTCTCAGTTTCTAAATATTCTAAACTTTCGTATTATTCTCTTGATTGACTAAAGTACATTTGCAGCTCCCTTTAAACTCCCAATATTTTAATCTGTCCGTAACATTTGTACTTATTTAGGAACAAAATTCAGAAGGCCTTCTTTATCCAAGAGTAATTAGTGCTGAAATAAACGTACTTCAATTTTATCTTGTTACAATGAGTACATGAAGTCATAAAGTCAGAGACCAACAGTCAAGGAGAGCCTGATCTACACAGATTATGAAGATGATTTGAAGGATTGACGCAAGCGTTAGAATTAGGCAGTGATAACTGCTTCTGTAGGCTCCATTCATAGTGTGGCTTCATTAGTAAATATTGTTGTATTATGAAGATTTTGCTTCTGTATGTGGACCCTTAACTGCACTGCCTCACCAAATGAATATTTGGATAAGGAACCATGATGGTATTGTTAGCTTGACTTTTAGAATAACAGTCAAAGAAATCAAGCTTTCATTGTTACCTAGTATCCACAAAGGGTCTGATTTGTGTATGTTCAGAATGCAGTTGTGCAGCTGGCGATACCATGGCTCCTGTATATGACTAAAGTATTCTCTCTCTCTCTCTCTCTCTCTCTCTCTCTCTCTCTCTCTAGTTCTGTTTGTGTGTGTGTGTGTGTGTATATGCGTGTATGTGTGTGTAGGTGTGTATATCTATATGTATGAGCATGTTCATGTGTGTGAATGTGTTTTATGTTTTCTCATTTATTCAGGATTCCTTATTTACATTATTTTCTTTTAATGGAGCTATCATACAAACAGAACACATTTATTGTAAACAGGAATACCCCCTTAAAACATTTACATATAACAGCTTGGTATCATCTCTCTGAGCCTGTTTACCTGTGTTTACCTGTGTTTAAATGTATACTCAACACCCTTACCATCAAATATTTTGTTTGCATAGTTGTGACACTACAGCAAAAAAAATTCACTTTTCTTATACTGAAGAGATATAGAAGAAATATGTATCTCAATACAATCTGAATAGTCCCAGTTTGGAGAAACATTAGAGAATGCTTTGTTCTGAAAGCCATGTAATGAAGAGAAAACAACCCCTTCTGATGCTGAAAGTTTCAATTGGACTCAGGCCATGACAGTTAGAGTTAGAGTCATAATAGAAAGAATTTCTTTTCATCATAACTTAAAGTCCAGATTGTCCTGAGGACATTTGGAATGCATCCTTTGACATTTTTTTAAAAAAATTTATTCTGTGTATATGAGTGTTTGCCTCTACATTCGTATGTGCACAGCATGAAGTATATTTAGAGGTAATAAGAGATATCTTGGAACTGAAGTTACCAGACAATTCTTAGATATAATGTAGGTGCTGGGAACTGAACCCTAGTTCTCTGGAAGTGAAGCCTATGTTCTTAATCAGTGAAGCTTTCCTATTCCTTGACATTTTCCCATTATAATTTCTGAAAGAGCTTTATATACTTAGGTTCTATTTGACCCTATAAAATATTTTAAAGGAAAAGTATGTTTTGGAAGCTTCAAGAGTTTTAGCACTAACCTAATTGTATGTAAAACAAAACTATAAATAATCATATTTGAGGGGGGGAAATCCTAAAGTTAAATGACATTCTACAATTATATTGATAAATGGAAATCTTTTTTTAAAAAAAGAACTTGACTCATTAATATCCACTTATCAGTGATTGCATTTCATGTGTATTCTTTTGTGATTGGGTTAGCTCACTTAGGATGATATTTTCCAGATCTAACCATTTACCTACAAATTGCATGAGTTCATTATTTTTAATTGTCGAGTAGTACTCCATTGTATAAATATACCACATTTTCTGAGCCCAGAAGCCCTAAATACTCAAGGCACAATTAGCAAGTCAAATGACTCCCAAGAAGAAAGGAGAGAACCCTGGGCCTGTAAAGATTGGATCCAGTATTGTAGACCCAGAACAGAGAAATCGTGGGGGGAGGATGATTGGGGAATAGCTGGGCAGGGAGAGGAATTATAGAATATATGGTGGGAGGGGAACTGGGAAAGGGGAAAGTCTTTGGAATGTAAACATAGAATATAGAAAATAAAAATTAAAAAAAAGAAAAGAAAAAAAAACAACTGTGGCAATGGAAAAAAAAGAAGACTAATATTGACAGTGATCAATTAAGATGTATTATAGCAATATAGACCTTAACTAACTTGCCTCTAGAATGTGTATTTGTAGGACACAACTTTTAATCTTAAATAAATGCTTTGTCTGTGGTCAAAAAAAAAAAAAAAAAAGAACTTGAACTTAAATAACCTTGCCTCTAAATCCCACTTTGTTCACTACAGGAGTCTAATTTACAATGAGTTAAACTAATTAATGATATATTTAAAAATATATATGGGATGAAATGTTCTATATATGTATCTGTTAAATCCAATTGGTCCAAAGTGTCAATGAATTTTCCTGTGTCCCTGTTTAGCTTCTGTTTTCCTGATTGTCTATTGAGGAGAGTAGAGTGTTGAGGTCCCCCACAATTATTGTGTTAAGTGCAATGTGTGCTTTGAGCTTTAGTAAAGTTTCTTTCACAAATGAGGGTGCCCTTGCATTTGGAGCATAGATGTTTAGAATTGTGAGTTCTTCTTGGTGGATTATTTCTTTGACCAGCAAGAAGTGACTTTCTGTGTCTCTTTTGATGACTTTAGGTTGAAAGTCAATTTTATCTGATATTAGAATGGCTATTCCAGCTCGCTTCCTAAGACCATTGGCTTGTAAAATTGACTTCCAGCCTTTTACTCTAAGGTAGCGTTTGTCTTTGACACTGAGGTGTGTTTCCTGTATGCAGCAAAATATAGGGTCCTGTTTCCATATTCAGTCTGTTAGTCTATGTCTTTTTATTGGGGAATTGAGTCCATTGATGTTAAGAGATATTAAGGAATAGTGATTATTTCTTCCTGTCATTTTTTGATTTTGAGTGGTTATCTTCCTTTGAGTTTGACGGAAGAAGGTTACTATCTTGCTTTTTCCAGGGTGTAGTTTCCCTCCTTGTATTGGAGTTTTCTTCTTATTATCCTTTGTAGGGCTGTGTTAGTGGAAAGATATTGTGTAAACTTGGTCTTGTCATAGAATAATTTGATTTCTCCATCTACGTTGATTGAGAGTTTTGCTGGGTATAGTAGTCTTGGCTGAAATATGTGTTCTCATAGAGTCTGCATGAGATCTGTCCAGGATCATCTAGCTTTCATGGTCCCTGGTGAGAAGTCTGGTGTGATTCTGATAGGTCATCCTTTATATGTTACTTGGCCTTTTTCTCTTACTGCCTTTAATATTCTTTCTTTGTTTAGTACGTTTGGAGTTTTGATTATTATGTGACAGGAGGTATTTCTGTTCTGGTCCAGTGGTATATATACACAATGGAATACTATTCAGTCATTAGAAACAATGAGTTCATGAAATTCTTAGAGAAATGGATGGAACTGGAGAACATGATACTAAATGAGGTAACCTAGTCTCAAAAGAATACCCATGGTATGCACTCACTGATAAGTGGATGTTAGCCTAGGATCTTGGGACACCAAAGACACAATCCACATACCAAATGATGTCTGACAAGAAGGAAGGTGTGGACCCTGGTTCTGGAAAGGCTCAAAGCATCAGTGTAGGGGAATGCCAGAACAGGAAAGTGGGAAGGGGTGGATGGGGGAAGAGGGGGAGGGAAAAGGGCATGTGGGACCTTTGGGGGGCAGGGAATCAGGAAAAGGGAAATGAAGTGTAAATATAGAATATATCCAATAATTCGGATGGCCGAGAAACACCTTAAGAGATGTTCAACATCATTAGTCATCAGGGAAATGCAAATCTAAACAACCCTGAGATTCCACCTCACACCAGTCAGAATGGCTAAGATTAAAAACTCAAGAGACAACAAGTGCTGGCGAGGATGTGGAGAAAGAGGAACACTCCTCCACTGTTGGTGGGATTGCAAAATGGTACAACCGCTCTGGAAATCAGTTTGGCAGTTCCTCAGAAAATTAGGCATGCCACTTCCACAGGACCCTGGCATACCACTTCTGGGCATATATCCAGAGGATTCCCCTGCATACAATAAAGACACATCCTCCACTATGTTTATAACAGCCTTGTTTATAATAGCCAGAAATTGGAAGGAGCCCAAATATCCCTCAAAGGAAGAATGGATACAGAAAATGTGGTATATTTATACAATGGAATACTACTCAGCAATTAAAAATAATGAATTCATGCAATTTTTAGGTAAATGGTTAGACCTGGAAAATATCATCCTGAGTGAGTTAACCCAATCACAAAAGAATACACATGAAATGCAATCACTGATAAGAGGATATTAATGAGCCCAGAAGCCCTAAATACTCAAGGCACAATTAGCAAGTCAAATGATTCCCAAGAAGAAGAAAGGAGAGGACCCTGGGCCTGTAAAGATTGGATCCAGTTTTGTAAAGAAACTGTGGGGGGAGGGGAAATGATTGGGGAATAGTTGGGGGGAGAGGAACTATGGGACGTATGGTGGGGGGGAACTGGGAAAAGGGAAAGCCTTTGGAATGTAAACATAGAATATAGAAAATAAAAATTAATATATGTATATATATATATATATATGTATATATATGCATATATATACATATATATACACACACGGGATGCTTTGTATTCTTGTTTATAAGATTGGAGCTATCATGAAGTTGGCAAGTGTGTTTTTTTAATTAGATATTTTCTTTTTGTATATTTCAAATATTGTCCCCTTTTCTTGTTTCACCTCTGAAAAAAATCTCCTATTCCACCCCTTCCCTACACTTGCTCAGAAACTCACCCACTTCTGCTTTCCTGTGCTGACATTCCCCTTCATTGAGGCATCAAGACTTTCCAGGACCAAGGGTCTCTCCTCCCACTGATGTCCCACAAAGCCATCCTCTGCTACATATGCAGCTATGGGTCCCTTCATGTGTACTCTTTGGTTGGTGGTTTATTCCCCAGAAATTCTGGGGATACTGGTTGGTTCACACTGTTCTTCCTCCTAAAGGGCTACAAACTCTTTCAGCTCCTTCAGTTCTTTCCCTAGCTCCTCCATTAGGGACCCTGTGCTCAGTCTAATGATTGGCTGAGAGCACTCACCACTGTATATGTCAGGGACTGGAAGAGCCTCTAATGAGACAGGTATATCAGGCTCCTGACAGCAAGCACTTGCTTGCATACACAATAATGTCTGGGCTTCGAAATGTATATGGAATGAATCCACAAGTGGGGTAGTCTCTAGATGGCCTTTCCTTCAGTCTCTGTTCCACACTTTGTCTTTCTATCCATAGGTATTTTTTCCCTCTTCTAAGAAGGTCCAAAGTATCAACTCCATGGCCTTTCTTCTTCTTGACCTTCATGTGGTCTGTGAATTGTATCTTGGGTATTCCAAACTTTTGGTCTAATATCCACTTCTCAGTGAGTGCATACCATTTGTGGATGATATTTTCTAGTCCATGCATTTGTCAAAGAATTTCATGAAGTCATTGTTTTTAATATCTTATTAGTACTCCACTGTATAAATGTACCATATAATCTGTATCCTTTCCTCTGGTGAGAGACACCAGGGATCTTTCCAGTTTCTGGCTATTATAAATATAGCTGCAATTAACATAGTAGAGCATGTGTCCATAATACATAATAGATCATCTTCTGGGTATATGGCCAGGGGTGGCATAGCTAGGTCCTTAGGTAGTACTATGTGCAATTGTCTGAGGAGCTGCCAATCTGATTTCCTGAGTAGTTGTAACAGATTGGAATCCCTCCACCAATGGAGGAATGTTCCTCTTTTTCTACATCCTCTCCAGCATCTGGTGTCACCTGAGTTTTTAATCTTAACTATTCTGACTGCTGTGAGGTGGAATCTCAGGGTTGTTTTGATTTCCATCTCCTTGATGACTAAGGATGTTGAACATTTCTTTTTTTGTTTTTATTTTCTATATTCTTTGTTTACATTTCAAATGCTTTCCCCTTTCCCAGTTCCCCCCTCACCATATGTCCCATAAGTTCTCTTCCCTCTACCCATTCCGCAATCACCCCCTCCCATTTCTCTGTTCTGGTCCCCTACAATACTGGATAAAGTCTTTTCAGGATGAGGGCCCTTTCCTCCCTTCTTATTGGGAATCATTATATTTGCTAATTGTGTCTTTAGTATTCAGAGCTTCTGGGCTAATTAATATCCACCTATCAGTTTTTGCATTTCATGTGTATTCTTTTGTGATTAGGTTAGCTCACTTAGGATATTTTCCAGTTCCAACCATTTGCCTACAAATTTCATGAATTCATTGTTTTTAATTGCTGTGTAGTATTCCATTGTATAAATATACCACATATTCTGTATCCATTTCTACACTGAGGGACATCTGGGTTCTTTCCAGCTTCTGGCTATTATAAACAAGGCTGCCATGAACATAATGGAGCATGTGTCCTTGCTGCCTGCAGAGGAATCCTCTGGGTATATGCCCAGAGTGGTATGACAGGGTCCTCAGGAAGTGTCATGCTCAATTTTCTGAGGAACTGCCAGACTGATTTCCAGAGTAGTTGTACCATCTTGCAATTCCACAAGCAGTGGAGGAGTGTTCCTCTTTCTCTACATCCTCCCCAACACCTGCTGTCTCCTGAGCATTTAATCTTAGCCATTCTGACTGGTTTGAGGTGAAATCTCAGGATTGTTTTGATTTGAATTTCCCTAATGACTAATGATTTTGAACATTTCTTAAGGTGCTTCACAGCCATCCAAATCTCTTCGGGTGAAAATTTGTTGTTTAGCTCTGTACCCCATTTTAATATGGTTATTTGATTCTCTGGGGTTTAACTTCTTGAGTTCTTTGTATATATTGGATATTAGCCCTCTGTCAGATGTGAGGTTGGTGAAGATCTTTTCCCAATTAGTTAGTTGCTGTTTTGTCCTTCTAACAGTGTCCTTTGCCTTACAGAAACTTTGTAATTTTATGAGGTCCCATTTGTCAATTCTTGATCTTAGAGCATAAGCTATTGGTATTCTGTTCAGAACTTTCCCCCTGTGCTGATGTCCTCAAGGGTCTTCCCCCAGTTTCTTTTCTAATAGTTTCAGTGTGTCTGGTTTTATGTGGAGGTCCTTGATACACTTGGAGTTGAGCTTAGAGGAGATAAGAGTGGATCAATTCACATTCTTCTGCATGCTGACCTCCAGTTGAACCAGCACCATTTGTTGAAAGGCTATTTTTTTCCGCACTGGATGGTTGTAGCTACTTTATCAAAGATCAAGTTACCATAATTCTGTGGGTTCATTTCCGAACCTTCAATTCTATTCCATTGATCTACTTGCCTGTCACTGTACCAATACCATGCAGTTTTTTAACACAATTGCTCTGTAGTACTGCTTGAGGTCAGGGATATTGATTCCCCCAGAAGTTCTTTTATTGTTGAGAATAGCTATAGCTATCCTGGGTTTTTGTTATTCCAGATAAATTTGAGAATTACTCTTTCTAAATCTATGAAGAATTGATTTGGGATTTTGATGGGGATTGCACTGAATCTGTAGATTGCTTTTGACAAGAGAGCCATTTTATTATATTAATCCTGTCAAGCCAAGAGCATGGAAGATTTTTCCATCTTCTGAGGTCTTTTTTGATTTATTTCTTCAAAGACTTGAAGTTCCTGTCATACAGATCTTTTACTTGGTTGGTTAGAGTCACGCCAAGATACTTTATATTGTTTGTGGCTATCATGAAGGGTGTTATTTCACTAACTTCTTTCTTAGCCTGCTTATCTGTTGAGTATAGGAAGGCTACTGATTTGCTTGAGTTTATTTTATAACGAGCCACTTTGTTGAAGTTGTTTATCAGCTGTAGGAGTTCTATGGTGGAGTTTTTTGGGTCACTTAAATATACTATCATCTGCAAATAGTGATAGTTTGACTTCTTCCTTTCCAATTTGAATCCCTTTGACATCCTGTGTTGTCTAATTGCTCTCATTAGAACTTCAAGTACTATATTGAAAAGATACACAGAGAGAGGGCAGCCTTGTCTAGTCCCTGATTTTAGTGGGATTGCTTCAAGTTTAGTTTGATATTGGCTACCAGTTTGCTATATATTGCTTTTACTATGTTTAGGTATGGGCCTTGAATTCCTGTTCTTTTCTTCTTTGAAAGTCTGATAGAATTCTGCACTAAAACCATCTGGTCCTGTGCTTTTTTTGGATGGAAGACTATCTATGACCTCTTCTATTTCTTTAGGGTTTATGGGACTGTTTAGTTTATCTATTTGATCATGATTTAATTTTGATATTTGGTATTTGTCTAGGAAATTCTCCATTTCCTCCAGATTTTCTAGTTTTGCTGAGTATAGACTTTTGTAGTAGGATGTGATGATTTTTTGATTTTCCTCCATTTCTGTTGTTATATCTCCCTTTTCATTTCTAATTTTGTTAATTTGGATACTGTCTCTGTGCCCTTTGGTTAGTCTGGCTAAGGGTTTATTTATCTTGTTGATTTTTTTAAAGAACCAGCAACTGGTTTTGTTGATTCTTTGTATGGTCCTCTTTGTTTGTACTTGGTTTATTTCAGCCCTGAGTTTGATGATTTCCTGACTTCTACTCATCCTGGGTGAATTAGCTTCTTTTTGTTTCAGAGCTTTCACGTGTGCTGTTAAGCAGCTAGTGTATGCTCTCTCCAGTTTCTTTTTGGAGGCACTCAGGGCTATGAGTTTTCCTATTAGCACTCCTTTCATTGTGTCCTATAGATTTGGGTAAGTTGTGCCTTTATTTTTATTAAATTCTAAAAAGTCTTTGATTTTTTTCTTTATTTCTTCCTTGACCAAGATATCATTGAGTAGAGTATTGTTCAGTTTCCATGTGTATGTGGGCTTTCTGTTGTTTTTGTTGCTATTGAAGACCACTTTTACCCAATAGTGATCTGATAGGAGGCATGGAATTAGTTCGATCGTCTTATATTTGTTGAGGTCTGTCTTGTGACCAATGGTATGATTGATTTTGGAGAAGGTGCCATGAGGTGCTGAGAAAAGGGTATATTCTATATCACCTGTTAAATCTAATTGGCCCAGGAAATCATCAAAGTCAGGGCTGAAATAAACCAAGTACAAACAAAGAGGACCATACAAAGAATCAACAAAACCAGTAGCTGGTTCTTTGAAAAAATCAACAAGATAAATAAACCCTTAGCCAGACTAACCAAAGGGCACAGAGACAGTATCCAAATTAACAAAATTCAATTAGTTTCACTGTGTCCCCGTTTAGTTTCTGTTTTCCTGATCAGTGCATTTAGGAGAGTGGAGTGTTGAAGTCACCCATAATTATTGTGTTAGGTTCAATATGTGCTTTGAGCTTAATAAAGTTTCTTTTACGAATGAGGGTGCCCTTGCATTTGGAGCATAGATGTTCAGAATTGAGAGTTCTTCTTGGTGGATTTTTCATTTGACCTATAAGAAGTGTCCTTCTGTATCTCTTTTGATGTCTGTAGGTTGAAAGTCAATTTTATCTGATATTAGAATGGCTACTCAGGCTTGTTTCCTGAGACCATTTCCTTGTAAAATTGTCTTCCAGTCTTTTACACTAAGGTAGTGTTTGTCTTTGACACTGAGATGTGCTTCCTGGATGCAGCAAAATGTAGGGTCCTGTTTCTGTATCCAGTTTCTTAGTCTATGTCTTTTTATTGGGGAATTGAGTCCATTGATGTTAAGAGATATTAAGGAATAGTAATTATTACTTCCTGTCATTTTTAAAGTTATTTTTTTATATTTGAGTAGTTATCTTCTTTTGGGTTTGATGAGAGAAGGTTTCTGTCTTGCTTCTTCTGGGGTGTAGTTTCCCTCCTTGCATTGGAGTTTTCCCAATATTATACTTGTAGGGCTGGGTTTGTGGAAAGATATCGTGCAAATTTGGTTTTGTCATGGAATATCTTGGTTTCTCCATCTATGGTGATTGAGACTTTTGCTGCTTATAGTAATTTTGGCTGGAATTTGTGTTCTCTTGGCATCTGCATGAAATTTGCCAAGGATCTTCTATCTTTCATGGTCTCTGGTGAGAACTCTTGTGTTATTCTGATAGGTCTTCCTTTGTATGTTACTTGGCATTTTTCTCTTACTGCCTTTAACATTTGTTGTTTTTTTTAAGTACATTTGGGGTTTTGACCATTATGTGACAAGAGTTACTTCTGTTCTGGTACAGTCTGTTTGGAGTTCTGTGGGCTTCTTGTATATTCATGGGCATCTCTTGCCTTAGGTTAGGGAAGTTTTCTTCCATAATTTTGTTGAAGATATTTGCTGGCCCTTTATGTTGTAAAGCTTCACTCTAATCTATACCTGTAATCCTTAGATTTGGTCTTCTCATTGTGTCCTGGATTTCCTGGATGTTTTGGGTTACAAGCTCTTTGCATTTTGCATTTTCTTTGACTGTTGCGTCAATGGTTTCTATAGAATCTTCGGCATCTGAGATTCTTTCTTCTATCTCTTGTATTCTTTTCCACTGTGATGGAGTATTGAGGATTTGCTGTGGTTGGAGAACTAGGTTTAGAGGATGCCAAGTAGCCTAGGTTTCTGTTGTTAAGATTCTTGCACTGGCCTCTTGCCATCTGGTTATATCTGGATGCTACTTGATCATGCTTTCTCGACTGGAGCTTGTCCCTCCTGTGGGCCTGTAAGACTAGGTTAGCTCTCCTGACAATACTAGCTCTCTTCTGGGCAGAGTTTGTGTAAGAGGGCTATAAAACAACCTTAGCTTTTGGGTATAAATGGAGACAGGTGCAAATTTGTTTTCTAAGATAAAATTTTCAGTGGAACCATAGTTTTTAAAATGGAAATAGAGTTTTTTAAATAGTTGACAATATATTAAATCCTTAGAAAAGTCTGTTTGACAGAATTCCTATAATACATGGGTAATACCACTACTCTGTTGGTTGAGATGAGGTCTGAGCTTTAAAAGTCATGTAGTTGTGGTGATTTATTAATATAGCCAATACCAACTAGAAATCCCAATTGCCTGGCTCCTAGGTCCTTTCTTGCTGCCCATTAGTCTTGTCTAACTTTCTATCAATCAAAAGCACCAAATAGAATCATCATCTGGCTAAGTCTGGATTTATCAATTCATTTTAAGTTTTTGGTTATTTAATTTCACTCTTGATTTAAACACAGATTTTTTTTCCCTTCCTAGGCCACTTATTGCAAATTTAAGTAGTAGATAATGCACATATATTAACATCATTCATGTTAGTGGAAACAAACTGATTTTTGCCATGTTTTGTTTTAATGGATTTCATCATTCTTCGTATTCAAATTTATTATTGATAGTACCATGAAAAAGCCAGTTGTCTTGTGAAATTCATACTTGTGGTACTGCTGTTATCTTGCTACAATCTCGAAAGATGGAATGCTGTGGAATGTTTTGCTTCTATGATCAGTTGAGACATGTAATGAATCAACAAATGTGGGGTAGAAAAGATGACAAATTTTTAGAAGGCAAAATGTTCCCAAAAAGGTCTCTATGACATCTCTTTTCTTTGAGCACGTTGAAATGTAAAATGTTCAACCCAATCTGTTAAAACCATATAATATTCCCTCTCCATTTACTGGGAAAACAGAATAACTGAAAATTTCTCTTAGGTTTACTTTACATTTTTCAATATTCTAACGTGAACCAGCAATTAACTTACTTTCTTTCTTTTTGTTTTCCTTTTTGGTTTTTTGAGACAGGGTTTCTCTGTGTAGCCTTGGCTGTCCTGGATCTCACTCTGTAGGCCAGACTGGCCTCGACCTCAAAAATCCACCTGCCTCTGCCTCCCAAGTGCTGGGATTAAAGGCATGTGCCACTACCACCTGGCATGAACCAGCAATTAAAATGTAATTGAAGTATAAGAAGGATATTGTAAAGCACTGGTTTGAAATATACTTTCACAGGACAAAAAAACTTCAAAGTATGCAATAAAATTTAAAGAGAATCTATGGCAGACAGTCTCAGAAAAAGAAAAAGAAAAGAAATGAAACAGCCTCTTTCCATGCAGATTTTGAGACAGGTGCGATGGGCTTGATAATGCACCCCTTGGAGAGAAACATCAGAAAGTAGGGGATCCTTTAACCTGCTTCTGGAATCATTTAAGGGCATTGTAGGAGGATATTAGGAAATCCTGGTGTGAGAAAAGTTGTATTCTTCAGCCAACCCATGTCCTGCATTCTGGCTATGCATTACCCCAAGAACAGCCAGGCCCAAAACACCAAACAAACTTAACTTGAATTCAGTGCACATGAGGGGTATGCTGGGACCAGTATGTTGGTAGACCATGCTGCCATAAACTTTGAGACAAGGGACATTTATTCTCATCATTTTCTATGTCCAAATATAGTCTGTGAAGAAGACTTTGGTAATATAGAGTCACAGTGACGAGGTCAGGTTCATGAGAAACAAACCCAACCCCTCATCCAGGGAGTATCAACTGAAGAGTGGGTGGGGTCAGTGATAGGTGCTACTGATGGACAGAGCCAAAGCTCAGAGCATGAAAAAAAATAGTGTGATGATCAGAGGTTCTGGCCCTAAGTGCTCTTTAAGATAAGAGCAAATCCAATCACACACAACTTAAACCAGACTATTTGTGTAAAACAGAAATGTATATTCATAGGCATATTCTTAGGCAGATGAAACTGTCTGTTGTAGGAGCTAGGGAAAGAGTACTGAGAAAATGAAAAATGAAATTTCAATATCTTGAACCAGTGAGGCTTATAGCCACAGTGCAACACCTCTGAAATAGTTATGTTCAATTTAGGACAACAGAGAAGAGATCATTTACAGAGAGAAAAACATTCTACAGAGACAGGAGAGGAAGAGAGAAGGAAGCCAGAAAGGGAGAGATGAGGAAAGAGAGACAGAGAGACAGAGAGAGAACAACAAACATCAAATAGTGTAAACTATATAGAGTAAACTCTCAGAAATTCTAGGAAAAAATAGATGTAATATCAAGCACTTATTTTCATATTCAAGCTTTGAGACATTAGCTTTAGTCTAACAGGGAAGCCATTTATTATTTATTAATAATATATCTATAGTAATGAATGGCCATATGAGTGAATATAAGCACAATGTATATGTATCTGTATAACATAATTTATACTATAAATTCATATTTCTTAGTGTATAGAGGAGGGTTTATGGGGACTCTTTTGAAAGGAACTCAAAAGAGTCTGGATTTTATTTTATGTGCTGAAAATTCTTTATTGCATCAATATATTTCTTATTTTAATTTGTTTCCCTAGAAGTAATAATTTTACAGTCATAACTAATATGATATGAACATTGTAGGAAATTTTTAAAATGGCACAACATGTAATGATTATCTACCAATGAGATTAATATAACATTGAAATTAAGATAATGAGTATATCTACAACTTAAAAACTTTCTAACGTTGCTCTGTAATCTGTTATTTTTTCTTCTCCAGACAGTAGATATCCATTCCATGTATCTAGCAACAACTTCCAGTTTCTACACTTCTATATGACTGGATATATGTCAGATATCTTATTCTGAGTAATTATTCTGACATCACTCTAATTTGATTATTACTACCCTATTAATTTCTCTTTAGTGCTGAGGATAGTTACACTGTGGGGGTATTGTTTCCCATTGAACTGGTCAATATTTATTCAGTTACATATAAAGGTATTTCATAGACTTGCATAAAAAGCAAAATAACCTTTTCATTAAATCTTGTTAAATACCTACGAATCATAAAGTAGGTATATTATCTCTGTGAAGATGTTTTTAAATATTATGTTTTGTCTATTAAAATATACATATTCTGGGACCTCATAAAATTACAAAGTTTCTGCAAAGCAAAGGACACTGTCCGAAGGACAAAACGGCAACCAACAAAGTGGGAAAAGATCTTTACCAACCCCACATCCGACAGAGGGCTAATATCCAATATATACAAAGAACTCAAGAAGTTAGACCGCAAAGAACCAAATAACCCTATCAAAAAATGGGGCACAGAGCTAAACAAAGAATTTTCACCAGAAGAAATTCGGATGGCCGAGAAACACCTTAAGAGATGTTCAACATCATTAGTCATCAGGGAAATGCAAATCAAAACAACCCTGAGATTCCACCTCACACCAGTCAGAATGGCTAAGATTAAAAACTCAAGAGACAACAAGTGCTGGCGAGGATGTGGAGAAAGAGGAACACTCCTCCACTGTTGGTGGGATTGCAAAATGGTAAAACCACTCTGGAAATCAGTTTGGCGGTTCCTCAGAAAATTGGGCATGGCACTTCCAGAGGACCCTGGCATACCACTCCTGGGCATATACCCAGAGGATTCCCCTACATGCAATAAAGACACATGCTCCACTATGTTTATAGCAGCCTTGTTTATAATAGCCAGAAATTGGAAGGAGCCCAAATATCCCTCAAAGGAGGAATGGATACAGAAAATGTGGTATATTTATACAATGGAATACTACTCAGCAATTAAAAATAATGAATTCATGCAATTTGTAGGTAAATAGTTAGACCTGGAAAATATCATCCTGAGTGAGCTAACCCAATCACAAAAGAATGCACATGAAATGCAATCACTGATAAGTGGATATTAATGAGCCCAGAAGCACTAAATACTCAAGACACAAATAGCAAGTCAAATGATTCCCAAGAAGAAGAAAGGAGAGGACCCTGGGCATGTAAAGATTGCATCCAGTTTAGTAAAGAAACCGAGGGGGGAGGGGGAATGATTGGGGAATAGTTGGGGGGGAGAAGAACTATGGGAACTATGGTGGGTGGGAACTGGGAAAGGGGAAAGCCTTTGAAATGTAAACATAGAATATAGAAAATAAAAATAACTAAAAAAAAAAATAAAAAAAAATAAAAAAAAATATACATATTCTAGAGAGCTCATTGATTTATATCCTTGCCATAGCATAGTAAGCATTGACTTTTAGCTGTTTCATTAGAAATCCCAACTACCTCATCATAGTTTATTTGAAATCCCCTTACATCTTGTGTATGTTTTATCACTCCAAATTCCCTTGAAAATTTATTTTTAGAATAGAATGTGAATATTTAATCCTTGCAAGTTATCCTGAGAAGTTAGCCTCAGAAAAATATTTACTCAAAATTGCTATCTCAAAAATTGGTGGCTTATTATGTCATAAAAATTGCTTATTTTTTTATGTTTAGGTCTCACATTGAGTGTTTGTTTTCTGAGACTGTGCTTTTCCTACTCATTTTCATAATGGCATCTGTCGGATTTCCATTGCTTTGAAGAGGCATCATGACTGGGGCTTTTCTAAATGAAAACATGTAATTGGGGCTGGCTTACAGGCCCAGAGGTTTAGTCCATTACCACCATAGTAGAAAGCATGGCAGCATGCAAACAGATATGGTGCTGGATAAACCACTGTGAGTTTACATCTACATCCTCAGGCAGCCAGAAGGACTGGGCAGAGCTTGTGCATACATAAGACCTCAAAGCCTGCCCCCAATGACATACTTCCTCCAACAAGGCCATGCCTTTTAAGAGTGCCACTCCTTATTACCCAATCATTCAAACACATGAATCTATGGGGTCAAACCTATTCAGCACCTGTGAAGAATAAACATTATAGCATGACTCAGTCTATAATCTTCATTTGCAAACATTTTAGAGTTTGTATCTTTTACTTTTTCTTTTTTTCTATATTCTTGGTTTACATTCCAAATGCTTTCCCCTTTCCCAGTTCCCCCCTCACCATATGTCCCATAAGCTCTCTTCCCTCCGCCAAATCCCAAATCACCCCCCCATTTCTTTGTTCTAGTACTCCCCTATGATCTTTTCAAATGTTTTATTCTAATTTCATAGTTTGACATTAAAGTTTGTTTCTGTATAAAATGTGAAATTGTGGTCAATAGCCACTTTCTGAAACTTTTCTTTGCTATTCTAGCAATACCATTTTAATTTTTTCTTTGAAAAAATTATTTTCATACTTTGGTAATGATAAGAAACATATTTCTAGACTCTCTTACATGGTCCATTTATTCTTTCTCAAGAATTAGGTATTTCTTTGACTGCCATAGCTCTTCTTATGATAAAATTTCTGTTCTCCTGGCTTCAGAAATAATGTTGTATCCACTCTTTATCATTTATGTTTCTATAATAACAGCAAAATGTCTCCAAGGTGTTTTAGACACTGTCCCATTGTATAGCCTAGGCTAGCCTTAAAATCAAGTGTTTGAAGCTTGAAAATCAAGCTTCAAGAGTGCTGGAAATACAGAAGTATGTTATCAAACAATCTGCATGATTGTACTTTGTTACCCTGGGAAGATACCTGGTCTAAGTATGTGTCTTCTTATCATAACACATATGTCTGTGTTTCTATCCTTTTAACCCTCTTCAGTCAGCCTTCAAACTTTTCAACAAGGCCTACACATGTTTTTGAAAACTTACCTGTACAAATATTATGTTTTGTGCTGTTATGATGTCTCCCTTTCAAAATTTAGCTAATTTGTTCCTGTTAAGAATGAATACAGGCAATTTTTCATACTTTGTGTACTATAAACATTCTAACCTCAGCTACAACCTCTCCTACCTCCTTTGTAAATTCCAACAGCTATCCTGCATGAAAATATAAATTTGCATCCATTGCTCCAAATAAAATGTGTTCATTTCAATGCCCAGTAGAAATGATTCAAACAGTCATTATTGTTCTTTTAAGTTCAAAGAATTCAGGTTTTCACAGTCATATACATTTTTCCATTACATGTCCAGTAAAGCTGATATTTGTCAGGGTGAGGAATTTCTTTTCACTATGTTTAGTATTAGCCTAGTAATCCCCCACCTCTCTGAATAATTTAGTCACTAGATTTTTTATTAACCTGACAAAACAGTCAATCACAGAGATACTTAAGTACTACACTTGCATTTTCTGTGACAACTCCACTTACGTCTATTGTACTAAGATTTGGATATGTTACTATATGTGCTTCTCTGGCTTTTTATTAAGAAAATACCATCTGTATGATAATGAGAGATGTTTTGAGTTTTGTCCAGGTTTTGCATTGAGATGATGCAGGCCTAGTAGATTCAGATGAATCCTATTCCTATAAAGTTAAAGGATGAGAGGACTCCAATAAAAACTCCAATAAAAGAGGAGAACGTGTAAACTAATGAGTTAGTCTTTGATAAAAGCAAAGCATTTCTTCAAAATGAATAATTCCCTAACTATAATATGCATGAGAATTACCTAGAAATTCATTGCAATCAACCTTGTCCATTAGGAGATCCAAGTTGGACACTACAACAATCCTGCACACAGCATGTGATCCATGGGCTGAACACTCTTCTTCCACTCAGAAAGTGGTTGCTAGTATCAAAGCAGCATGGAGAACTTTTAAAAACCAAAAGCTCTGTGCTTGTTGAGGTGTGCTGCTCAGTAACTCACCAGAAGCAAGTGAGGATGGCCTGTCCTTTAAAAGCTTTCTAGGTGATTGAGAGGCATACAGAAGTTGAAGAACCCCTATGTAAATGAGAGAGAAGGTGGAGAGGAATGGAGGATGAAAAGATAAGGAAGAAGGACAAAAATGAACAAGAACAAATATAATAATTTTGGACTAGCCTCTGTGCACAGGCATCTCTTAGGACTTGTGAAATACCTGAGTCAGGGAAATATCAGCCATCAGAGGTTTGAAGATTGTTGAGGTAGATGGTTAAACCTGTGTATATGAACTACTGAGTAGATGATATTGTAAGAATTTGATGCCCATCTAAGAAAACTGATTTTCAGCCTTCAACTCTTACAAGGTTTCTTCCCCATAGCATAATCTTCTAGGCATGCTATGAGGTTCTTAAGGTGTTGTGGTTGCCAGTTTCTTGTATTTGCATGTGG
The DNA here is from genome assembly GCA_964023405.1 of Apodemus agrarius. Taxonomy (NCBI): domain Eukaryota; kingdom Metazoa; phylum Chordata; class Mammalia; order Rodentia; family Muridae; genus Apodemus; species Apodemus agrarius. Next base: position 102,006,268 of record OZ030013.1, on the reverse strand, counting down.
GTATGCTACGAAATGAATGAGTGGCACAATACATTGAAACAGTTAAATAGTATTTACAAGTGGCTCAATGATTGTAACCATGTCCTATGGTGTTCATGCTGTTTAAAGAGAGATATGAACACAAAAATAACGGATGGCAATTTACATAAAGAAAGTTCTAGGGTCTTCAGAACCAACATACTTGATAAGGTTGAAGAACTCTTTTAACAGCATGTTTTTAAAAAGGAGGGTAAATAGTTGTGACTGAATATGTTTCTCAATTGCTGTGTTTTGTGGTGAGAAAAGAGAAGGTAGCACACACTGATGTAGAGGTTGATGTCCACTGGGCCATGGACACAGAGATTGGCTACAGATCTGATAAACGTGATTTTTATATAAATATTTCAATATTAGAGTGGTAGGAAGAGCCAGGTAGTGGTGGCACATGCCTTTAATACCAGCACTTGGGAGGCAGAGACAGGCAGATTTCTGAGTTCAAGGCCAGCCTGGTCTACAGAGTGAATTCCAGGATGGCCAGCACTATACAGAGAAACCATGTCTCAAAAAAACCAAACCAAAAAAAAATTAAAGTGGTAGAAAGATGAATAATGACAGAACTCAAAATTAGAATGAGATAACACAGAAATATAAGCATCACAGAATATAAACTCAGAGTTTTTGTTAGCACCAGAATCTGAAGAGGGGCAATTACCTTCTAGCTGAATAAATAGGGCCCCACTGTAGTTACTAAAATATCTGCTCCTACAATTTTCAGAAGTTTTAGAATTTACTTATAATATTTACCAAGTTGTTACATGTATGAGCGTGAAAGAGTACTTATAAATCTGAACAGATATTAAAAGGAAAAAAGTAAAAGTAATAGTTCTGGTATATATCTCTACAAAGGCTGAATCATAATATCTTTCTCATGGTTTTCTTCTATTCATGACAGGAACAACAACCAAAAATACTGGCTTTGAAAGACTCATACCAGTTCCGAAGTACAGAGGTGGAGATTGCTGCCTCGGTGCCCCACTAGCATCCATTCTAATCCTGTTTTTTTTTAATTCACAGAGAGTGAAGATGTTTATCAAAGGCAGGTGCTGTCAATTTCATGTATCATCTTTGGAATTGTCATCGTGGGGATGTTCTGTGCAGCATTCTACTTCAAAAGCAAGTAAGACCATTTCTCTAGTGATTAAATGTTCCTTCTTAAAGAATTTTTTCTTTTTCTTTTTTCTTTAAATTTCAACTCCAAACAGAGTGATTCTTTGCATATGGGTCAAACAACAGTCTGCAGATAATTAGAGCCTTCTATGGACAACAATGAATATATACAGGCATGGGGGTCCTTCCCAGATATACATTGTGGGAAGTCTCAAATACACACAGTAATTGTTTGTACAACTTGCTCACTTGTCTGTATTAAAGGCTAAATGGCTGTCACTAAAGGACTAACTTCTCAGTTAGAACTGGGGCGGAGGAAAGGTATCCTCTGCCGTGAACTTAAGTGTTATCTACTGTTGTAAACAGAAAAATACTTTCTAAGAAAAAAACACAACAAAACTCTCAGATTATTTTCAAATAGGTTTTGCCTGGTAGTCATAGAATTTAAGCTACGTTAAGGAAAGAGTACAAACACACACACACACACACACACACACACACACACACTCATACACATACACACACACACACACAAACACATGCACACATACAAACATGCACATGCACACACAAGTGCATTGGTTCAGTTTGGGATACAGAACTTTAATATGCTGTGAATTTTATTTGCTAAGAAACTATCTGCAGGTGAAGGGACTTACAATGATTCATAAAGTAGAATTAAAAGTGTATTCTATATTTGAAGATGTATTCATAATGCTAGATTTAAATAAAAGACCATGGTTGAATTTATTTATGGAGATGATTTATTGTGCAATTAAAATAGTAATTGTAAATTGAAGTGTTAGTCTTTTGCGTTCTTGGGCCTTGGACACATTGGCTTCAGTTCCACTCCTGTGGCTTGCCTGAAATCATAGACAGCATGCAATTGGTTTTCTTTGGACCCATGTTTTTCTGTCCACTTTCTCTTTCAAAAATGGATCACTTTTCAGATACAGTTTATAACACCTGACTGTAACACACACGTGCCAATTTTTAAAGGGAGCTACAATTGTGACTTTAAATAAAACATATGGGGGCATGACTACAGGATTAGTAGCTATTATTTCAGCCAACCTTTAAAAATGCTTTTAGAACTTCAGAAAGACTATGATAACAGTACATAAGTTTCCCATGCATTCTAGACCTAGTGCCTCTGTTATTAGAGTCTTATATTAGGATCATATTCTTGTCATAATAATATCCAATAATTTTACTGTGTCCTAATATCCTAATGTCCCTAGTTTCAGCCTTCCTTAGTTTTTGACATAATGCATTTACTTTCTCTCTCTCTGTCTCTCTCTGTCTCTCTCTCTCTCTCTCTCTCTCTGTTTCTCTCTGTCTCTCTCTGCCTCTCTCTGTCTCTGTCTCTCTCTCTCTCTCTCTCTCTCTCTCTCTCTGTTTCTCTCTGTCTCTCTCTGCCTCTCTCTGTCTCTGTCTCTCTCTCTCTCTCTCTCTCTCTCTCTCTCTCTCTCTCTCTCTTTCTTTCTTCCTCTTTACTTGGGACTCTTTTCCAGAATGCCACATGACATTTTCTGCTACATTTCTGTAACCATTGCCTATGACAGTGATCAGTGGCAATTTCCAAGCATGTGAGAGGCACACAGGGATTTTCAGTGATTTACTCTCAGCCCTTGCAATACTTGAAGTTGTGTTGTTAATGCATTAGTCAACTTCTGTTTCCTTAACAAGCAAGTCTGCAATACTGAAATTACAAACACTTATTTGGGTTCAATTTTGTTTATTTCCATTCAGGACTGATTCAATTTGTTGCTTCTTGTGACAGAGTGTGGTAGGATATCATGGCGCAGGTGTAGAGCCGGTCTTTTGCCTTTTGTAGAATGTGAAGAAAAGACGAAAGGGTGGTATCTCACCATCCCTTCAAGGGGAAGTCTTCAATCACCTGAAAACCTTCTAATAGATCCACATGTGAACGTTTCCACCAATCTCTCCGAGTGCCTACCTGGACTAAGCTAATACACAGGCCTTTAGAAGTCATTTACTAGATAATACAGGAACTTATTTTAAAATATTAAGTTGAGAAAGGAACAAAGTAGAAAATCACAAATATGGTGCTGTGATTCACAGGAGTTCCAATTTACATCTATACTATAAACTACAGTACCAAAGTGACTCATATAGTCTACCAGCTGAATGGTAAATCTGCCTCTATGAGTTGGTATTCCCTGCTCTGGTGGAGCCCCATTGAGGCCATGTGAGAGTACTGCCTGGCATATTACAGTAGCCCCAGATGCACTTGGATCTCCTACTAGCCTCCAATTCATATTACTAGGAACATTTCCTTTCTGTTTTCTATTTTGCAAAATATGAATTTAAAAATACCATATAGACTTAGGATAAGGGCTGAGATGATGCTGTAAAGGATTTGATTTTTATTTAAAACTGAAACACCCCAGTGTAGCTTGAGCTGTTAATGCTCATGGCTTTCCACTATGGACCTTGGAGTCTGGATATCTACCAAATTAAAAAGTAGAACTAGAGCATACATAGGGTAGCCACAACCAAGTTGGCATTAGAAATGTCTGCTTTCAACATTTGTGTATGAAAAAGAAATTGGGTATTTATATTATATTTACAAAGCAATAGGTAAATTACTATAAAGATGAAATTAATCACTTATTCTTAGAATAGCATTTGCAGTTGTAACACATTTAAGCAAATGATTGATTATAGGCATCATATCAAGGAAAACAAATAAGTATAGAATGTCTGACATCAGCACCATCAGATCTTCCTGGTCACCAAGGGAGTTTTGTGATCAACGTGTATTGCTCCAGCGTACATAGGAGTCAGTGTTTCATGAAAACACTGTTAAGTATCAAATTCCTCATGGGAGACTTCAGTGACCAAGCTGATATAGAAACACACACCAAGACACTGTCTTCTACATGCTGTAGTTGAGGAGCTATTGTCAACTCATGGCTGCTGGGGAAAAATAGACAGTTTTCGTCAAGAATGCTCATCCTCTAGCCAATGATCCTACACCCATGCACATCAGGAAACACTAAGCTGACTTGGGTTTTAAAACAAAGAGCAAACTAAGATGGAAAGGGAAAAATGATAGGATATAAGAGACATAAATCTTGGAGAGTATGGGTGTGGATTTGATCAAAACATATTAAAGAATGCAATAATATGTAATGTAAAAATAAAGTGGAGAATAGAAGAAATAATAAAATAAGAGCTATAAAATTACAATAATATAAATCAAAGGCCTTTCCAACTGGAATCATATTTCTCATCAGAGATCTGAAGTGAATTGTTGCTATGTTCCTAACTCTTAAGTAACAACATCAGGTACTAACTCTCTACTAACAAAATGAATGTCCACCATTATAATGTCTAGATCTACATGATTCTCTTGTAGATTCATGGATTCCTACTTCCCTTTCACTAATGTTAGAGATGAAAGAATGGGCTGGCTCTTGATTTTCATGCATAAAATACAGATATAGTATGTTATTTGGAAGCCCCATTTCTAACAGGATCATAAGAGACTTTTCATTGCTCTCCAAATGAGTTCACTGGTGCATCCATTTGGTGTGCTGAGACATAACCTCTGGCTATAGAGATCTGGGTCTTTGTCAAAATCTCCATGCTCACAGTCATTTATATTTTATTTCCTATAAAAACTCCGATATTGCCTCTCCAGTCTTTTAAAAATATATTTACTTTATATACCAATTGCAGCTTCACCTCCCTTCTCTCTTTCCAATCCTCCCTTCCTTTTCCCCATCTCTCCTGCCTCCCCTTCTCTTCAGAAAAGGGAAGGCTCCTCCCGCATGGATATCAACCTTCCATGGCATATCAAGTTGCAGTAAGACTAGGCACATCTTCTATTGCAATCAGACAAGGCAGCCTTGTTAGATGACAGTGTCCCAAAGACAGGCAACAGAGTCAGAGACAGCCAGCCCTACTCCCCCTTTAGGAGTTTCCCATGAAGACCCAGATTTACAGCTGTCACATATAAGCTGCTCAAGTCATTTCTTCTTGTCTTGCTATACTTGGCATTACATGACCTCATCACATGGTATCTTGGCAAATGTTGCTGCTCTAGTTGGTGGCATAAACCTGGATAAGTAGAGCCTAAAAATGAGAGAGTCTAACGTCTCCTACAGCAGTCAACTTTATTCGGGGATAAGACAATTTATATTTTGAAGGTGTTCTAGAGGTTAAGGAAGGTAGAATGAGCAAACATCACATGAGTTTAGGCTATGTACAGACATGAGGACAACCAGTGCTTGAAAGCATCCTCTGGGGGTTGTAAGAGCATATGATAGGTTATATGAAGCTATATATATATATAGTATTTAGTACACCTGGAAGGAACATGGATGCACATTTCAAGGACAACCATGTTGTGGAGGAACAGAGGGCACAAGACTGTGACCTTATTTTGTAGAACTTTTCCAGCAAGATCTTAGAATTCTCGTCACATAACTCCATTCGCAGTTTATGTTCTGACATGCAACCTCACATATAATGTAGCAGTATGGCTGCAACAAAAATGAAGGAAGGCAATGGGAAGTAGCAGAAATGAAGACATTTTACAGTCAGAGAATGTTCTGGTGGGGCGAACTCCAGCAATGCCAAAGAAACAGTAGGAAAGGATTTCTAATCATCCCCCAAAGAGCCCACATGGTCCAATTTACAGACAATATGATGATTCATCAAGCCACTACCTTTTGCTTCCTTAGTTTCATTGGAAACTGAATTCTTAAAGGAGTTTTTCTTTACTTTTAACCTACAGAAGGAAGAAGGATGAGGTTGCCTGTACTAGTCCTTAGTGAACTGAAAATCAATCATATGGCTCAACTTTAAAATTAGATTCACGGACAGGATAAAATATGTGTACAGGTAGAATCAGGTATGAGTTATCAAAATTGGGAAAATAGTGAAAAACATGGGAATTGGAATTACCAGTAAATACACACACACACACACACACACACACACACACACACACACATACACACACACATACACACACACTGTTGATAGCATCCTGATTGTTTCTGTGGTTTGTGTAAAATATCCTGGGCTTAGGTTTTGATGCACAACTGTTATCTTCTGCATCAAGAGAGGTCTTTGTCTCCAAGTTGTCAGCATACAAAACTAAAAAAAAATGCTTTCAAGCAACCTGCTTTGAGATAGCATACCTGCAATAATAGTAGGTCAATGTGATACTCTGAAGACAGGACCAAAGGTCTACATTGGGATCAGAACCAAGCCAGCTTTGAAATGCCTCATGGGGCTTGGTGCTACCCTTAGTGAACCCCATTCCAGTTTTCCCACTCCACAATCTCCATTTCCTCACTTACAAAAATGGTGATACTATACACACACAATATATTTCCTGAATACTATCCCTATGCCACAGTCTGCTTCTTGTGACATTAGGAATAATAGATGCCAACTGGATTGTGGTATCTGTAGTTCTACTATGCACAATCCTTCCTGAGGCATTGGGCTAGGCATGAAACATGGTAGTGTGCTAAGCGTGGGTCCTGATCTTATTGAATTGGTAGGATTTCAGGGTTCATGGCCAGACCTTGTATGTAGTGATTGTTTTCAAATGAGGGAATCAAACCAGTCAGATGGTGTTCAGTTTCTTTGTTCCCATTTGCTAAGGGGAGAAAAAAAACAGAGAAAGAAGCTAGAATAATCCTTGTCTTTGTGAAAGAATAAAACCAGGAAAGAGTGGAATGGTAAAAAGCCAAGCTATATTCCAAATGAAAGCTCATTTATTCTGAAATATTACTGAGTCAGGACTTTCATGATAAAGGTATAGAAGAGGAATTCTACAAACAGATTCAAGAAATACATTCAGATTTTGTATGAATAATACTTCCATATAAATATTCTTTTCCAGTATCTGAATTATATGATTTCAGAAAAGACACTGTTCCTACTATTTTTATTCCAGAGATGTAACTGAGTATTTGCTTTGTGCTAAACCTTCTTATATTGCCTCATGATGATTTACTTGGCTTCTTGTCTCCTGATATCCAGTTTGCTTCTCAAAAGAATTCCTTCCCTTGGCTGCTGTGTGCTCCTTAAGTGTTTATTAGATAAATTCATTTTTATCCACAGACTATAGATTTGTTAAGAAGTTGATAGAATATTTTAAGTAGATTAAAGCAATTGAGAGGGTGAGACCTAAAAGTGCTCCTCCCTCCCCCAAATAATTGAAAAGATAAAAGAAATGTTTAAACAGACAGCCACTTCAAACTGGGGTTTAAATTCAAAGATGTTCATTACCTTTGAATCCTCTAGAATGTACCAGTGTTGTGTGAGAGAGGCAATTAGTACAATCTTTTAACTTTGGATCAATGTCCTCATTCTTCTGTAGCATCTTTCCACTGCACCGAGCATGCTGAGTAACAAAAAGGAAAAGAGAGGAATAGTTTGCTTGTAACTGCTTTGGTATCCATGGGAGAGAGCTCCTATGAATGCAACTTACAGAAAAAGGAAACAGGCCAGGGAAGCTTAGGTAACTATGAGAATAATGAAATGCACCGAGGGAAGAACTCGATCACATGTCAGCCTCTCCTATAACACAGACCTTGCTCTGAGTGATGCCTGCCTGGGAAGTGCCTATGAGAGGCACTTTAATAGTGGGTCTCTATAGGGCTGAGACCTGCAGAAGAAAACTTAAGAGAACGACTTTGTAGTTACATTTGAGTCTAGGGATGATAGATAATTACTGTGTGAAACCCTGGAAAAAGGAAACTAAATAAACAGTTTGGTTCACTATCTCAGTTAGGGTTTTACTGCTGTGAATAGGTACCATGACCAAGGCATTTAACAACATTTAATTGGGGCTGGCTTACAGATTCAGAGATTCATTCCTGTATCAAACAGGTATGGTGTAGGAGGAACTGAGAGGTCTACATCTTCATCAGCAGGCCTTTATGAGAAGACTGGCTTCCAGGCAGCTAGGACTAGGGTATTAAAGACCACACCCACAGTGACACACCTACTCCAGCAAGGCCATACCTCCTAATAGTGCCACTCACTGGCCCAAGCACAAAAAAAATCACATTCTGCTTCTTGGCCGCCATACGCTTCTTCAAACACATGAGTCTATGGGGTCATACCAAAACATACCATAATGTAAAATACATTTAGTCCATCTTCCAAAGTCCCTGTAGTCTATAGCAGTCTCAAGAATGTTAAAAGTCCAAACTTTAGGGTCTCTTCTAAGATTTATCCAATCACTTAACCATAATCCCCAAAGCAAGTCAGGAAACCATATGGAAAAACTCCAAACTCTGCATCTCCATGTCTGATATCAAAGTGGTCTTCAGATTTCCAACTTCCTTTTCATCTTTTTGACTGCAACAAACTTCTTTCTCCTGGGCTGGTTTCACTCTGTTAGCAGCTTTCCTCAGCAGATAGCCCATGGCTCTGGCATCTCAAACATCTTGGGGTCTTCAAGACAATTTCAGTGTTACAGCTTCTTGCTTCAATATCTGGAATCTACATATGATCTTCTGGGCTCCTCCAAAGGGCTAGCATCACTTCTCCAGCTCTGCCCTCTGTAAGCTCAACTTGATCCACTCCACTGCTGCTACTGTTCTTGGTGATCATACCTTGGTACTGGCATCTACAATATGCTGGAGTCTTCCTCTGCAACTAGGCTCAACAATAGCCTCTAATAGGCTCTCTTCACAGTGCCAAGCCTCAAATTCTTTGCATGACCTCTTCAGTGCCAGTCATTCAACTGCAACTGAGGCTGCACCTTCACCAATGACCTTCCATGGACTCAACTGCTCTTCATGATTCCGTCATGCCTTCAAAATCAGTACCACTGGGTGACTCTTATACATTACTAAGTAGAAGAGTAGCACTCAGTACAACCTTGGATATCTCTGGAACATAGCTTTTCTGTGCTCTCAGGATACACTTGCCAAAAAATTTCACATAGATGAGGCTGGTTTAAATCTTAATCACCACTAATTTCTTAGCTCCAGCTAACCAGCATTAATTGTCTCAATAGTATCCTCCTTTTGACTATAAAAGCAGAGCTACATGACCAAAGCTGATGAGTTCTGCTGCTTCTTAGGGCTGGAACTTGGCCCCCTAGTTAAAGTATATTATCACCAGATTTCTGTTTTCCAACTCCTTCACTTCCTAAGCTTAGCCATACTGGAACTAGCTCTGTAGACTGACATTGAACTCATGTTTGTCTCCTAAATGCTAGGATTAAATATGTGTACTACTATCCCTGGATCTAAAACTTCTTTGTACCAGGGTGACCTTGAACTCATATTAGCTTGCCACAGTCTCCCAGAATTAAAGGTGTGTACTACCACACCTGGTCCTAAACTTACCTGGGTGGGATCTTGCCCCAAGGTCACCATTCTCTTAATTCAATTTAATATCCTTGAACATAAAGTTCTTCTCCATTTCACTTCCTGGTGCTCCTTTAATACTCAAAACATATATTGTATATTTTTCCTTTTCAAGCTTACTATGCCTGTTCAAAATGCTCTTCATGAGACTTAACCAGAGAACAAAGTTTCTTCTGTGCTTTTTTTTTTAATGATTTCCTTTGTCAATGCAATTAATCTCTTTACATTAGCCTCAGGTAGACCTTGCAGACAAGGACAGAACATCCAAATTCTTCACCAAAATACCACAAAAACAGTCTCTAGGCTACCTACTGAAATTCTTCTCTACTGAACCCTCTGGGGCCAGTTCAAATCAATCTTAGCAACAAGGTCTTGCAAATTCTTACTAGGATAACCCATTAAGCCCAACTTAAAGCATTCTACTGCTTTCCAAATCTAAAGTCCCAAAATCCATTCTTTCAAACAGAAGCATAGTCAGTCCTATCACAGCAATACCCCAGTCCCTGGTAACAACTTCTGTTTTACTGCTGTAAACAGACATTATTGCCAAGGCAACTCTTATAAGGACAACATTTAATTGGGACTGGTTTACAGATTCTGAAACTCAGTCCAGTATCCTGAAGGTGGGAGAATGGCAGCATCTTCTGCATCTTCATCTGAGAGCTCTACATCTTCATCTGCAGGCCTCTAAGAGAAGGCTGGCTTCCAGGCAGCTAGGACTAGGATATTTAAGCCCAAACCTACAGTGATACACCTACACCCAATAAGGCCACATCTCCTAATAGTGTCATTCCCTGGTCTAACCATATAGAAACCATCACATCCATACTTTTCATATCAATATTAAATGGTATAAACAATAATCAATATATGTAATATCCCACTTTCTATTGGAGTTCAAAGTCCTGGAGCAATCTCAATGTCTCTATTTAGAAGTTCAAGGACCATTCCTCTGTTGAGGGACATCTGGGTTCTTTCCATATTCTGGCTATTATAAATAAGGCTGCTATGAGCATAATGGAACATATGTTCCTTATTACATGTTGGAGAATCTTCTTTGTATATGCCCAGGAGTAGTATAGCTAGGTCCTCTGGTAGTACTATGTCCAGATTTCTGAGGAACCACCAAATTGATCACTGGAGTGGTTGTACCAGCCTGCAATCCCACCAGTAGTGGAGGAGTATTCATCTTTCTCCACTTCCTCGCCAGCACCTGCTGTATTCCATTTACACAATGTAATACCACTCAGCTATTGAAAAAAATTAATTCATGAAATTCTTAGGCAAATGGATGGAAGTAGAAAATATCATCCTGAGTGAGGTAACCAATCACAAATGAACACACATAGTATGCACTCCCTCATAAGTGGATATTAGCCCAGAAGCTTGGAATACCCAAGATATAATTCACATATCAAATGAACCTCAAGAAGGATACTTTGTTCTTTCTTAGAAGGGAGAACAAAACAGCCATGGGAGGAGATACATAGACAAAGTGTAGATCAGAAACTGAAGGAAAGGCCATCCAGAGACTTCCCTACCTGGGGTTCCAACCCATATAGAGTCACCAAACCCAGACACTAATGAGGATGTCAACAAGCGCTTGCTGACAGGAGTCTGATATAGCTGTCTCCTGCGAGGCTCTGCCAATCCCCAACAAAAACAGAGGTGGGTACTCCCAGCCAACCATTGGACTGAGCACAAGGCCCCTGTGGAAGAGCTAGAGAAAGGAGCCAAGGAGCTGAAGGAGCTTTCAGCCCCATAGAAGTAATAACATTATGAACCAACCAAACTGTCCAGAACTCCCAGGGAATAAACTACCAACTAAAGAGTACAGATTGTGGGACCCATGGCTCCAACTGCATATGTAGCAGAGGATGGCCTTGTTGGACATCAAAGGGAGAAGAGGCCCTTGGCCCTGAGAAAGCCCAATGCCCCAGTATAGGGAAATACCCGGACAGGGAAGTGGGAGTGGGTGAGTTGGCAAGCAGAGGGAATGGGAGTTGGGACAGGGTGTTTTAGAGGGTAAACCAGAAAGGGGATAAAATTTGAAATGTAAATAAAGAAAATACTTGATAAAAAATTCAAGGACCTTATACAATGGTTGGACATTTCTGAGTGGTGGCTTTGAGTAGAGTATGAGGCAAGATTTAGTGGATTGAAACCCTTGTTTTATAAATTTCCTTTAATAAATGATTTCATTTCTTTGTGCCTCAACATTCTCATCTATTAAATGGGTATAGTAGATTACCTCATTACAAAGGTTTATTGTGGAAATAAATAAAACAATGAGTGTATTGAACTTTAAAACAATGTGTTGCAAATTATTGTGTAAGCATTAGTTCATTAAAGGATAACTCTGTTAGATGATCTATATACAATTCAATGGTAGATGGTGTGACTAGCATGCATGGGATTTTAGATTTGATCTTCAGCATGATACCAAAAAAGAAAAAGTTAACTGCTGTATTATTTTTGTCTCTTGGTATCACCACCACCACCAACAACAACAACAACAAGCTCTTCAAACATTAATATATGCAGAAGTTATGCACAATGGATTTGTATAAATATTAGCATATTGACACTGTGCTAGCCAAGCCCTCGCTTCAAACTTTAACTGTGGATTGAAATATGGATACTTTTAAAAGAACTTCAAAATTATATCCCATAATATATCTATGCAAATATTTATCCGCATGTTCATATCTGCAGGAAACAAGCGAAACAAATTCAGGAGCACCTAAAAGAGTCACAGCATGGGAAAAACTACAGCCTCAAGGCCTCCAGCACAATGACGAAGTCTGAGAGCTTGATGAAGAGCCACGTGCAACTTCAAAATGTAAGCTGCATGTCTGCACATTCATTCTGTGTCTCAGAAGCCTTGATTACAGAGTGTGTCTTAGCTAAGGTATCATTGCTGTGAAAAGATACGCTGACCATGGCAACACCTGTAAAAGAGAGCCTTTAACAGGGGCTGGCTCGTGGTCTCAGAGGTCTAGTCTATTCTTGTCATGGCAGGAAGCAGGCCATTGTGCAAGCAGACATGGTGCTGAGAGTTTTACATCCAGACAGGCAGACACCTGGAAGTGGATGTCATGTTGGTCAGTGCTTGGACATCTGAGACCTCAAAGCCCACCCACAATAATGTGCTTCCTCCAGCAACACTGCAACTACTCCAACATGGCCGTACCTTCTAATAGTGCCACTCTTAGGCTGCTCCCTATGGTCTTATGGGGGCCATTATTATTCAAACCACCACGGACACTGCCGGAATAAGTGAACTGTGAGCAGAGTTGTATAATTTGTTTGACACTGAAGCAATTTTGTGTAAATCATCTTCCATCTCTCTCTCTCTCTCTCTCTCTCTCTCTCTCTCTCTCTCTCTCTCTCTCTGTGTGTGTGTGTGTGTGTGTGTGTGTGTGTGTTTGTGTGTGTTAATAAGTGGCCTCTGACAAGAACAAGAGTTTCAGTTGTTCTATAAAGTACTTTTGGCCTTTACTTTATATCATACATATAGCAGAGGTACGATGTCATACTTCAGGAGGCTGTTTCATATCCCAGTCAGATTCTAAAAAGCAAGAAAAATTTGTGGTTAGGGTTAAAGTAGAAATGAGAAATGTGGTCACAGTGTAGCGTCTTCTAATAGCAAGACTGATGAAGGCAAACACACACTCTGCCTGTTTTATCCTTTGGCAAGTACTTTTAGCAGTTTGTGAGTTACATTGCAAAATAATGAATTAAAGAAAATGGGACGCTATCTAATACATGCGGAGATATGCCTCGTAGGGTTAATTCTCTGCCCCCATGTGAGATTATGCTTCCAGATTCTGAGGCATAAGCTGAAAGAACAAAGGGCATGGTAGAAGCCGGGTGTTTGAGAATAATAGGCAATCACCAGGACGCATGCATGCCCTTCCAAATGCCTAAATTGCCGAGAATTTGCACATCATGTGTGATTCTACGAAATCATTACCCAAAAGTTGCCATTATGATGAGTGTAACAGATGTACTTAGCTGATTTAATGTGAAATTCATAAATCTGAATTGCTTCCCAGCAAAGTTTCCTTAAACTTGTATTCACGGCAACATGCAGGATTGTTCTTCTCAGAAACAGAGAGAATGGCTTTGCTAATGATTCCTGATGAGCACAATCCCAGCACCTTCAACAACCACCAGGATGAGGGGTTCGCTTCCTAAGCAACTGGTCCTGGGAAAGAGAAACACTGCCGGACACCTGTGGAAGCAGAAGGAATAGGTTGTAATCAGTAACATAGCGTTGAATGGGGAAAGGGGTCCAGCATAAGCTGTACTTCACTTCAATAGGTTAAACAGTGACAGAGCTTTGTAAAGGGAGGATGATGGGGGTCTGACAAGGCTGTGCAAGGGCATAATCAGAGTCAAGGAAGTAAAAGCACAAAGAGTTGGAATGTGTAAATGCCACCAGGCAGTTGGGTCTGCTGGCTGGCCAATATTGGGGTCAGAAATCTACCTTTCTGCAGGGCGGAGAGAAAGAGAGCCTCTACCCTTCCTGATTACATTAAAAAAATGGCCTCTGGGTCCTTGAGAAAAACATGTTAGCATAGGAGAACCATATTTATGATCCTGAACCTTTTTTCAGAAACTACTTTGGTAAAGGACCCCAAGGAGCTGTCATCAGGGATAGTAGGAACAACCCTGAAAGGCTTTTCAAGGTTCTTGGGTTCTTTGTGGTTCCAGGCGTACCCTTTAAGAAGGAAGAGTCATTGGAGGAAAGGAGAACTGATCTACTGGACTAAGTTAGTATTTGTTCAACTCTTCTAGGGTGGGACCAACGGGTAGATTAAAGCATCCATGGTGTGAGGCTAAAGTTTCTACCAACAACAGGCCATAAATAAAGGTCTACAAGGTCTCTAAGAGTTATTGCTTCCTATACGATTGCCATGTACTCCTTTGAGGTAACTGTATAATCGTCCACAAGGTGAGCTCAGTACAGTGACTTCATTCATCCACGGTAGTAGGCACTCAGTTTCTACTCTATTATTAATGATATTCAAAGGAAAAATTCACTCATCTTGTCTCCCTTCAAATTATAAAGAGAGAAATGAGTTGTCTTCTAGGGTTCCCAGCATTTAGAAGACTTTGGGTACATGTGATCTTAGGGCCTCTTCCTCTCTCCTGCCTTTCCCCTTTTGGCTGGAGCCTATTGGACTTAGGACGTTTTTTTCTCTCGTTGTTCAAATCCTTTAAATTAGTTTCAGTATATTTTCTTTTAAAAAAAATTATTTTATTCATTCCAGACATCCCCGCCCCCACCTGGCTCAGTCTCCCCTCCCACAGTTCCTCATACCATTCTCCTTCCCAAATTACCTCTAAAAGGATGCTCCCCACCATCAGACCTCCCTTTTCCCTGGGGCCTTAAGTCTCTCAAGGATTAGGTGTATCTTCTCCCACTGAGGCCATATCAGATAGACCTCTGCTACATATGTGCCAGGGGCCTCAGACAAGCCCAAGTATGTTCCTGGTTGGTGTCTCAGTTTCTGGGAGCTCCCTGGGGTCAGGGTTAGTTGACACTGTTGGTCTTTCTTTCAGGTTCTTTAGTCCTTCCCCTAATTCAACCATAGAGGGTCCCTGACTTCAGTCCAATGGTTGAGTATAAGTATCTGTTTCTGTCTCAGTCAGGTGCTGTTAGGGGCTCTCAGAGGACAGCCATGCTAAGCTACCATCTGTAAACCTATCACATAGCCTAGTAGTGTTAGGCCTTGGTATAACACCCCAACCCACCATTAGATGAGTCCCTAAAAACGAGGGCATCATGAATTTTGCAGGCAAATGGTGAAACTAGAAAATATCATCATGAGTAAGGTAACTCAGACCCAAAAGGACATGTATGGTATATACTCACTGATTAGTGGATATTAGCCAAAAAAGTACAGACTACCTAGGATACAACCTACAGGCTGTAAGAAGTGTAATAAGTGGATATGCCCAAGTGACGAGGCTTCAATTCCACTTAGAAGGAGGAAGGCAATAATCACAGGAGAGGGTGGGAGGGATCTGGATGGGAGTTGGAAAGGGGAGGGGAGAAGGGGAACAGGATCAGATATGCAGAGGAAGGGGCAGGACAAAAGCCCAGAGAGCCAAAAGAGTGAATGGAAATAAGCATTCTCAGGAGTGGGAAGTGGGTGGGGACCCTCTAGAAAGTACCAGAAACCCAGGAGGTGAGACACTCTAAGATTCATTGGTGACCTTAGCCAAATAGTAATAGGGCACCTGAGACCTTCATATCCTATTTGGTTTTCATATTAGACAAATTTTTGCTTTATCTTGAAGCCCAGGTTAACTACTCTAAAATTCTCTGCAAATTGAAATGTTTAACAAGTGAATCATCTGTGTCCAGTATCCCTTCAGTTCTTTAAAAATTCATGAGAAAGAGTTAACTCTACAGTCATTTAACAGAAGGTGAAATAGTCACATGAAGATGCATGGCATTCTGGACACACTTAGCTCTGGCTGTATATGAGAGTAGATTATACACATTGATTTAGAGACAGTCATCATTTACCTCCCATTGTAAGTAAATGATTTGTGAGTTAAAGATGAACTCTTCTCATTAATTTTGTCCTGAAATAGAAGAAGCTGAGGATAGAGTTACAACCCCCAGAGCCATCAACACAATAATGTGAAACGTCTCAATGCAGTTCATGGATCAGATAGAAAAGCTATTAAAAGAGAGTAGATCTGTTCTCACATAAGACCAAGAAAGCATATTTATAACCAGAACAAAAGGGAGGAAAATTATGTAGCCATCTTAAAGACAGGTTTATGGGTAAGAGTATCATTTGATGAGAATTATGGGGAAACCAGAGTCCTCTCTTGGGGGCCGTTGTCTTATTAATGAAAGAATTTAAGTACAAACCCAAAAGGTAACTTAAGTATAATTTTATTAAAGTTTGAAATAAAGCTACGAAGCAGGCAAACTGTAAATCTCAACAGCTGCCTAGAGGACACAGAGAGAAGAGGAACAGAGAAAGAAAGCCATACTTTCTAAATTAGACTTTAATGAATGTCTGCCCCATGATGGACAAGTAACTTATGGCAAAAAAAAGAAACTTTGGAAATTGAATGAACTCTAAAATATTAGGTAAAGCAAAAGCATGCTTAGAGTAGGAATGAAACACACACACACACACACACACACACACACACAGAGAGAGAGAGAGAGAGAGAGAGAGAGAGAGAGAGAGAGAGAGAGAGAGAGAGAGAGAGAGACTGGAAAATTAATTTCCTGAATAATTCTGAAAAGTGGGCTGACTAAACAAAGAGGAATGGTTTGGCTGTTAAGTGATTAAGCTTGGGCATGAGAATCTAGAAGGAAAAACATTACTCTGTTAAAGGGATGATTATTCCACATCTCTTTAGCATGGCTTTAAGTGGATGTGCCTTCATAAGAGGTGGTTTCTTTTCCAAATGATTGATCTCCACAACTGAAATGTTATGTCTCTCCCCAGAAAGAGATTTCCTTTTCTTTATTAGAAGGAAATGTTTTCTTTACTGAGTCTCTAATGCTACCATGATAATTAAAAGATAGGAAAGAATGTTAAAAGGTATGAATAAAGAATTTAATACCTATCCCATCCCTTGGGCCCTGCTAAAGAAGATCAAACTCTACCATTGTCCAAATAGTCTTCTGAGTTTGGTACAAAATGGGGTAGTTCCATCAGGGTTTTCCTTCTGTGACATTTTATGTGGAGCTCAGAATCCCATACCTGCAGAATGCCATATAGCCTTGGTGGGGTTACAGGTTCAACTTCCTTTCTCCCAATAAAAACCTGTCCAGCAAGCACCTGAGATTCCTGGAATGCCTCCCCATGATATTGAGACAATTAAGTTCCTTAGCCTTCAGCCAATGACCTTTTCCTACCCCAGATATTCCTTCCTCCTTCTCCTAAATTATATAACCTTTGATTCACCCTGAATAAAGTTGATGCGTCTCTTTGAAGCTGATCCCAGAATATAGTCATTTCCATTTGTCCTCTTAGGCCCCTGAACCTCTGCTCATCAACCCTTCTCCCTTTGTCCTCATGGGTCAGTGGCCAACAACTTGAAGGAGAAGGGAGAACAATATTTAATAACTGGTAGTAATGTATTTATTAAAAAACTAAAACTTATCTAATGTATGTGTGTATGTCTCTCTCTCTCTCTCTCTCTCTCTCTCTCTCTCTCTGTGTGTGTGTGTGTGTGTGTGTGTGTGTGTGTGTGTTAATATCTAAGGTGGTGTCAGAATGTTCACAGGCTGATATAACAGATATATATTAGATTTGGACATGGAGAGGAAAGAGGATGATTAGGGATAAACAGATTTAAGTTGAATCATCCTTCAGTCAAGGGATTTATCAATATAGCATCTGGGCAATATGGCCAAAGTCCAACATAAGAATCTTTGGCTGACCAAATGTAGCATGGAGTCTACTCTTAATGGTATCCAAAGTAGGTGCAGGCATCATGAGGAAATAATCTTGGATAATGTATGTCTTATTTAACATTACAGGGGTAGGGAAAGGAGCATGAAGGGTATCTTACAAGAGTTTTTACTATTAGGGTGGATGAGTGGGGCTTGGTTAATGGGTGATCTGTAAACCTGATATTTGCTGAGATGCTTTTAACTTCTGGGCAGCACAGTGGGGTTAAATGTATTTTCACGATGCTCACTGCCTCTCGGTATAGAACCTGGTTTCTCAGAAAATAGATAAGCATATCTTTTTCTATAAGTTGACATATATAATATTCTATAGTAAGAATATCTTATTCTATAATGCATAATATTATATAATACTTAAAATATGAAAAAAGATTCTTAATGATTTCATAGGGAGGTCTTAAACCTGTTTCATAACAGCAATGTTTGAGTAGAGTGGTGATAGATGTTGACATTTTTTTGTAGGGTTAAAGCCAGGAGTCATATTTTTAAAATGTTGCTTTCTTTTGAATAGTTCTGTAAACCTGGATCATTGGTCAACATATCAAGTACTAACTTGTTGATTCATGTGTTCATCTTTACCTTCACATACATATGGAATAATTACTAAGTATCAGGTGAACTCCTGACACTTGATAAGTTGTCATAATATTTCAAAATTCCAACATTGAAAGAAATGTCCCTGAAAGGACGTTCATTTATTACCACAGGTGACATCTACTCAGTAAATAACTCTCAGATGTAGGCACTAAAGTGGACTGATACCTACAGCCAGTGGAGAGGGGTGTTGTGAGAGCCTCTAGCAGGCAGGCTAGGGCATCACTGCTTAGATGAAAACATCTCTCTGCAAAACAAAGCTGTAGCTTGTACTCAGCACTGGAACTGAGGGAGGACCTAGCTGAGGAGGAAGATGGAAAGGGAACTTGCTGTCCCTTGTGTCTACAAGGCTAGATTTATAGCATGTTGCTTTAGAGGGACTCTGAGGAAAGTTCTTAAGAGTTCTTGCTAGCAATATACACAAACACAAAAATTCTCAAGGCAACACTGGACAAGTTGTTTTTAATTACTTGCACTTAAAAAAAATCACTCTTGAAAATATGGCATTAACCTTTGAGTTTTCCGGCTCTTGTCTCTTCTGTTGTGCTGGTAATAAAGAAGTTTTGACACATTCATAGATGAGCCGGGAACAGTGTAGAAAGACATGCAGGATTTAAAACTGTTTTCAAACCTCCTTCCTCTTGCCTTTATGGCCTGGGGTTCCAGAACAGGTGATTATCAGTTCTGTCAACATTGCTTTCCAACAGAAGGCTCACTTTCATTTAACCTTGAGACTCCCACTGCGTGCATGCACCGGGCCTGAGAACAGCAATGTCATTGCTCTACTGCCTACACCAGCATGCTTAATTTGACAGGCCTATTGATTCCAACATACCACCAGCAGTTTGTTAGGAGCAAGGCAGCAAGGGGGTAGATGGCAGTGGATGGCGTCCAATGCCCGCAGGGAGCCCTTGCACACAGGAGGGTGATTAGAATGAGGGATTCCCCCAAGGTTCTACATTGTGTTGAACAGTAAATCATTCAGGTTTATGCTGAAATGCAGTGAGTAGATGGCTGAATCTTTTTATTCACTAATAAATGATATTGTATGTCTTCTACAAAATGAGTTCATAAGAAAACATAAACACAAGACCTTCAGAATCTGAGTCAAAGAAAGTTCATGGAGTCTACTGCAAACTTTGGCCTCCTAGAGGATACTCCCAGGGATGTCCAGACAGGCTGCTTACCAGAACACTCAAACACCACTTGAGCTCATATTTGATAATTAAAATCACACAATATTCAGATCTTAGCTCTTCTCATAAGCAATAGGAGAAACTACAATAAATGTTGTTAGTATAGACCTACCACAAATGCAGAAAGGGTCTGATGGGGTAGTTAAGCTGATTTACAGGTGGAAGGCTTGATACAGAAGAAGCCTTTGGCAGATAATGGTACGAATTTTAAGTGCCTTCAGCTGAGATACCTAGAAAGCTAAGTAGAGACTGAATTCTGTCTTTATTCTCTAGATTCTTAGTATATGTTCATAGTGCCTTTTCTTCTTTTTATTTTATGTATATTCTCAAGAAAGAATAGGTTTTGAACTAGATAAAAATGAAGAAGATACTACTAATAGAATTTTTGTGTATTTTACACTTAGTTTTTCATAATATAAAATAACAACTTAGCAGTGTACACTGGAATGGCAGAGTTGTAAAAAATATTAAAGCCAGTACCGACAAATCGTTAACAAATTTTATTAATAACTGAATACCACTCCTAGATGAAATATGAGATTCTTACCAAACCATTTATTGATTTATTTGTTTGTTTGTACTTTTGTAGCTTCACCAAGGAACAGTTTTGCTTCTATAGTTATTATACATCTTTAGTTCCCTCTTAGTCTTGTCAAATTATAAACACTGGAATGTCTCTGTTTATCTGGGTAGTACTGAGTAGTACTAGTCTAGTGTTTTGTAGGATTCTCCTTTGTTTGATGCTTTCCTGTAGTGATGTTAGAGTTGTTGCCTATGCAGAAGAAAAAGCACCATTTTTTTGTTTTTGTTTATATGTATATGTGTGTGTATATATATATATATATATATATATATATCCCATCAGGAATGCCACTGTCTGTATGATGAGTCAGTATCAATGTAACAGTACTCTGTTTCTGGTGTTGTAATTTTCAAGTTCTCTTACTGTTCAGATGCTTGCTTCTTCTCATACTCTGCTCAGAGTACTCTTTGGAAAGAGGTGGTCATATGCAGTTTACATATAAAGAATAAGAAAATATATTTCTTCCTGATTATAGGAAACTTGCTTGAGTCATTTGTTTATTCTAGCCAGGGATTAATTTCTTCTCATCTGCTCATTTATTTATTCTATAACCTCTATGGCAACTCATATATGCATATTTTATATTTGAGTTTGAAATTGAAAGAGTTAAATGTTATAACCAGATAGTCTTAGGAAATATTCTGTGCTCCAGAATCTAATAAGCTCAGTTTGGCCTCCTTATTCAATATGTTAATTAAAAAGATGGGTGACAGAAAAAAGTAATTAGAGGTAACTTATTCAATGTAGCTATATTGGCAAAAAAAAAAAAACGGAATAAATAAATGAAGCTAGTTACCATGCATCTGCTGTGTGATACACAAGTACAGACATGAGCTAAAACTGAATATGAAAGAGGGACAGGGCAAGAGCATGAGTTCTAATGTCCTGGTTCTAAGGCCATCTTTAGTTTTGTCAGATCGTTGTGTGGTCCTGTCAGGTGATCCAGAGAAGTCTTATTGCTGTTGTGACTGCCAGTGTTTGAGGGGTTGCCTGTAGTTCAGGGTACAGCCTCACCCTCATGGCTAAAGACCCACATGTGCAGGAGATGGGGTCTGTCCCTTAGATTCTGCTCTTTATGGAGTCACAGAATTAAGACTGATTTAATTAAAGACTGTGCCTTTAGCCTTCAATGAAGATGAAGTTAGACAAATACTCCTCTAGTAACTAACATGTACAGAGATAAGGAGCTTATCCCAAAATAAAGGAGGTGAGCATAAAATGAAGACCTTGTAGAAAGGGTTTTAGTCTGGACTCTATTTACCTTGTAAGCTAAAGTGAGAAGGTGGAATGTTTGTTTAATGGTCTGTCTTTACCAAATACAGTTTTTAATTGTCCATTTCAATATGATTTTATTTTGCGATTGTGTTGTTTTGCCTTTCTTCACTAAAAGTTCATTTGTCTATGTCATTTGGATAGTAAATATCAACTGATCAGCTCTTGAAATGTTTGTCTTGAACATTAGAAGATATTTAAAATCGATTCTCTAGATAATCTGGTCCAATCGGACTTTTCCCTAACATCTCTTTCATTGAAGATGCTGGTCAAATTAAGTTCTGTGAGCTAAGAGTATTTTTTGGCAATGAAATAGCTTTGTTGATAGACTGTCTTTGCAAACAGATCAGAGACCAACACACAGCTATAATTTTTTAATGTAACCATCTGTACCTATACTTGGCCAAACATTAGTTGACATTGAAATCTCCCTCAGTACCTATCAATCACTGCTCACACACTGTACCAGGATAAAACAGCTGGCTTCAGTATTTCCCACCCATGTACTTAATTTTTCTTCCACAGAAAACACATCAGCAAAGTAAGAAATTAACACTGTACCTGTGTCATGGCATCTAAACAGTGCTTATCTGCAGTTCTTACCTTAACTTTTAGGACTCACTTATTTCCAAAATTGCTTATGATAATATTTCTGCCCCATCTAAAACACCCACAGGTGTATGTTGACAGACTTGTAAGAGAGATCCAATTTCTTTATCAGAGTCAGCATTGCTTCATGAGACCTTCAGACAATTAAATGTTATTTGTATAGCGCTCTATTTCTTTAGCAGTTCTAAGACTTTTGTTACATATTGTCTTCTGTCAATTTTGATAGTTTTTATCTTTGAAGAAGTTAGTTATTTTCATTCAGTTATGAAATTTGGAAAAGTTTCTCCTCTAGTAACTAACATGTACAGAGATAAGGAGCTTATCCCAAAATAAAGGAGGTGAGCATAAAATGAAGACCTTGTAGAAAGGGTTTTAGTCTGGACTCTATTTACCTTGTAAGCTAAAGTGAGAAGGTGGAATGTTTGTTCATAACACCGAATTGCTCAGAGCATTTCTCTGTTTTTTCTATGCTCACCAGTGCAGGAAAATGCTCTCTCTTTTATTTTTGTTGATAACTTAGAGATGTTCATACACATTTCTATTCACAATGTCAGAATTTACTAAATAATAATAAATCATAATGATATGATTATTAGCAGCAGTTTGCTAAATTTAGCCCTCTGTGGTGGGTTGAATAATAATGGCCACAATTCGCTCATATATTTGGATACTTAGTACCCAGGAAGTTGTGCTGTATAAAAGGATTAGAAGGATTTGGAGGTATGGCCTTGTTAGAGTAGGTCCAGCCTTGGTGATTGGTGAAGGAAGTATGTCACTGAGGATGGGCTTTGAGGTTGCAAAACACCAAGGCAGCCTCAAGTTCGTTCTCTCTCTCTCTCTCTCTCTCTCTCTCTCTCTCTCTCTCTCTCTCTGTCTATGGATCAGGATGAGCAACTCTCAGCTGTTGCTCAATCCCTCAATTAAATACTTTCTTTCATGAGTTTCCTTGGTGATGGTGGCTCTTCACAGCAATAGAAGAGTGACTAAGAAACACCCTTTTCCTTAAAAGTCATAGCTAGAAAAATAGATTAAAAATCCTGATATTAATTTTAAATATATTCATTATAGTTTCTATTGCCATGATAAAACACTGACCAAAACAACTTGTGGGAAAAGTGGGTATTTTTTACACATCTATATCACAGTTGATTATCAAAGGCAATCAGGACAGAATCTCAAGCAGTACAGGAACCTGAAGGCAGGTACTGATGCAGAAGTCATTGGGAAACACTGCTTACTATCTTACTCCTCATGGCTTTCTCATATTGCTTTCTTATACAATTAAAGAGAACCAGCCCAGGAATGGCTCTGCCCACATTGTGCTAGGCTTTCCCACATCAATCACCATTCAAGAAAATATACAACAGGCTTCCCCAAAAGGCCAATATTTGCAGGGGTATTTTCTTAATTGAGGTTGTCCCTTCTCAGATGACCCTAGCTCATGTCAAGTTGACATAAAATTAGCCAGTGCACCATCCCACTTTACATGTTGTCTTCTTCCAGTGGATCCATCTACTGTTAATGCATCCATGTTAAATTTTTTACTTATAAGCATATAATATCACTTCTCTTGCTTACCTTTTCAGTTTAAACTATCCTGTTGTTTTCTCCTTTCCTTACAGTATAATTTATACAATTTTGTTAAATAATTTGGCAATAAAAGATAGAAGAAGAGATATACAAATATACAGGTCATTTCTTTCAGAGACTGAGTAACTCAATGTAAAAGCCATGCTGGTCTCAGGCTCAGAGATCCTCATTCTTCTGTTTCCTGAATGCTGGGATTAAAGGCATGTGCCAAGATACCCAGGCTAAATATCCCATTTTGTTTTATATTTGTGTGTGAGGTATGAAGTATATCCTAGTTTTTGTGTCCATGGCATGGATTATGTGTGGAGGCTGTACAATAACTTTAGGTACTGTTCCTTGCCTTTCATCTTGTTTTGAGAGAGAGTCTCTCTTTCATTGTTTTCAACTGTCTACACAAGGCTAGCCAGCTAGTATTTGCTGAGAAGCTCCTGTCTCCACCTTCCATTTCACCAGAGGAGTGCTGGTTTTCCAGGCCAAACACAAATTACTAAGAGAGAAAACCATCTAAAAATATCATTTGGGAAAGATTTATACCAAACGGAATGAATAAACAAAACTATAACATAACAAAACCCTGAACACCTAAAAAGATTTAGAAAGTATGTATTATAAATACTAGCCATAAACAAAAATGTTAATAGGTGTATTTCAATCCTGGATAGAGTACCCTATTTCAGAATTCCCACAGATTGAGCTAATGTCTCAAGATCTTCTCTTGGAAATACCTGGATTTTTACAAAATGGAATGAGTTGCTGACTTACACTAACTTCCCTAGAAAATTAAGATTCCTCAGGAGCAGTAGGCTAATGTTTGCTTCAAGATGTCCCTCGAAAATAAATCTCTTATTTTGCATTTTAAATCTATTACAATTTGGGGAAACAAGCATACTCTAACTTCCTTAATTTTTTTTTAATTTGGGTTCTAGACAGTTTTTCAATATTATATATTTCTAGGCAGAAGTAGCAAATATTTTCTAAGGTTTATACATATACCTATTTTTTCTTAAAAATTAGTTTTTCAACTTAAAGGTAATTGGTTGTATTTATCAAATAAAAACTTTTTCCTTCTTTTTTTTCTTTTTTTAAAATTTTCTATATTCTTTGTTTACATTCCAAATGCTTTCCCCTTTCCCAGTTCTCCCCTCACCATATGTCCCATAAATCCTCCCTCTGCCCATTCCCCAATCACCCCTCCCATTTCTCAGCTCTGGTACTCCCCTACAATACTGGATCAAGTCTTTTCAGGACCAGAGCCCTTTCCTTCCTTCTTCTTGGGAATCATGTGATTTGCTAATTGTGTCTTGAGTATTCAGAGCTTCTGGGCTAATTAATATCCACTTATCAGTGATTGTATTTCATGTGTATTCTTTTGTGATTGGGTTACCTCACTTAGGATGATATTTTTCAGTTCCAACCATTTGCCTACAAATTTCATGAATTCATTGTTTTTAAATGCTGAGTAGTATTCCATTGTATAAATATACCACATTTTCTGTGCCCATTCCTCCATTGAGGGACATCTGGGTTCTTTCCAGCTTTTGGCTATTATAAATAAGGCTGCTATGAACATAGTGGAGCATGTGTCGTTGTTGCATGCAGGGGAATAAAAAAGAAACTAGGGAAGACCCTTGAGGACATTGGCATAGGGGGAAAGTTCCTGAACAGAACACCAATAGCTTATGCTCTAAGATCAAGAATTGACAAATGGGATCTCATAAAGTTACAAAGTTTCTGTAAGGCAAAGGACACTGTCAGAAGGACAAAACAGCAACCAACTAATTGGGAAAAGATCTTCACCAACCCCACATCCGACAAAGGGCTAATATACAGTATACACAAAGAACTCAAGAAGTTAAACTGCAGAAAACCAAATAACCCTATTTAAAAAATGGGGTAGAGAGCTAAACAAAGAATTTTCACCTGAAGAACTTTGGATGGCTGAGAAGTACCTTAAGAAATGTTCAACATCACTAGTCATTAGGGAAATGCAAATCAAAACAACCCTGAGATTTTACCTCATACCAGTCAGAATGGCTAAGTTAAAAACTCAGGAGACAGCAGGTGTTGGCAAGGATGTGGAGAGAGAGGAACACTCCTCCACTGCTGGTGGGATTGCAAGATGGTACAACCACTATGGAAATCAGTCTGGTGGTTCCTCAGAAAATTGGGCATGACACTTCCAGAGAACTTTTCCTTCTTTAATTTCTGGATGTAGTGTCCTAGGGAAATGCTTTTCTGTCCCTTAAAGCTATGAACAAATTACTATCAAACTCATTCAGAGTTCATTCATCTAAATCTGAAAGGTACATTGCTCTTACATTTTATCATTACACATAATTATGCTCACTGCTACACATATTATCATAACTTACAGAATATGGTTAAATATGTAAAATAATGTAAAATATGCAAAGAATAGAATGTTCCTCTTTAGTTTTCTATCTATCAGAATTAAGTTAACAAAATATTTATTATTTTGTAGTTTGTTAAGAAAGCCTAGTCCATTTCTTTCATATGTTATGGATTTGTTTACATGTAGTAGGTTTTTGTTTTTAAAGCAAATCTAAAAAGTTAATTTATGTTATTTGCATGAATAACAGCTGTCCCACTACCTCTTGCTGAATCCTATACTTTTCCTTGTGACTCAATGCTACATATATTTGTTGATCATGTAATGAAAGCTGTCAACATGTCTAAACACCAGGGTTTTATGCTGTACTGTTAGTTGCACTGTGTACTTTGGAAGCTATTTTTAAAAAGAAAAAAATTTATAAATATTTATTATTTGTTGAGTTGTTTTCTTTTATGTAAAATATCCATCTTTAAAGGTAATTTTGTGTCAAAGTACCAAATTGTATTATACTTGATATTATTACTGTTATATATTTTAGCCCTATGATTTTCTAGTAATGTCTTTATCCATCTTGCATGTTTTTATTTTATTGTTTGTTTTGTTTGTGCAAATCCATCTTGCTAAGCAACTTAAGATGACCTAAACCCCACCAGGCCCCTGCCTCAACTTGCCACGTACTAGTTTAGAGGCATGTGCCACATGTATCTCATGGTCTTTCCTCCACTCTTTGTCAATATGATCATTTCAACATCAGATGGTTGGATGTATTAATGTGTTGCGAATTTCTCTTTTAATGTATAATAAGTCTATCAATTCAGTTCCCCTCATCACTGAGGGTTTCACATTCCTCACATCAATAGCCCTATTCAATGTACTTTTTTTTATATACACTTGCATCGATATGTTCTGCAGCATTAATAATATTTTCTTTCATTTTTCTCTTTTCTGGTTTCTATACATTTCTTTTATTCTGGTCATATGCATGTGTATCTATCAGTGTCAAAACTTGACAAGCATTCATGCCTCCTTACTTTCAGCAAAGATAGTGTTTATTTTTATGTCATGCTCTAGGACCCTGGGGACAGTACAGCACAAGCTTGAGTGAGTTCCCAGGGTCAATCCTCAGTGTCAAAATAGAGACAATAAATTCATTGTTTAATGTTTGAATTCTTCTTACTTCTCACCTTCAGCTAATTCCAACTTATATACTCTTTAGTTTTTCATGTAGTCCAAAACTGAGGTTTTTTGGATGCAATTTCTATACCATTCCAAGCTTTTCTTCTAAATTCATTTTTTTCAACATGTGCTCATAATATTTTTCTGATACTTGCTCCCAAGATATTCTTAGAATTTATGAAAATAAGACTCTAAGCAGCTACTACCAGTTAATTAAAGATGGGTTCTTAGGTTAAAATATGTGTTTTCTTTTCTTAATGTCTATTTACAAGAGGGGAAGGAGATGAGATACATACAATTTTTGTCATCCCGTGGTAATTTTCAATGCCTAGCTCTTGTCTGGCTAGCTCCTCACTCATAATGTACCCACAGCTCACCACTTTGCATATGATTTCCTACAGTATTCAAAGGCGGATAGGCATCCTGTGACTGCACTGGAGAAAATAATGGAGTCAAGTTTTTCTGCTCCCCAGTCATTCCCAGAGGTGACTTCTCCTGACCGAGGAAGCCAACCTATCAAGCACCACAGGTATGGGTAGCTAATCATCATGGGAGTGGGTAAGTCCACATTAGAAATAAACACATGGGGACTGGAGAGATGGCTTGGCAGTTAAGAGGACTGATTGTTCTACCAGAGGTCCTGAGTTCAAATCCCAGCAACAACATGATGGCTCACAACCATCTGTGAAGAGATCCCATGCTCTCTTCTGGTGTGTCTGTAAACATCTACAGTGTACTCATATACATAAAGTGAATAAATATTGTTTAAAAAGAAATAAACACATGATCAAAGAATAGCAACTGAACTTAGAGTCCACTAGAAGAAACTGTTCTTAGTTCTATGATTATAGATCTCCATGGAGGTGATGCTGAGGCATCCCACAGCCAGGAACCAAACCATCCAGCTTCCCTCAGTAACATCATTCTCCCTACACATACACAAAAAAGGAACTGTTACCTTGCACCAGAGCTTCTGGTACAGATGAGATACTGAAGTGACTATACTTTGAAACGCTATTAAAAGTGTGATTTTGATTCCCAGCCTGCCTGATCACTGGTTGTAAAGCTAACATCTAATTCTCCTCCAGACAACAAATGTAACATTCACCAAGTACTCCAAACACACCCCACAAAAGTTTCAAAGGCAAATATTGGAGATTTGGGCCTGTAAGATATATGATACATGTTATCATAGAGGTATAGAAGTGGTCTCTCTGTCTCTCTGTCTCTCTCTAGGACTCTCTCTTTCTGTGAGTGTGTGTGTGTGTGTGTGTGTGTGTGTGTGTGTGTGCATGAGCTGGTCACAGAAACTATTTCTTTGGAGGCAAAGGGCAGCCACAAAACCATTCCATGTGCCACAAGAAACTTTAAAGCTGGGTGCATTCTCTGGCATCTTCTCATGCAAATTTTGTGGTTTGTGCATAAGGAATCTATTTTCAAAACACAGTCATATATAGTCCCAGCAAAAGAATGAATTTAGAACTAATGCTACAGAATACAGTATGTCTGTGTGTATTAAAGTTAATACTTTTTAGTTGTAAAAGTTGTTCAAAAACTAAACATTTCTTTTCTTAGTGATAAACACTTTTATACACTTAAAGCAGTGTATCAATCTATACATGTGAATTTAATTTTTCAAAATTTAATCTAATAATATTATATAGACATACATATGTCTATATATTATATATTAGTTATTAGTATATAATATCATTAAAATCTTTTAAAATCACACACAAAAGAGTTAAAGTTTTTAAGTTGCATCAATTGTTACTAGCAATAGAATGTTACTGACCAAAAAAATGTTACTGGTAAAAACTGTTACTGATGTTTTCCTTTATCTTCAACACCTTGTACTCTAGCAAGACAGAAACACACAATAAGAGAGCTGATCTCTTCCTTTCTTCCCCCAAAGACTCTGCCTTCCTGGCTTCATTTGCTATGAGATTTTCAGTTATTCTAACAGTGAGCACACTGAATGTCTGAAGCTGATAATGATGTTTATTCTCAGATATTTGCAGTAGATAGATTTTCGGGTACCAAGGATGTGACAAAGAAAATAGTTTCAGTATCTTCAGCTTACCGGTGAAATAGTTTGGAATCTGGGTAGATGCCTTAGTTACTATTGGCAAGTCTGGTGTGTCACAGTGTGTGAAAACAGCCTTTTACTTCACTTGATCTTTAGAAGCTGAATTTATTACAGAAGTTAGGTCCAAAATTGTTAGTCTTTTAAAAGGCAAAAACCTTTTTCCAAAACACTATTTTCCCTAGTTTATTCTGAAATATGTTACTATAGTTATCTACTCTGTCATGTAAAATAATATAATATTACTCTGTAGCATATTATGGCAAAAAATATTTTGAATTTGTGATTTTTAAATAGTGGCTTCTGCCATGTTGGAACTATAGTGCTCAGGTACGGTATTTTGTCACTCCCCCACCCTTGACTTTGATCTTGGTTTCTAGAACTCCAAGATTAAGTGAAAGTGTCCTTAAAAGGCCTTCCAGGTTGTGTTATAGTTGTTGTTTGCCTGTTTGTCTGCTTGTTTGCTTTTGATGCAATGAAATTGCAGTATCTGATCACTATGTGCTGAAAGATTGGCAAGGGTTGATTTATAAAGTACTTTTAGAACTTGAAATTACAGTTTAATACATCATGGCTTTTGTTTTGTAAAACATGCAATAGACTACACAGTTTCATGATTGATAACCTCTTTATTGATTTATATTTCTTTCCACCTGCTTCATAACTTCCCAAATGCCCCTGGGTTAGAAGGCTTGAATTGCTGATTGATCAATAGGTCTACAAATGCTTTTGAAGATGGGCCACTACTTCATACTGGTAGACCTTGTTTTGACAGTTCAGCAAGCTATGAATAATTAATTTCTTGTTGTGCACTGAAAATATGACTCCCTTGGATGCCTTAATATGAAACAAAGCTATTAATACAAAGCCATTATTTCTAACATTTAGTGGAAAACCTACCTGTTGAAAAAAATCTAGTGAGGCATATCATTTTTTGTTGCATTATATTTTGGCAATCTAACTTGCTTACAATGGTATCAATATAGGTTATCAATAGTGACAGATGCCCAGGGATCCGGTGACATGGAGAAATATTTGTACGGCCAGTTATGGTGTTGTGCACCTCATATGTGCACCTCACATAGGACATCTAGTGTACTTGAATGCTTTCATCTCTGGTGTAATAGACAAAAACCCTTAAGGACGTTGATGCTCACACTTCTCTCCCCCAAGCATACTCAAGTCACTTTCTATGCAAACCCTCATGCACCAGGTGAGATTCAGACTCCCCTGCCCTTTGGCTTCTGGCACATTCGAGTGAGGTGCTGGTGAGGAATGAACGGGCTGGAACAAGGAGGTCAGAGTCATTCTATCCCCTCCCTCAGTTCTGTCCCACGCTGGTCTTCTGGGACTACAGAGTCCAATTCCTGACTTGGTCCTTCCAACACTGTCTCCATTCTGAAAAAATGTTCTTTCCCCTTTATAGCAATGGCTTCTTACTGTTAGTGGCCTAAAGTATATCAATGTCTTGTGTAGCTTCACCTCGTTTCCTTCCAACTAATGACTACTAACCGTGCCTCTTATAATCTTCTCAATTGGTCCATGTCAAAATGGGTTTTATTTCCTCCAGGACTCTGACACAATTTTCATCATGCTGCTGGTAGCAGAGAGACATGAGCAGATTACTCCAGTACCAAAGTCCTTAAACCCTAGATTCCATTTCCTGAGGTTAGACAGACATAGGAGGGAAGGAAACAGCCACTGTTAGAGAGCTCCTCAAAGATATCTGCTTAGAGATTGAATACAATGACTGCGTTGTTAAATACTTTGGAAACTCCACAGCAGATACATAGCTAACAACTAAAATAGCATGACATGATTTGGTGTCTGCATGAAATAGAGAAGTAAGTGTCTACCTGCCACCTTAACAGAACTGGCATAATGTTTGTTACTACTCAAATCTCATTTTCTCAAGCTTCCACTTAAAATATTTGCAAATATTTTCCATGCAGGACAGGGCATGCCTTTAATACCAGCAATCAGGAAGTAGACACAGGTGGATCTCTGAATTAAGGGCCACTTTCGGGTTAGCCAGAGCAATACAATAATTCTTTATCTGACAAATTTATTAAGTATGTTTTATGTTCATAAAATTGGGATAATGGTAATATCGATGGAAATGGTGACAAATCCCAAATAGTAGAGTAATGTGGTTAAAATTGAATTAAGACCGCTGGCTGTCCCCTATGGAAGTTATGTTGAGGTCTGAGTATTTTCATCCTGGACTATATAATTGCAGTGATATTTTTAGACAGTGTAAGTGGAGCATAAGAGTTTTAACTCACCATATGCTCATGGAAGAACCATTTGGAGCGCATAACCTGACACCAGAGGAAACGCTTAGGTTTGAATGTAGGCAACTCAGTAGGGTGGGAAAGGGAGTTGATGAGGAATAGTCCAGTCAACTTGGCAATTTATCTTCATAGGAACTAGTTCCTTTAAAATAGCCTGTGTAGAAGGGCTTACTTTCTTAAGGCCTGGGATATAGGTTACTTATGTCTTTTGCCATTGATGGCCTCTACAAATAGTTATTTGAGATGTTTGGATGCATACCCCTGTTAAAATTAAACCAGACCCTTTCGAGAAGCAAACTCAAATGTAAAACTAGTTTCTTGAGACTGATGAAAATCTGGGACAGTAAACTGAGAATTTAACACATATGAGAAAGAAAAATGTCAATTAAAGTAAGGTCTGTTTATCCTATCACTAAAAAATGGAAATTTCCCCATAAATCCCCTCTGGGCTTCCTACATTCAGTTCATCACTGCCTAATGAGGGCATTTTTATGCCAATTAGAAAGACAGCTACTGTGGCTTGGGAAATCAGGGTAAAGGAGACTTGGGATCATGAGACTTCCTTAAACCTACTTCTATGTTAGCTAGAAGGCAAGGAACACAAGGAATTGTCTCTCAGCATCTCCAACAATAAATGAATTAAGCAACTTCTAATTTTGTCTGAGTACATATTTGACACTGATAGCATAGGACTTTCAGGATTCTTGGTATCAATTGGATGCCTGAGACATTTTAGCACTTCTTAGAAATTATTATGATCTCTTTGGTTTGTTGGTTTTGTTTTGTTTTCCCAACCCAGCAGGAGTATTTCTTCTTGCTGCAGCCCAGGACAAAGAAGTGGGATGCTGCATAGAAATACTTTCAGAAGGACACCACCCTCACCCCGAAGTCGACTGGGTGGGATTGTAGGACCAGCATATCAACAACTTGAAGAATCAAGAATTCCAGACCAGGATACAATACCTTGCCAAGGGTAAGTCTTATAGCAGGGGACTTACATGGGAGACTATTAGAAGTCTGACACTAAGTTATTATATACCTGTTTTGTTTTGTTTTTGAGAGAGAGAGAGAGAGAGAGAGAGAGAGAGAGAGAGAGAGAGAGAGAAGAGGGGAGGGGAGGGGAGGGGAGGGGAGGGGAGGGGAGGGGAGAGGAGAGGAGAGGAGAGGAGAGGAGAGGAGAGGAGAGGAGAGGAGAGGAGAGGAGAGGAGAGGAGAGGAGAGGAGAGGAGGAGAGGAGAGGAGATGGTCCAGTGTTTGAGAGATCCCAGGGGTCCAGATTGAGACTGGTCCTCCTACAGGGTCGCCCTCAGCTTCATTCAGCCTTCCCTAATTCAACAGCAGGGATCAGCTTCTTCTGTCCATTGTTTGGGTGCAAATATCTGCATCTGACTTTTTAGCTGCTTGTCGGGTCTTCCAGAGTGCTGTCATGCTAGGTCCCTTTTTGTGAACCTCCATAGTCTGTAATAGTGTCAGACCTTGGGACCTCCCCTTTCACTGGATCCCACTTTGGTCCTGTTGCTGAACCTTCTTTCCCTCAGACTCCTCTCCATTTCCATCCCCATAATTCTTTCAGATAGGAAAAATTATGGGTCAGAGTTATGACTGTGGGATGGACCCCCTCCTCATTTGAAGCCCTGTCTTCCTGCTGGAGGTCAGCTCTAGAAGTTCCCTCTCCCTACTTTCAAGCACTCTTCATCTAAGGTCCCTCCCTTTTAGTCCTGTGAGGCGTTCACATTCCATGTATCTGGTGCATTCCGGAGGGTCCCCCCAACCTCCTCTCTTCAGTTTGCCTGATTCCATTCTTTCTGCTGGCCCTCAGGGCTTAAGTCAGACAGCATACACCAGATGATATGAAGACCCTAGCACACATACAGTAGACGACTGCTGGAGTCTGTGTTTATTCAGAGATGATGCAGCTAGTCCTCAAGAGTCTAGAGGTCCAGGGAAGTTTAGAAGTCAGGTGGGGTGGGGGTTGAGGACATCCCCAGTGGGATGAGACTAGGGGAGGGAAGGGGAGGAGTTATGGGATGTGGAAGAGTCAGAGGGTGGACAGGAGTTGGTGGGGTGGGGAATAAAATATGGAACGTATAAAAATAATTAATAAAGAAAACACTTAAAACAAAAAAAACAAAATCAAGAAAAGATGATGAAGAAGAAATTTTGTGTGAAGCTTGAAAGTACTGAGGTATCTTTTTATCAGTAAGTTAGAAATTTAACATTCTAATCAGTAGTATGGACAAAACCCTAAAAAATAACCTTCAATATAAATGAGGTATCTACTTCTACCCAGTACTTTTTTTTGTTTTTGTTTTTGTTTTTTTTTGTTTGTTTGTTTGGTTGGTTGGTTGGTTTTTGGTTTTTGGCTTTTTCAAGACAGGCTTTCTCTGTATAGCCCTGGCTGTTCTGGAACTCACTCTGTATACCAGGCTGACCTCAAACTCAGAAATCCGCCTGCCTCTGCCTCCCAAGTGCTGGGATTAAAGGCGTGTGCCACCACCGCCAGGCACTACCCAGTACTTTTGAATTTGGATGTTAGGTAAATATTAAAAGCAGAAAATCACAGAGAAAATTTCAGAATTCAGATGTCTTCGTCGTTCATACTATGGAGGTATGCAGTACAAATGCACCATGTCCTCCAGGAGGCCCCAAAACACAAAGAGCTCAGGGCATAGATTGCAAGACCAGTCTAGTCACAACTGTGCTTTTGGTGTAACTCACCCATATATATATATACATGGGCTACCTTACAATTAAAGTCTGATCTTGTCCCTTTCAACTTGGGTTAACTTCAGAAAACTTTGTCATCTGAGAGTAAGCTTCATGTGACCAAATTAAAAAAAAATACCAAGAAACTTCCTTAAGTTTTTTCGTATTCACAGAAACGATCTTTGCTGTAGTGATTCTCCTAATGCTATCATTAACTTCAAAAATCTAAGTTTACTCTAGGTATTTGCAGAATCAGGTTCTAGTTGTATCTAGAAGTTGACTTTCTGAAGGAGCCAGGCTGGGTTTCTGTGCAGTTTTTTTTCCCAAGGTGATTGTTTCAGATTGCTTGTTTTCATCCAGAGCACAGCAGGTAGGATGTCAAATTCATAACTTTTACATTTCTCTTTTTTTTCTAGACGTGGAATAGATGAACTCTAGCCCTGTCTGATTAAGTTGCACATGAGTTTCTTTAGAAAGAAAGATTCCTAGGAGATAGCTTCAAGGAGATGGGGCAGCTAGTTGATCAAAAGAATGTAATGACAGTGACAAAGTGACTTGCATTTTGCTTGACCTTAGCTCTGAAAAAGGGGTTTAATTTATCCCATACTGACCCTATTTCATAGGACTGTATACACGTAGACAGCCTGTCTTTCCTTATGGTAAATATTAGAATGGCTGTCTAGAAAACCCTTTACTGTAATTTTTTCCTCTTGGCTACTACTCTGCCTCTCACCCACCATGTTCCTGATGTAAGGATGCTCAGATCCTAAGGCAGGTTGTAGTTTGAATCACAAATTCACTGACCTTGCAGGGCTCACTTTTTTTTTTTCATTTTCTGCCTCCTCTTTTCTCTCCTGGGCCTACATGGTTGTAACTTTGTGTTGGCTCAGTCACTACGGGCTTGGCAGTAGTCTCTGTAACTGGCAGGCCCACATGCCTTTTCTCTGTGCTAATGCACCCAGTGTTGTTAAATGTTGACTCTGTAAGTCACTCTGGCTTCAGCACAGTAAGTCTTAGGGCACAATCTTATTGTCAGTTCTTAAAAACAGCTCTATTTTCTACTCCTGGGGGACTGACTCTCTCCTGGGACTGGAAATGGGGTTGGTAATAGAATTTCCCAGCTAACATTCTTCAAATCTGCCCTAAGCTTGAAAGGGGAGTAAATGAATTTGCAAGAGCCATCAGCCATCTGGTCCTGTTTAGGGAGCATGTGTTTGTTGTCTGCTAAATAGGCCTCATGTATGTGGCTTCTCTCTTGGGTTGGAAATTGTGCAGAGCTTGACCCCATCGCCTGTTCTAGCACAGAAAGTCTTAGAATGGTCTAGATGCAGGATGAGCATCTGACTGGATCCAGCCCAGGTAATAATGCCCAAAGCATTGGACTGCTACATGGTAAACCAATTAATTGACAGACGACAGGCTAATAAAAAGGAATAAATTTCAGAGAAGTCAGATTAACATCCTCATAATTCTCATGATCCAAATCATACTTAGTTCCCACCCCCTCTAACAACCCATGCCCCTTACTTTTGGTATACTTTGAAGCTATTATTGGTGAATGCAGGGAGGAAAGGGAAGGTTAAATAGCCATGTCAGAGTGGCACTATGAATTCCCCAGGTGTTTCATGACAAAAACTGAGATTGTGTCTTAGCTTTCTGACCAAACTAACTATACAACAGGAAATAGATGTGCTGAAAACATCCCAATGGCTGATGATATGAGATGGAATAGCTAATTGTAGGGACAGTTAGTTCTTCACACTACTACATACCTCAATTGCTTCCTCAGAGTCAACTAACCGTGTGGTGGTGGTATATGCTTTTAATCTCAGGACTCAGGGAACAGAAGCAGGTATATCTCTAAGTTCGAGGTCAGCCTGGTCTACCAAACAAATTCCAGAACAGAGAAGGCTACCCAAAGAAACCCTGTCTCAAAAAAAAAAAATAACAACTAAAGAGTCAACTAGAGAAACAAAGCCTGTGGCCTGGCCCATGGCTCACAACAAGTTAAATGGACATGAACAATTGCAACGTTTCTTTGCTCACATGGCCACAGGGAAAAACATAATTGTGGCTTATGATTTTTTTTCCCAAACGGATGACAGGGAGTGCAGTCCAAACTAATATTAGCAGTCAGTGAATGATTTTACTACCAAACTATTGGAGACTTTCTGAAATTCCAGGGAAGCAGAATTCTGTCTGAATTGCTTCTATGTTATAATTCCATTTAAATCTAGAAATTTAAATTCTATTTAAGCATTTATTAAAATATCAAAGCTGAGACCCCTCTGGGAAACCCTGGGAAGGAACTGAGGGTCACTCTGTGCCTCTGGTGCAAGAATATAGCACAAAAAGATGGTGCAAATTGTTTCAGTTAAACCCTACAGCCTTAACATCCTCCAAGTACTCAAGGAGTATGGGAGATTATATTTTTGTTTGGTATGGTGTTGAACCCAGGTCTGTGTTACACAAAGATTGCACTTCCACTGATTTCTATCACCAGCCCCTATGTGTTTTAAGAGTTTGGAAAATTCAAACAAGACTACCATTATCTGAGAGCCCAAATTATATAGTGATATTGGTTCTTGCAACCATGCTGTATTCCAAATTAAATCAACCATGGACATTGCCATTCTTTAAAACCTACCTTCACACTATAGCAAGAGATTAGATTTCCCTTACTGCCGTGTGTGTGATCAATAGCAGATTCTGGAAATGACACAGGTTAGCTAACTTCAATTCCTCTTGCCCATCTAAGTTCTTAATTCAGAATCAGGTTGAATATGTTGATATTTGAAGTTGGCTCTAATTGCCTTTGTTGACTGGTCATGCCACATTGGTGAGTCACTGTGGCAGTTAGTTAGAAATGTTGTCTAAGATATTCAATATTTTCAAATAGAATTTATCCATCTGTAAGACTCTACTAGTATTATCATCACATTACTACTTATTAGATTCTACTTATAGATCTACCCTGATGACATTGATGCAGATACAGTATTATTCCAGTCACAGTTCTTAGTTTTCTTCTATATGTAAATATATGAAAGGCATATTTTCTGTATATTTATACATTCTGGAAGTATGGTACCAACAGCTAAACAAATGGGCCCAAGGCTTGCTCCTTTCTTTTATTGAGATTGGCTCATGGATTAGACCTTTAGAATCTGATTTTTTGTCATACAAGGCACAGGAATAAGATCCCACAAGGAAAGTTCTTATTCATGGCTATATAAAATTAAGCACCCCAAAAGATGTTATAGCCTAGTTTACCTTAGGATAGCCCTTCATTAGTTGACTCTGAGTTTTATATTGATAATTGTAGAGTGACAAAAGGACAATTACAGAATCTTCCTTCTGTCACTCATGTAAAGGTGCAACTTGGGACAGGTCATATGAATGCCCCTTGGAATTATCTACTCATTTATCAATAAGAATAGTAAACCAAAAAAAGTGTTTTACATGACATAATTGGAAGTGAAAGTTCTTTTTCAAGTCACTGTGTAAATGCTAACTACATCTGATATTAGTTAATGCACTATAAAAGAGTCTATTCTTGAAGACATATTCATTCATTGTGTGTTCATTAGATCAGGCATTATTGGTGACCTACTTTATTATAGATACACTGAGAAGAAATGCCTGCTACTTACCCCTCTACTAATTCTGGTGAAATTGCTCCCATTGTGACCTCACAGTAGAGACTTCTTTGTAGCTATTCAATAGATTTCATTGCAACTATTCTTTACATATATAGATATAATAATTATTTACATTATAATATAAGCCAAGAAAATTAAATCTATTCCATGAAAATTAGTTGTTTAGTATATGCTTACATGGTAAGGTTTAATATTGAGCAATAACTTACTATAAGTAGAATAAAATCTTCCATACAGGGCTCACAAAGCCCTTTCCATGAAGACTGATACACAGTTCCTTCCTGGCACTGGAAAGATCAAAGGATAAAGTCAGCAGCCCCAAGCAGTCCTAAACTCAGATCCTGGAATCCTTAAGTTACGTGGATTTTAACACTGGTGTTTGTGATAAGCCATTGCTGTACACCAGTTCCCTCTTTCACTGTTGGGACACTGAAAACACTACTGAGTAGGGAGAGTGCTTCATGTTCCCACTAGGCAGGCAGAGGGATTGGATGTGTCTATGTTTGTCCTTCGGTTCAGCAATGGGCCAGCAAGGCAATTCCTACAGAGCAAAATGCCAACAGCCATCAGGTTCACATCCCACATATAAAGCAGAAGCTTCTATGACTGAAATACCTTGATGGTGAAAAATGAGCATCCTGATGGCCCCTAACAACCACACAATCCCAGGAGACAGACCCAGGGCTGAGAGGGTGGCTAAGCTATGGGTGAAATGATGCCCTGGTCGTGTCCTGTTTGTCACGATGGAAAAGGCCACACTGACGTGCTCAACACCCATTTACTTTGTATTCTAGGATAGAGGTCAGGAAGACTATATCCCACCTGCCTATACAGCTGTGGTGTGTTGAAAGACCCCTGGATTTAAAGTAAGAAGATCTGGGTTTGAGTCTCAGTCTGTCCCTTATTTTTCTGTGTGACCTTGAGCAAGTCACTTCACTGATCTGAATTGCAAGTTGCTGTCCGTGGGAGCGTAGTATCCGTCTAATGGGGTTGCTGTGAGAAGTCAGTGACATGGTGCATGTGGAAAGTGATTTTTGGATGGTATGGTTCTCAGAGGCACAGTGGGAGCCGCAATATGACTGTTGCTTTTTGTTGTTGTTGTTGTTGTTTAGGTATGAGTCCAATGGCTTGAGAACCCAACAAAATGCATCAATAAATATGCAACTGCCTTCAAGAGAAACAAACCCCTATTTTAATAGCTTGGATCAAAAGGACCTGGTGGGTTATTTATCCCCAAGGGCCAATTCCGTGCCCATCATTCCGTCGATGGGTCTAGAAGAAACCTGCATGCAAATGCCAGGGATTTCTGACGTCAAAAGCATTAAATGGTGCAAAAACTCCTACTCCGCTGACATTGTCAACGCGAGTATTCCAGTCAGCGATTGTCTTCTAGAAGAACAACAGGAAGTGAAAATATTACTAGAGACCGTGCAGGAACAGATCCGGATTCTGACTGATGCCAGACGGTCAGAAGACTACGAACTGGCCAGCATGGAAACTGAGGACAGTGCGAGCGAAAACACAGCCTTTCTCCCCCTGAGTCCCACGGCCAAATCAGAACGAGAGGCACAATTTGTCTTAAGAAATGAAATACAAAGAGACTCTGTGCTAACCAAGTGACACGAGGTGTAGGAATCTGTGCATTCTATGCTTTGCTCAACAGGAAGGAGAGGGAATTAAATACAAATTATTTATATGCATTAATTTAAGAGCATCTACTTAGAAGAAACCAAATAGTCTGCCGCCCTCATATCATAGTGTTTTTTAACAAAATATTTTTTTAAAGGGAAAGAAGCGTTTCAGGAGGGATAAAGCTTACCACTAAAGCTTTAGGGGAGAATTCTGAATCCAATTTCAGTTAGTCCTTACACTGTCCTCTTTGGCTCTTGGAAGATTTGGCCATTTCCAACCTTTGGTCCCATAATGCCAGTGTCTATATGGAAAAGAAACTGGTGTTCTCCTAGCTTCAAAGGGATAAAGTTTGTTCCAAGGGCAGATGGTCCAGTTGAGCAGCTAGCCCTGGTCATTTGGCTCTTGAGTTCCAACTCCTAAATTTCTCTTCATCATTAATCTCTCTACAGGTTATGTCATGTTGAAGAATGTAGTGCTTCATATTTGATTTTCAAAGAATGGCAGGAAAACATGAGCAGGATGGAAGACAGAAAATAGAAGTAATCTGGGCAAAATTTAGCTACTCTCATGTGCCATCTTTCTCTGTAATTTGAAAGCACAGAACCTCAGAGGGAGGTGTGAAATTATTAAAGGAAAAGAGACAAAATGACAGCACCATGTTACTAAAATCATGCTAATAGAAATGTTTTTCTTGGAGAGTGTTTAGAAGCTCTGAAAGGGCACCTGTGTGTGTGTGTGTGTGTGTGTGTGTGTGTGTGCGCGCGCGTGCGCCTGTGTGCACAGGTGTGAGGGTGTAAGTGTTGATGGCTTGCTCACACAAGCACATATGCTGGATGCACATGTGTTCCCTGTACGTATGTGTGTGCATGTGTGTGTATTAAAGCTTGCTAAAATTTGTTCTGAAACATCAGGGAAACTAATATTCAGAAGAGATTTCCCCTTTAAGATCTTTTTAATTTAAATTTTCCATTAAATGTAAATTTGGTTAGCGAGTTCTTGATCCAAGGTAACTTGCATGGCGGGGTCTTATAAAACTCTTGACAATGTCTAGACCATTTTCTGGTGTGAATACTATTGAAAAGGACAGCCTTTGGCTTATTGATATCAGCATCACAAAGCAAACTAATGGAGGATGTGTTTAGTTTGAATCATTTACTTATATTAGTGACACAAACCAGTCATCAAATTAACAGTTGATTACTTTATTTCTTGTCATCCTCATTGCTAGTTTACAGCAAGTCTGCTCTGTGTAGACAGAGGCATTGGCTTCTGTGGTTAACATGGAAGGAATAAATTGTTAAAAACCACAAATACCAGACTATTCAGTTCACAAGCAATGCCCCCAAACAACAAATTGTGTTGTATGTTCATTTGGAATAAAGCAATATTTTTACCACTGCTAAGGTGAACTGAAAACCTCTCCTGAAGATGTGTCTGTTTTATTTTCCCTTATTTTCATGGGGCATTCAAGAAAACTAGTGTTCACAAACCCAGTCTTTATCCAATTATTGGTGGTGTTGTTATGTTTACACTGTTTAAAATAAAAAGGCACAGTATTTGAAAGTACATAAAAGATTGCTTTTACTGTAGTTTTGGAAAACTTGTTTAAAATTTCATTGGTTTCTGTCTCAAGCAGAGAAAACATGCAATTGTTTCTTGAGGTAAGTTTATGCTAAATGTATTTCAAATTGTTATTTGTGAACATTCCTTGATATCAGATAGATTACCATCTAGGGAATAGAAAGAGCATTAAAAAACTGATCAAAGGGTTTAATAGGAATCTGAAGTCTTGGATATTGAAAACACATTAATGAAAACCTACCTTGTACCTGACAAAAGTTGTGTGGGATCATTTGTAACTATTAGAGTTTGCTTGCTTTGAGTAGAGCAGCAAGATTGTTAGCATTTTCAAACATTGTAAATTTTTAATATATTCTTGCTCAACTTAGTTTTACTTGAAAACATTTTCTATTTATGAAAATCTTAGATGGTTTTTGTAGGTCTATAAAATCCTGAAAGTTGAGCATCTACTGGGCCATAATGTTGTTATTTACCATAAGTATCAAATTAGTGAGGCCGCATTGATGTGTTGAAGTCAACTTTGTGGAATTGGTTTTTGTTGTTGTTGTTGTTGTTTGTATTTACTTGTTTTGTTGTTTCTTTTGTTTTTTCATTCTTTCTTTCCTTCTTTTGTCTGTAAAATGTTATATATCTTTCATCTAAAGATTTCTTTCATCTAACCAGGAGGGCACATACTCTGGGAAGTGATTTTACAAAAAAACAGAAAACAAACAACAAACAAAAAATGCAGAAAAATCAATATAAGTTCCAATATAACATCTTACTTTAATAAACACTTCTTATTATATGATTATGCAACAACCCTTTCCCACACATTCTGAAAATAACAAGTATCAGGCAAATTCAATGGGCGTGTTATGTAAACTTTGTGATTATTAGTATTTTCTGAACACTCAATACAAATCCTCCACAGAAAAAGCTATTTGTGTTAGTTACCATGGTCTTTGTTTCCTATTGAAATAGGAAGCCCTCCTGCAAAGTGTCTAAGCTTAAAGGGCACTTCTTAAGTCACCAGCTGACCATTGGCTCTTGCAGAAAAGCACTGAGACTTTCTACATAAAACTGATCTGGCAAATACCTGAGCAATCATTGCTTTGTCCCTCCAGCTTATGTACTTACTAGGGCATGGTAATTTCTACTCCATACCTTTGAACTTCCCTTTGAATTTCATATCCCTCTTCTTTATTGTGGGAACAGATATTTGTAACTAGACAAGCAAAATATACATTATCAACTGGACTGAATATCACCCATTATATTTTTGCTTTGAGTCCTTTT
This sequence comes from Apodemus agrarius, assembly GCA_964023405.1. NCBI lineage: Eukaryota > Metazoa > Chordata > Mammalia > Rodentia > Muridae > Apodemus > Apodemus agrarius. The sequence goes on along the minus strand of OZ030013.1, from coordinate 101,963,674 downwards.
TTCTGGTATGTGTTTTTTATATAACAAAATATTTTAAGTTACTGGTAGCTATTGTGGAATGATGTTGTTGACCAATCAATGTTACTAAGGTAGAGTAGAAATCATGTTGGAGAGTTAGCTTTTGGTTTCTCTCTTCCTATGTATATTAAACACTCTCTTTCAGACTCTACGACAGTATCTACCTTGCTGTGAATTTATCACACATCTAGTCACTCACATCATTTCTAAGTAACCATAAAGGAGTCATAGAAGTCCACTGCTCTCAGTCCTTCACGCAGTAGTTATATAACATGCTGACCAAAGAAAGTAAAATGGTCATACAGACTTCAGAATACTCCCTGAGTCATGAAATGAATAGTTACAATTTTAGAAGGGTCCTGGTGCCCAAAGTTGAGGCTGCCAATAACCAGGCCTCCACCAGAATACATTCAACCCTTGCAGACACTACCATATACTTATCTTGTCATATGGTGCTATAGGAAATAACAAATCTTTAATGTGTGTGTGATGGGGGTGGGATGATCTCTGATTCCAGCCCTGTGAACCTAAGATTAAGTGCTACAAAACCTGTCTCAAATGAGTATATGGTATAGCTAACAACACAGCAGGTGGGGAGGGATTTTTATTTGACCTTTTGGTAATTGGGAAATATTTTATATATAAAGAATAATTTTTTCTTATTATTCAATTGTATAGCTTCAGTGCAGTGTTTTCAACAGATAGCATGTCTATGCTGTTTGTATCTTGTCTTCAGAAATTCAGTCCTCACTCTTGGCAAGACTAGTCTAAGGTTTCTAGGCTGTTCTCAATTTTATAAACACTCAGTTTGCCCTGGGAAATGAAGCTTTCAAATAAGCTTTATCTCTTCCTTTTTTTCATTCTTTCCCTTTTAAAGAAATACTGAGGGTAAAGGAAGAACATTCCCTCTCTTTGATTTATAGCATCCATTTTCACTCATCTGTGCCTACTGGGACTATGCCCACAGTATAAATATTAAATTTGGGTGGTTACTTGGGTGTCTTCATCTCTTCTTCATTTGAAGAACATCAAGTGGTTACCTCATGGAATGCCATGAAACCTTCATGGCCAGACAAATGGCAACGGTTCATCAGACAACATTTTCAGGTTATTCTCCTCCTTAGCCAAACTGAAATATCTTTGAATTAGAAATTTCACAAAGTTCAATACTGAAATATGTTAGATTTTCTCTTAAATTTACAATTAAATGATGTGTATAAATGAGTACTGTCTCTATTTGTATAATTGTCTCAAATGCTTTTTTTAACATGATCTATATTCTAACAATGCCTTTGACTTATGGTAACACTGAACTTCAGTAAGGGCAGAGTGTTAAGGGATAGAAAGGGACTCTATGCACTTATGTCATACCCAGAGGACAGATACCCAGAGGACAGAATGACCACACAAACAGTCAAATAGATAGCAGGCTTCTTGCCCTTCGATAACTGTTTGTCATGAATACCTGTATCAATGGCAGGTATTGAAGACAAAGGCAGTTTTGTGAAGAGAAACAACCTGGGTTTGTTGACAATAAATTAGACATACATCTTTGTGAAAGTTTCTAGCGTGCAGGTAAGAGTGATCTCTTGACTCATCTGTTATACAAGAAATGTGATGATGTATTTCATCTTTTCTCTTTTCAGTCAAACACCTTATTCTCCAGTGTTTTCCAGATTTTACGTGATCATCCAGCACTGTTTCTTTGATGTATTCCATGCCTATAGATCTATCTCACAAAGTCTTACAAAAGTCTTAACCTATGTATCAATCAATAAGATTGGCATGTGTAATAGCACATGCCATGGATTAATAGGGTTGTTGCTGTGCTTATATTAAGGGCAAATTTACCAGGGTCAGGTGATGAAGAAAGGATAGCCAAGGAACATGTGATTCTCAACCTTGAGAATCACTGGTCAAACTTTGCTTCACATTTGTCTTAAAAGAAATGTGAGAGTTTTTCAATAACCGAGTACAGCCTCTCACAGCAGGCAGGAGAGCATGACTCTATCCTTCCCTTACATACATATGAGACTCATGAATTTGTTATAAAGAGTAGAACATATGTATTGATGCTTTTGAGTATTTGTATCACACATTATTTTTTTCTGTTTTGAGCCAAGAGTACTACCATGTGGCACAGGATATCAGTGAATATACAATCTTCTGCCCCAGCTTACTGGATTTGATTATAGGTATTTATTACTCTACCTGGTACAACTAAACCTTTTAAAGATAAGTTCTCAAAAATTGAATAAATTCTTAGATTTTACTTTAAGTTTTACATTAAATTTTACATTAAGTTTCAAAATAATCCTAATGCCGAGGGCACCAAAAAGCAGTGTGTACATATGCATTTTGCTCATATTTCTATTTTGACAAATCAGTACCAATATGCTTCTTCAGTATCATCCAGACTCGGACTGATTCTTCTAATTATAATTTATTTTGGCTATGGTCCCATAAAATCTAAACTCTTTCCATATTCAATAAAACAATGTGAAATGTTAAAATATTTGAGTCAAAGACATAAAATCTTAGATGTGTTGTGATTTCAAATCATAAGGATTCTATGTAGTAGTTTACAAAATCAAACTAGGGGGAAACCCACATGACTTTGATATATTTGGAAGATGGATAAACCATTGAGGCAACTGCAATATATTCTACATCTATGATGTATACTTTTTATAGAGAACAGATTAAAGGACTTAAAAACTTACCTGCACACAGACAACTAAGTTGTGTTCAATATCAAGCCCATGGGAAACCTTGGATCTAATATCTCTCATTAAGAAATGCATGTGGCAAGAACGTGTTCTGGTTTACTCTGATTTTTATCCTTCAAAACCTGGTGTTGAATGATATATTGTCCACAAACATCTAGAGGGGTGATACAATTGTTCAAACAGAAACAAATGGCAGAACATAAATCTTCATCTTAAAAATTCCTGTGTTGTCACGTGCAATGATTGCATATGTACAATTATATTTAGAAGGAAATGTTCTGGCTCATATTTTTCTCAAATATCCAGTTGTGAAAATCAGTTCTGATTAATATTAGAAAATAAGACATGGATTTTATAATCAGCTAGCATTGTGAGTTCAGCAGATAGATTTTTATCTGGTGGGAGACCCTGGCCACCACCACCACATAGGTGAGTACCTTGGGAGGCTTTGTTGTGTCTCAGAATTCAGATTTTCTTAGACTGCGATTTTGTTTTACTTTGCTAAATGGGGATTTTCATGTAAAAGAATACACCAATGCAATTTACTCATTTTTATTGTTTTAGTGAGGGCTAAGCTAGGAACCTTATAAATGTAAAATAATGAGAAGGCCACTTTAGCCTAGGCTTGTTAGTTTTCTGCACATTGTTAACAGATATTCCTAGCTCAGAATTGTTCTTTATGTTAATTCTTTCCGTGTTCACGAAGGGAATTCAGGATCATCAATTTAAGTGAAAGGAAGGAAAGTGTGCAAAACTGAAAATCTCTTTTTTAAGCATCAAATTGTGAAGAACCACTAGCAAATTATATCGACGAAAAAGTGTTTGTCTCCTATAACTCAAAAGCTATAAACACGAGTAAATTTCAAGCAAATATATTTATGTCTGCTCTTAACAGTTCTTATGACAAAGTGGATTTTTAAAAAGTATCTCTTTTCTGAAATCTACACTTCATTCTATGAAGCATTTCACCTTTATAGAATTATTAACACTATATTACTTATACCCATTGAATGTGTATTTATTCTAAACTGTTCATTGAGCACCTTCCACAATTTGACACAGAATGAAAGAGAGCCTGTATTTATTTGTTCACACAGATCTATTTTTTCATATTATTTTACTTCATTGTTATTTTCTCACTGACAAGTTGCATTTAATGCCTCATATTTTAGGCTAAATATATAAGAAGCTACCAAATATGGAATGACACAGATATTTCTTTAAAACTAAACTATGTGGTATAAACTGAACTTGTGGTCTTGGGTCCAAACACACTAAGTAGCTAAAAAGCATTTTACAGTCAGAGAACTGTTGTGACATTCTTTTGTGCAACTGTGGGAAGGCTGTACCTTGATTTGACTTAAAAATATATGAAAGAAATAAGCACCATTGGAAATCTTCTGCTTACCAAAAATAAAAGACAGTTACCCAGAACTCTAAACATTTCCACACAGGGTGATTTAAAGAATGATTATGTTTCTTTGGATTTATTTTATGTTGTTCTTCTGAAATTAATGTCACTGAAAGTGTGAAGAATAATAAATTAAATCCGTCATTCATTCAAATATACAACTATAAAATTGTGTGTCTTTTCATGACTTTTTTCCTACATATGTTTATATTTTATAATACTATTATTTTACTATTTGCATTATAGTTTAAAGAATGTCGTACTGTCCCAAGGCAAGGTGTTTTCTTTGCAAACATTGAATTTAGAGGCTGTACATTACAGTTTCTAATTTACTTAGACATACTATTATCATTTAAAATTCAAATTGTTGTAATTCCTTTACTATTATGTAACCTACATTTGATATTATGATGCTCACTAATTTTTCTTTCTCTTGGAAGGAGACAGCAGGTTCATAACTGAGTTTCAGAGGATGTATAAATATTTGAAATAGTAAGTAATGCCTTTCTTTGAGTCAAAGTGTGTAATTTTTAAGATGAGAGTGAAAGGTGTAAGAGTAAACATAACATAAAGTATGTAAAGAATTCTATGAATATAAGCAGTTGCTTCGTTTCCTTATACACACTATAAGAAATGGTATGCCTCAGTGACCAAGTATGACAGTTAAGAAATTCATTTCTCAGTTACCTTTGTAGAAGTGGCCAAGATGGAGTCTTAATATCAAATGGGCTTTTCCTTTCTTTGTATATACTTGACTCGAGCTGAAAAGAAATCTAATTGTAAAAATTAATTTTAATTTTTATTTAGAAACATGTCCTTCTTCATTTTACATATAAAATTTGACAAAATTTCAAATTAATTTCAGAAAATAATCACTATTGATATCTGACTACTTATACTTTCACTTTAAAATGAAACAAATATACAATCTCAGAAAATTGGAGTCATATAGTAGTTAAAATATTATATCTTGCTTCATTAACTCTAGGTATGATCTATGAATATTTATTAGAAATGATCCTCAATGTGTAATTGCTACACAAGCCATTATATGGATGAGGAACTGTGTAACATCTTTCATGTGTAATTCAATTGTTTAAATACTTATTAACTTGACTTATGCCTATATTTATTATTGTATGAATGTTAATAATGAATGTTTCATTGGCATTAGAATAGATACTTCATTCTCTCAAGATAGGTATTTGTCTTTTGAGGTATCATTGCTAGATTTGATTAATGATATTTTAAAGATATAAGGGAAGACATGCCTTCCAGTCTACATGGAAATTATGTTGTGGTATAGAAGACAAGTGAAAAGAAAAAATATTTTAAAATACTATTAATTTTGATACCTGGTACAAAAATTACCATAGACAAAAACAATTATAAAGAATTGAGAAAATATAAGAATTTAGAAATTTTACATATATCTATTGGATATTCATTGAAATCCTATAAAATCAACATATTTGAAGATAGTGAGTCCAGGAGAGGTAAAGAAATTTATACACCAATATACAGAATAGATGAAAAATTTAAGGTGTTTCACCTTATAGTGCATGCATCCTGAAACTGTATTTTGCCATTTTTTAATAAAATTTTCAGATAGTAAGACTTTAAAAATCCAATACAGAAAAGAATATTCTAGACTGATCAAGGATGAACTTGGTCTTAATTCTTTAAACTTACAGATTGTCTATAATAAGTATGAAGGATAAAGGAAGATGCTAGAACTAATGAGCAGGGACAGATGCACCACAATTTTCTGAGTTATCTAAATTTCTGCATGCATAAGGCAGTCCTGCACATTAGAATATCACCATTTTATCCCATGTTTCAAAAAGGAGGCACAAAGGATCATGTGATAATCATGACCATAGCTACAAACATTACTGTTGCCATCAGATGATGGCAAAAACATGACAAGACTCAAAGCTGTATGGAAATATTTTTCCAATAAACTAAATTGTCCAAATGTGATTATGAACTTTATATTTATCTGCCACCAATCCAAGTCTGGAAATATGTTCCATAGAAGAAACAACCAAGATTCATTTCTCCTCCCTTATTCTAAATAGAAGTTCTCGAGAATAATCACACAAAGCAAAGAGATCATGTACTACTGAATTAGGACCAATGTACAGTTATTTATGCACACAAAGACTGAGCATTCCACTGAACACACTAATTTCCTGACTCATTTCTAAATGAATTTCTACTGTATATGCTGCTACAACAATGTAAAGATAGTTATGGTCAGTTATGCACTAGAAGGCAGACGTTAAGGTGTGATAGGAAGAAAAGGAATGAATATGTGAAGGAAAATAGGAAAAGAAGGATTTTAAAAGGTGAATTAAAATCGTACAGAATAAATGTAGAATTTTCAATGTACAAATGTTCTAGTGGTGGGGGGAAGGGGACTTATGGGACATATGGTGAGAGGGTAACTGGGAAAGGGGAAAGCCTTTGGAATGTAAGCAAACAATACAGAAAAAATAATAATAAATAAAAAAGAAAAAAATGTTCTAGTGGGATTAAAGTTAAAAATCAGAAGCTGACAAATTTCTATTTTTCTATCCTAAAATACAGATGGTTTTCAAATTTCAAATGTTAAAATGATATCAGTTTAGAAACTTTAAAATAGTGGGTAAAAACAAAAAAAAAGTCTCTTCTTGAAAAGTAAATATCAAGTATGAAGTAGAACAGTTTATTAAAGAACACTTTGAAAATTACAATCAAAATTAAAAAGAAAATTAAACCATACCAAGTTATACATGAAAGATAATTTGGTATTCAACTAGCAAACATTAAAGAAGAAAGAAACAAGATTGATAAAGATCTTTTCCCCATCTGCAGGTTGTTGTTGTCCTATTGACCATATCGTTTGCTTTACAGAAGCTATGCAATTTTATGAGGTCCCATTTGTCAATAGTTGATCTTAGAGCCTGAGGCATTGGTGTTCTCTTCAGGAAATTTTGCCCTGTGCTCATGTGTTAGTCTCTTTCCTACTTTCTCTTCTATTAGATTCAGTGTATCTAGTTTTTTGTGGAGTTCCTTGATCCACTTGGACTTGAGCTTTGTGCATGGAGATAAGAATGGGTAAATTTGCATTCTTCTGTATGCTGACCACCACTTGAACCAGAACCATTTGTTGCATATTCTGTCTTTTCTTCCACTGGATGGTTTGACATTCTTTGTCAAAGATCAGGTGATGATAGGTGTGTGGGTTTATTTCTGGGTCTTCTGATGGGGCCTCCCAACCATCTCAACATTTTTAACCCAGAATTGTTCATATCTAAAGGAAATGCAGAGACAAAATGTGGAGCAGAGACTGAAGGAAAGGCCATCCAGACACTGCCCCTCCCTCAGGGATCTGGCCCACCTGCAGACACCAAACCCTGACACAATTGCTGATGCCAAGAAGTACTTGCTCACAGGAACCTGGTATGGCTGTCCCCTGAGAGGCTCTGTCAGCACCTGAACAACACAGATGCAGATTCTCACAACCAATCTTCAGACTGAGCCTGGGGACCACAATGGAAGAGCTAGGGGAAGGACTGAAGGAGCTGAAAGAGTTTGCAACCCCACAAGAAGAACAACGATATCAACCAACCAGACTCCTTAGAGCTCTAAGGGACTATACTATCAAAGAGGGACCCATAGTTCCAGCGGCATACATAGCAGAGGATTGCCTTATCCTTCATCAATTGGAGGGGAGGCCCTTGATCCTTTGGAGGATAGATGAGGGAATGATAGAATGGTGAGGCAGGAATGGGGTAATAAGTAAGGAATCACCCTGACAGAGGCAAAGGGAAGAGGGGATGGGATGGGGATTTGCAGAGAGGAAACCTGGAAGGGGTCAACATTTGAAATGTAAATAAATAAAATAACAAATAAAAAAGAAGAAAAATATGTTACAATAAGATTTCAGTGAAATCTTTAATTAAATACTTTAATCATCAATGGAGAGATGGTCAATTGATACAGAGCACTTGCTGCTCTTGCCAAGGACCTGAGTTTGATTCTATTCCCAGGGAATACAATATCCTCTTCTGGTCTTTGTGTGCGCTGGCATAAGTGTGTGTATGTGTGTGTGTGTGTGTGTGTGTGTGTGTGTGCACAAACACATACGCGCAGAAAAATTTTGTTTGACATTTCAGATACGTATGAAATTATCTGAAAAATTAAAATGAAGATACAAATGTGTGTTCCTGCATACACATGCACAAACACATACACACAGAAAAATTTTGTTTGACATTTCAGATAAATATGAAATTATCTGAAAAAGTAAAATGAAGATACAAATGTGAGCAGTGAATATAAAAAGATAAATAAAACCACTAAACGTATAGATTACAGATACGGAAGTCCTTTATATCCTTAACCATATAAAACTTTCTTGATTATTACCTTGGAACTCTTCATGAAATCTGCAACTCCAGCAAAAACAACATGCATTAAAAGCAGAAAGTTCTAAATATCAGCACAGAAACTGTGGTTCATTTACACAATGGAATACTACTCAGCTATTAAAAATGAGGATATCCTGAGTTTTGCAGGCAAATTGATGGAACTAGAAAATATCATCCTGAGTGAGGTTACTCAGACGCCCCCCCAAAAAACATGCATGGTATATACTCATTAATAAATGGATATTAGCCCCCAAAATAAATAAAGTTCAGAATACCCAAGATACAGTCCACAGAATTCAAAAAGGTCAACAAGATGAAGTGCCCAAGTGAGGATGCCTCAGTCCCACTTGGGAGGGAGAAGAAAGCAATCACAAGGATGCAGGAGTGGAGGGACCTGGGAGGGAAAGTGGACCAGGGTTGGGGAAGAGGGGAACCTGATCTGATATCAAGTGAGGGGAAATGACTGAAGCCCTGAGGGCCAGCAGAAAGAATGGAAGCAGGCAACCTTAGGAGGTAGGAGGTTTGGGGGACCCTTCAGAATGCACCAAAGACCTGGGAGGTGAGAGACTCTTAAGACTCAAAGGGAGAGACCATAGATGAAAGTAGGGAGACAGTAGCCTGACACTAGGAAGACGGAACTTTTAGAGTCTACCTCAAGGAAGAAAATAGGGCATCCAGTGAGGGAGGTAGTTGCCACCCCACAGTAAAAACTCTGGCCCATAATTGTTTGTGTCTGAAAGAACAGCAGGGATGGAAATGGAGAGGAGCCTGAGGAAAATAATGTCCAGCGACAAACCCAAAGTGGGATCCAGCTCAAGGGGATGTCCCAAGGCCTGACACTAATACTGATGCTATAGAGTGTTCACAAAAAGGGACCTAGCATGACTGTCCTCTGAAGGACCCAACAAGCAGCTGAAAGAATCATATGCAGATATTTGTGTCCAACCAAAGGACAGAAGCAGCTGACCCCTGTTGTTCAATTAGGGAAAAGCTGAAAGAAGCTGAGGAGAAGAGCAGCCCTGTAGGACGACCAGCAGTCTTAATTAACCTGGATGCCCAAGAGCTCTCAAACACTAGACCACCAACCTGGCAGCATACACCAGCTGATATATCAGGCCCCCAGTACATACACAGCACAGGACTGATGGTCTGGTTTAGTCAGAGAAGATGCACCTAACCCTCAAGAGACTGAAGGCCCCAGAGAGGTTAGAGTTCTGGTTGGGTAGGGGAAGGTATTTGAGGGTGGGAACATCCTTGTGGAGACAGAGGTTTGGGGGAAGATATAGGATGTGGAACAATCAGAGGGTGTGTGGGGGGGGATAAAATCTGGATTGTTAAATAAATTAATAAATAAATAAGTAAGTAAGTAAGTAAATACCAAGAGAGAGAGAGAGAGAGAGAGAGAGAGAGAGAGAGAGAGAGAGAGAGAGAGAGAGAGAAGAAACAAAGAAATGAAAAGAAACAAAGAAACAAACAGGATTTCTTGGTCTTTTTCCCTGGGAAGTTCAAGCCTGGGCATAATGAAACACTGGAATTCTGGCAGGAAGTTGACCTATCACTGAAAGCCTGGAGAAACATGGAGGATCCTGATATATGGACCACAGTGTGAGAACAAATCTCTTTGCTCCATGGACACTGAAAGCAAGGTTTAGGGAAAGCCTGTGGTGGTCAAGTGGCACTGCAGGGATTCTGACAAGAGGCCAGTTGTGGAGCGACCAGCTTCTCTTGCATAGCTGTACCCCTAGATCTCCAGGCGATATTTCCCAAGCCCTAAACAAGGCTCCAAATGACAAAGTTCAGCTATCTGATATTCAGTTTCTTTTAAAGAATCTAATTCATGCCCACTCACTTTCCACTCACTTCCTTATATCCTGAGCTTAGCTGTGGAGATTGGTACCATAGCCAACATGGAGAAAACAGGTAAGCATGGACAAGACTTGTCAACCAGTTTCTATTATTGCAAATCCAGATCTACCGTTCACACATATCTGCATCATAAATGCTTTTTAAATTAGAAAGAACATTTAATATGCTCACTATATTAATGTTTGGCAGAATTCTCATTGGGAACGCTGCTGCTGTCCAGTGTCATAGTAAATGAATATTTTCATGTAGATTATAATAGCATAATAAAAAGATATATCACCATGGCAGCCTAATATTTAGTTCAACAATCTGAAGGCATGTGTCTATTAGTTCATTTATCAGTATTATTTTTTCCCTACACAGCAAACAACAGACAGCAGTTGAGTGGTGTTGCTTCAATAAACCATTTATCTAATTTACTCTAATTAACTACTTCTTTAAAAGCATAAAGTCAATGGGGAGCACCAGGTAGACAGTTAAACTGTACATTCATTTCTATTAGAGCACAAGGCTTATTGCCCACAATTATACTATTAAGAGAGGTAAGTACAGTCTAGCAATAGGAAAGGAGTAGGAAGATCATCATAAATGTGGCCAAGATAAGAGTTAGAACACAAAAGAAACTTAAGCAGCAAGCCTTTAAGCAAAATACAACAACAGCTAGGAAGTATAAGTTTAACAAGATCTGGGTGCTATGTGAATCTGCAGATTCAAAGCCCATTTGTCACGTCAAAAGCAGAGTGATAAAGATCAACTCAGTGGAACCAAAAATGTCATGGTTGAGGCATTGCACCTAAAAGGTTGACCCAGAAATTAAGAGACGTGGAGCACTAATGATTTCCCAGAAATATATTCATTTTAGACAAAATTAATATACTATGTAGGTATTTTACACTTGATCTTAGCCAAAAGGCCAAGAAGAGATATGCAGGTGTTTTAAATTAAACTCATTAATAATAATAACAAATGGTTACTGGTGCTCCATTAAAATACAAAGAAGGGCAAAGAAATATGTTTTCATGTATAGGTTTTATTAATGCCGGTTTCAAGTTGAGTCATTTTGAGTTTCTAGGAATGTACATGAAGAAAACTCCTCCAAAATAGATTTAAGATTAGTGATTACAAAAACATTATGTAAATGATATAATTGAATCATTGCAACATAATGCTAAAATTACTGTATCCTAAATAAATAACTTTAAAAAAAAAGAGCCTGCCCATGAGTCCATCTGACAAGCCCTCATTGCTTGCCTAGTGTGTGTAGGATATCATCATTCTAGAACCTGGGAGCTCAGAGAAGAACAAATGGATGCTCAGATTCCTCAGGGAGCCCTGTGTGCTAGCTGAACCGTGGTCCAACACCAAGAAGAGGAGACTTACATGCACATACAGAAGGATGAAACAAACACCAGCTTGTGTCTGATAAAATCATTCATGCTAGAAATTATTTAGATGCAATAACTTGATAATTCATGCCGTGAGGATGTTTACTAGAGTATTGCTTTTAGCAGCAAAAAATGAAATCAGATGGTTAACAAAATTACACTATTTTTTAGTTAATGATAATTCTATTAAATCCAGTATTGCTGAACTGTTATATATTATTCCCTAGGTCCTATTAAATCTAGGCTATATGGTTAGACTACATTTTGTAATGTATGAAATGTTTATATGACACTTGTTCCTTTTTTACCTAGTGTTTTCCTGTATATAACAAATTTACTGAAAATAATAAGAAAAAAATCCTAAAAACATAGCAACAGATAAATTGCAGTAAATCTAAAATAACGTATAAGAATATTGCATCCAGTTTTCAAAGAAAACTGCTTTAGAAAATGTTCGAAATATAAACTATTAAAAGAAATGTTAAAATATTTAAAATGGGCATTTCTGTATCGGTAATACATTTGCATTTTATTGTTTCAACAGGTTAAATTATATAACCCATTTCCAAACTGTTGTTAAATGTTGACTTGGTTTCTTGTGTTTTCAGTGTTAATAAGTACATTGCTTTGTGGCTTATTCCTTGAAGGGATTTGCTTCAGTCTTTGTCATGCCTCTTTGGTTTGATTAACTAGGGCTTCTCTCTGCTCTTTGCATAAAAATTGTTTTTGTGGAGGAGGCAACAAGGTGCAGCACATCACTGCCTTCTCCTGAGGCCTGCTATTTTCCAGAGATTAGACATACTTATTCATGACATCAAGTTACTCTAACATTTCCCCTTAAGCCAGGGGCAAATGGCAACTCTCCTGACTGCCACTTAGTACCTCAGGATGCTGGTGCCTCTTTTGTTCATGACTTAATACTTGACAGAAAACTCCCCAAATCAAACCATCCATGAAACCATTGGCCTCTATCAAGATGTGCTGCTGCCTGCTTTCCACATCCCAGCTGCGAAGGATGGATTAAAACTGGTCATTTTAAAACTCTTGAAAGCCATAGAATACTGAGTTGTTCATAGAATTCTATTTGCTTTCTAACAAAATGCCATTAACTGTTATCATCTTCCAACTCTGAGCTTAAATATGTATTAAGGTTATTTGACATTATTAAGACAGACTATGGAGAAGACAAGTAGTCAAGTATTCATTTAGCAAGGATCAGAGCTAACAAGACATCAAAGAGACACTATGTTGTTCTTAGCCCAGCTTGCTTCTTCCTAAGTGATAGAAAGAGCAAGGACGCAGGACATGGTGGTGCACGCCTATAATCCCAGCACTTCGGAGGCAGAGGCAGGTGGATTTCTGAGTTTGAGGCCAACTTGGTCTACAGAGTGAGTTCCAGGACAGCCAGGACTACACAGAAAAACTCTGTCTCGAAAAAAACCAAAAAAAAAAAAAGAAGAAGAAGAAGAAGAAGAAGAAGAAGAAGAAGAAGAAGAAAGAAAGAAAGAAAAAAAGAAAGGAAGAAAGAAAGAGCAAGGGCTCTAGCTTCTGAACCCAATACTTCATCCTTAAAAACCCCAGTGGCCATGTTTTCCAATTATTTATCCATACCTGTGCCCCATGCATAAAGATGATGTTTTTCCATATCTATCCCCTCATATGTAAAGATGGTCACTTCTCTATATCTATGACTCCATAATAAAGATATTCTTCTCTCCACATATTGCTTTATACATAAACCTGTTCATATCTTGATATCTATTGTCCCATATATAAACATGTTAGTTTCTCTAAACATATTCTGCATGTGTAAATATGGTCATTTTTCCATACCGCTGCTCTCATATGTAAACATAGGCATTTGTCTGTAAAACCTACACTCATGTAAACACTTCTATGTGTTTGCTTCTGGGCTTCCTTTCCTTTATTCTTTCTTATATGCAAGTTTTAAAAGTTGATATACAACAACAAATATAAGTAAGAATCCTCATTGTCACATGGCTAGAATCCTGTGCTAGGATGACTAAATAATACAAGTTTGATTATGATTGAAAACCCAAAGTAAATAAGACATAAAGTAGGGAAAGATATTTTATATAGGGCAGTAGAAATCTCACTTCTGAGGATATTCCTCTCGACATTGTACTGAATAACAAGAAGGTCACTCTAATCAGAGAGCCAGATGAAGACATTGCAGAAAAAAAATGGAAGAACAATCATGAGGCAGTCAACTGACAAGAAAATTAGCATACTTCTTTATCAGCAGGAAGCCAGGCTATAGAACTAACTGGTAAAACTTGAAGGAGATGGTAATGTATGTTAGGCTGATACAAAATGATGACACACACTCTTAGAGATGATAGGAGCATTGACGTTAGTGTCAGCTCAAGGAGACACCACTAGGGAGCTTTAAGGATACAAGGACTTTCTTGCAAAAGTTGACTATATCTTTATTGGTGTGATAAGCATGAATCAAGGAGTTCTGATAAAGTAACACAGATGAGAGATGTCTGAATGGAGGAATGCCTACGCTAATAACCATACATGGAAACAATAAAATGGTTCATTTATACTTCACATTTATGATGGGATTTCTCGCACAACTGACTTTAAAGAACTGTTCAACTCCAAACTTTATCGGTCATTTCTAAACTTAGAAGAATTCCACACTAACTTCCATCCTCTAAGGGCTCATTTTTACACATTTCACAGTGACAGTACTTCATCTACATCTGTCCCAATACCTCACATTTTACCACATCCTCTTAAAAATATTTTCATTTTTAAGTAACATCAAAGTTGTCAAGGCATCTTACTTTTAAAAACTGTTTCAGATGCTCTAAACCATTTAGAAAAGTATTCATTAGCAAAAGCATTCCAACCTCTTTGCTAGAATCTATGGGAGGGGGTCATTAATCTGTCCAGATAACTCTACATGATGACAATATGCATAAGATGGATGCTGTACAATGACATGAACAGTAACGATGATGTAGAATATTACCTTTCTTTATTGTTGCAAACTAATCATGATTTGCTATCTTTGGTGATTGAGTTGTGATCACTAAGAGGTATTGTCATTCATTCTGGCAAGAAAATACGGGATATGGCAAGTGTAATATTGGTTGTAGAGTTTCTAGCAAGAAGTTAGCATAATCTATGCTCAGAATTATACATTCATTTTAATTTTATGTATCTGAGTGCTTGCCTCCATATATGTATGTGCAATACAGCAGTGCTTACAGAGACCAGAAAAGGATATCATATCCCTTGGAACAGGGATTATATGAGGTTGTCAACCATCATGCGAATCTTCAGAACTAAAGCTGGTCTTCTACAAGAGCATCAAGTTCTCTTAACTACAGAGACATCCTTCTAGACTTTTCTTAGCTTTAGCAAACCATATGGACACCCAAAAACATTTCTAAAAATAGCACTCTATTAGTGTTCTAATCATGGTGCAAAATGTTTCTAATCTCCATTAATAATGTCCATTTGATACCCTCAGACTGGATTGTCTTATATAATCTGAAAAGCTTTGAGGTAGGTCTTTTTCTTTTAATTTTTTACTCCAAATGTATAAGAACAAGGAAAATTTAGAGCATTCAGATGACACCTGCTTTAGAAAGGATGAGGCACAGATATGTTAATAAATTTGGTCCATTGCAAAAAACTGATATCTATCTTAACTGTGCTACCTATATTAGACTCCTGTGAGATCTAAGATAAGGTCCCCACAGTAAGAAAATATCAGCATGTTTAAAGAAGAGAGCCTAAGAGTGTTTCAAGAGGCTTATCATTGTGCTTCTTAGCTTACAAATAAAACCATTACTTATTATATAAATTATGGGGTTATATTTTATTGAAGTCATATGACTCATTAATATCATACTTACACGAGACTTACTAGGCTGTTTTCCAGTTAGTATAATATTGTGTTTTTGCTTCAAGAAAAGGTATTTTTAAAAACTAATACCCATCCCAGATATCACAAAAGATTAAAATAAAATACTGGATTCTATAAATTGAAAATTTAAAGTGTCACAATCTTTCTGAGATGTAAAAAATAGATTTTAAGTTAACCTAAAGTTTTTATTTTTATAGATGATTCATTGATGAATTTGAACAGCCAACTAATTTTTTGTTGGAAATGATAGCTATTTAGAATACGTGAATGTCCTGAGATAGACTTAATGTTGCTGTTTTCCTCTGACGGTAGAACCAAACCAATTTCCTAGCAACACTACTCTCTGGACCAGGAATTATCTCAGCTTCAGAAAATCTACCTCCTCATATGAGCAGACATGCTGTTGTTTGTAATAATTCAGAGAGCTTTTGGTGGGCATCATCAAATGAACATAGGTATTGACAAGAGGAAGCATGTACCTTCTATGACTTCTCAGTCAGGGTAGGTGTGAAAGTTACTTAGTGATGTTAATGAATTAGATGCTTTATAGTTCTCTATCATGAATTAGATGTTTTATAGTTCTCTATCAAGCAGCAAGAGTCTTACCATCATGCTTCATGAATTTAAATTTATAAAATTTCTTTGATTAAATAAATTATAGGTTTATTTTTTATTGATGCTATATAAATTCCTAACAGCCAAGTTACATATGGTTTAAACCAGTAGGTGATGAGAAAGGAGTCTATAAGCACAGAGGAGGCAATGATGGATCAAAGTCATAAAAGACATGGGGAAAGAGTAGTCCACTGGTCAGAAGGAAGATAATAGCCTGCAGTGTACCATTCCCTACAAGAAAAAGAATTACAGAAATGTGAATGGAAAGATTCACATGTGTGTCAAAGTAAATTATTTATTGAGTATAAAGGGGTTGGTTCCCTAAAAATAAAATCAGAAGCTTTGCAGAAGGCTAACAGAATGTAAGGGCATTTCACATAAAATTGAGAAAGAATGGTGGGAAATAAGGATCAAATTAAATTCCCTGGTCCAAGTTGAGTAACAACAACAACAAAACTGCATGTGCTGGTTATCAGTTGACAGCAGCTGTAGAATGACTGAAGAAAGGTAGAAAATATGAAAGAAGTACATCATTAGTGCTTGGGTTTCTTTAAAAATAAAGACAGAAGAGTCGGACTGCAAATGGATTGCTATTACAAACACAGGTTTGCAAATTGGCTATGAATGTAGCCATAACTGGCCACAGAAGGAAGGAAATCAAGAGAACTTTGGTGGTCTCTAAGAAGACATGCAGAGTACCATCAATACAAAAAATTAAAATGTCACATATTCGTTCAGGGGTTTTCAACCTATGGTCACCACCCCTTTAGAGGTTGAATGACCCATTATAGGGGTTGTATATCAGATATTATTATTCATATAAGTAGCAAAATTACAGTTATGATGTAATCACAAAAAATCATTTTATGGTTGGGGATCACCACACCATGAGGAACTATATGGAAGGGTCATAGCATTAGGAAGGCTGAGAACCAATGTATTAGTTATCTACATTGTAGAATATGCTTCTACTCAGGGATTGTTTGCTGTTTCCTCTGTTCTGCTTCATACTCTGAAACTTGGAAAATTAAATCATGTTATTTACAAAATTATTCCATTTACACCTAAAACTAAATCTCAATACTGTTTGACTTCACTGCCTATTAGTCTCAAGACCTTTAAAGGGCTTGAAATTTACTAGGAACTCAAAAATAGAAGTGGTTAAGAGGCATGTGAACAGGTAAGTCATAGTCTGAGGTGAGGATGTAGTTATTCACCATTTAAATTTTTATTACTAGTGCCTAGACTAAGAAAATGTGCAACTGATAATTAGCAGAAGTGAAAGTTACCTGGGAAGACACTCCTGGAAATCAGAGTGCTTATATGGTTTGCATACTACTAGCATTATTTTTTACATGCATTTAATGAAAGTTAAGAAGAAATAAATGAATAAAATAAGTTGACATAGAGATGTGGCTGGAATAAAAAGGTCACCAGAGCTATACTCCCCTATTTTCTAGCTCACAATACTAATATGTCAGATATTTTTGAGTTAATAAAGGCATCTAAATGTGTATGTATATCTCATGAGCACGAAGACAGTAATACAACTGGCCCTTGTAGAACTGGGGCAAAAAATCATGGTGGATGGAGGCCATCTCAGTATTCTCATACAATCTTAGATTTGTTAAGATGACTCTGGGGTTAAGAGCACTTGCTGCTTTTGCAGAGAATCCAAAGCCCATCCCCAGCATCCATAATGTACCCCATAACTATTTGCAACTCCAGTTTAAGCGTATTCAAACCCCTCTACTGCAATCTGTGGATACCTGGCATGCATGTGTTACACAGCAAACACATAGACTAGTATAAGACTTCTTTAAACAAATAAATATACATCTATAAATATACATACTGAAACCAAGTAGTTCTTTAATATTTTTGCAAGCTAATTAATAAATCTGTTTGAGAAGGGATAATTAAGTCTATGGTGTGAGATACTCAGCTCTAATATTATTACTTCTAATGGTCAGTGAAGTATTTAATGCATGTATATTATCAATGTTTTGTTACAAATGCAATTATTATTCATAAGCCTACTCTTTCAAGGTCATACCTATTAGAATTTTGTAATAGTAACAAATTTACCATAAATTAATGTAAACTATTAAATTCAACCTCTTTAAGCAAAGACTATATCTCTTAACATTCAATGTATTAACCTCTATCTAAAACCATCTTAAATTTACATATAAATACAAACATAAAGATTCTCTAGTATCTAGCAAGAATTCTACCCATCTCCTGAAGTACGTTTTTAGCCCCTACCCTGTTATCAGTGAATCCAGGAAATGTTTCTAAAGAATAACTGAGAATAAACACTTTCAGCAAAGGGGCTGGATACAAAATTAACTCAAAAAAATCAGGACTCCCTTTATTTAAATGATAAATGGGATGAGAAAAAATTTAGGGAAACAATACCCTTTAAAATAGCCTTAAATAATATAAAATAGCATGGTGTAACTCTAACCAAACAAGTGAAACATCTGTATGACAAGAACTACAAGTTGCTGAAGAAAGAAATTGAGGAAGATATCAAAAGATGGAAAGTTCTCCCATATTTGTGGATCTGTAGGGTTAACATACTGAAAATGGCCATCTTTCCAAAACTAATCTACAGATTCAATGCAATTCCCATCAAAGTTCCAATACAATTCTTTACAGACCTTGACAGAGCAATTCTCAACTGTATATGGAAAAACAAAAACCCCAGAATAGATAAAACAATCCTGAATTGTTAAAAGAATTTCTGGAGTTATCACCATTCCTGACTTCAAGCTGTACTACAGAGCAATATCAATAAAAATTTCATGGTATTGATACAGAAACAGGCTGATCAATGGAACTGAAACAATGATCCTGAAATAAACCCACCCACCTATGGACACTTGATCTTTGACAAAAAATGTAAAACCATACAATGAGGATAAAAAGATGTTTTCAACAAATGGTGCTGGTCTATTTGGATATCTGCATGTAGAAGAATGAAAATAGATCCATATCTATTACCTTGCACAAAACTCAAGTGTAAATGGTTCAAAGATATCAATGTAAAATTCAACAAACTAAATCTCAAAGAACAGAAAGTGGGTCCAGGAGTCAATTTCTTCCTAAATAGTACATAAATGGTCCAGACTTTAAGACTGACAATTGATAAGCAGAACTTCATGAAACTGAAAAATGTAAGGTGAAGGACACCATAATAGGACAAAGAAGCAGTCTACAGATTTGGAAAAGATCTTCACCAAAGTTGCAGACATCTGACAGAAGGCTAATATCCAAAATTTCTAAAGAACTCAAGAAGTTAGACACCAACAACCCAATTAACCAAATTTAAAAAATGAAGTATTGAGCTGAACATAATTCTCAACAGAGGAATCTCAAATAACAGAGTAGCATCACAAAGAAATGTTCAACATCCTTTGTCATGAGGGAAATGTAAATCAAAACAATCCTGAGATTCTACCTTACCCAATCACAATGGTGAAGATCAAAAATTCAAGTGACCGCACATGCAGGTGAGGATGTGGAGAAATGGGAACACAACTCTGTAGCTAGCATTGCAAACTGGTACAACCACTCTGGAAATCAATCTGGCAGTTTTACCTGAAGGCCCAGCTATAGCTATTGCGCTCCTGGGCATATACTCAAAAGTTGTTCCACCATGTCTCAAGGACATACTCCACTATGTTCATTGCAGCCTTATTTGTACTAGGTAGAAACTAGAAACAACTTTGATGTCCCTCAACTTAGGAATGGGTAAAGAAAATGTGACACATCTACACAATGTAATACTATTCAGCTATATTAAAAAAAAACTTCATAAATTTCAAAGACAAATGAATGGATTTATTTATTTATTTATTTATTTTCTATATTCTTTGTTTGCATTCCAAATGATTTCCCCTTTCCTAGTTCCCCCCTCCCCCTAAGTCCCATAAGTCCTCTTACCTCTGCCAGTTCCCAAATCAACCCCCTCCCACGCCTCTGTCCTGGCAATCCCCTACAATGCTGCATCAAGCCTTTCCAGGACCTGGGCTCTCTCCTTCCTTCTTCTTGGGAAGGATTTGATATGTGGGTTGTGTTTTGGTTATTCTGAGCTTCCGGGCTAATATCCACTTATCAGTGACTGCATTCCATGTGTGTTCTTTTGTGAATGAGTTATCTCATTTAGGATGATATTTTCCAGTTCCAACCATTTGCCTACCAATTTCATGAATTCATTATTTTTAATTGCTGAGTAGTATTCCATTGTGTAAATATACCACATTTTCTGTATCCATTCTTCCACTGAGGGACATCTGGGTTCTTTCCAGCTTCTGGGTATTATAAATAAGGCTGCTATGAACATAGTGGAGTATGTGTCCTTATTGCATGCCAGGGAATCCTCTGAGTATATGCCCAGGAGTGGTATAGCAGGGTCCTCCGGAAGTGTCATGCCCAATTTTCTGAGGAACTGCCAGACTGATTTCCAGAATGGTTGTACCAACTTGCAATCCCATCAGCAGTGTAGGAGTGTTCCTCTTTTTCCACATCCTTGCCAACACCCGCTGTCCCCTGAGTTTTTAATCTTAGCCATCCTGACTGGTGTGAGGTAAAATCTCAGGGTTTTTTGATTTGCATTTCCCTAATGACTAATGATGGTGAACATTTCTTACGGTGCTTCTCAGTCATCCAAAGTTGAGAATATCATCCTGAGTGAAGTAACACAGTCCCCAAAGGACATGTATAGTTTTTACTTACTGATAAGTGGATATTAGCCATAAAATGCAGGATAACCATGCTACAATCCACAGAGCCAAAGAAGATAAACAAAAAGGAAGGCCCAATTGAGGATGTTTGGATCTCCCTCAGCAGGGGGAGTAAAATAGTCATAGAAGGCAGATGGAGGGAGGGAACTGGGTATAAGAGGAATGGGAAGGAGAATGGTGGGGGCAGGTCAGAAACTGGTGTGGGGAGAGACAGGGGAGATGGCCAGATGTCCATAATGAATGGAAATCTGCAGCTGGTGGGGGAGGTGGGCATCTTGAGGATGTACAAGAGCCCTGGGACAAGAGAGGCTCCCAAGAATCAATGGGAGTGACCTTAACTGAGAATCACAGCAGTGGGCATACAAAACCTGAAGAGGCCACCTTTATAGCCAGGCAGTGGGGCAATAGGTACACCAACACACCCACAAACCTTTTGACCAACTTTTATCCCACCTATAAGATATGCAGGGACAGGGAATGGATCAGAGACGAAGGGAATGGCCAAGCAATAATCAGTCCTTCTAGAGACCCATCCCAAGGGAAAGCACCAATATCTGATGCTGCTAATGATACTTTGTTATGCTTGGAGACAGGATCTCACATGGCCGTCCTCTGAGTGGCTGCACCCAGCAGCTGACTCAGACAGATATAGATATCCACGGCCTAACATTGGATAGAGCTTGACGTCTTGTATGGAAGAGGTGGGGACCTGAAAGCCATAGGAAATCCTTAGGAAAACCAACAGAGTCTACTCATGTGGATCCTTAGTGCTCTCAGAGACTGAGCCACCAACCTAAGATCATACACAGGATGGACCTACACTCCCACACACATATTGAGCAGATGTGCAGCTCAGGCTTCATGTGAAATCTGTTCCCATAAGTAGGCTGTCTTGTTTAGCCTCAATGGGAGGAGCACATAGCCCTGCAAAGACTTGATGCTCCAATGTGGGGGATATCAAGGTAGGGAGGCATTCTCTCAGAGGAGAGGGGAGAGGGACACTATGGGAAAAGTGAAACAGGAGTATGGGAGAGACAGTGATCATAATGCAGAATGTGAAGTGAATCAATAAAAAGAAAAAAAAAAGAGTGATCGAAAAGAATTAGTCCTTAGAGTCTTGGTTCCTCTTGATCTATGTGTGTGGTGCTATTAGCTGTTATTGGGTTAAAAACAAAACAGCAGCAACAACAACAAAAGATCATCAAAGGGCAGAGCTATATTCATCTCCTGCAAGTCCTGGTTATACAGGAAAGAGTCTGAGCAGATTGCTGGAAAGCGACTTCCTCAAGATCAGGTAGCTCCTTCACAGAAAACCCAGACTTCTATTCCTTGACAGGCCACATTCCTGTCAATATTTCTGTGCCCTCATCTATTCATATGATCTACTTCAGAAGTACAGGATAGTCCCCAAATCCTCTGGGGTTTGAATGAGAATATAATGAATAATTTTCTACTAATTTATTATCTTCCTGAATTGTGATTTTCCCCTTTTTCTCTGCCACTGCTCCACCATATTGAACTCTCCTGTCAGTTCTCTAGCATAAGGTTGGTGAGTGCAGTTTTCATTTGTGAATAATTTGAAAGTGACAGAATAGTTGCAGCAAAGAGGAAAGAGTGAGTTTGCAACAGAAGGTATTGTTCTAAAAATGCCTAGGCTCTTACTGCAAAGGAAAGGCCCTACTTTGGAGTCCACATATATCCTTCATATATTAAATCACTCTATGGCTTTTTCACTGTCTCCCATGCATTCTGGTCAAGCATTCTATTCTATTCCATTCATTATCCAGCTCTCTATCTTCCCATCCTAGGTAGATTCTCAACTTTAAAAGTTTTAGTTCTTATAAAAAATAGAGAATACATTTTTCCTAGACAATAAACCTCCTGACTTCATCATAAATTATTTATATTTTCTAAAATATTGACCTTTGATATTTTTTGAGGACCTCCCTGTTCCTCCAGCCATTTTCCAAAAGCATATTTACAGATTCTAATGACAGCTTGAAGTCGACCTGAAAACACTCTTTCATAAGGATGTGTCTTTCTCATTTTGAGAAGATGCAGATTTTTTTCTAAGAAACTGCATGGTATTGGTACAGTGACAGGCAGGTGGATCAATGGAAATAGATTGAAGACCCAGATAGGAACCCACACACCTATGGTCACTTGATATTAGACAAAGGAGCTCAAAACATCCAGTGGAAAAAATAGTCTTTTCAACAAATGGTGCTGGTTCAATTGGAGGTCAGCATGCAGAAGATGCAAATTGATCCATTCTTATCTCTTTGTATTAAGCTTAACTCCAAGTAGGTCAAGGATCTCCACATAAAGCCAGACATAATGAAACTAATAGAAAAGAAACTGGGGAAGACCCTTGAGGACATCAGCACAGGGGGAAAGTTCCTGAACAGAACACCAATAGCTTATGCTCTAAGATCAAGAATTGACAAATGGGACCTCATAAAATTACAAAGTTCCTGTAAGGCCAAAGACACCCTTAAAAGGACAAATCGGCAGCTAACAAATTGGGAAAAGATCTTCACCAACCCTACATCTGACAGAGGGCTAATATTCAATATATACGAAGAACTCAAGAAGTTAGACCCCAGAAAACCAAATAACCCTATCAAAAAATGGGGTACAGATCTAAACAAAGAATTTTCACCTGAAGAACTTTGGATGGCTGAGAAGGACTTTAAGAAATGTTCAACATCATTAGTCAATAGGGAAATGCAAATCAAAATAAGCCTGAGATTTCACTTCACACCAGTCAGAATGGCTAAGATTAAACACTCAGGAGACAGCAGGCGTTGGTGAGGAAGTGGAGAAAGAGGAACACTCCAGCATTGCTGGTGGGATTGCAAGCTGGTACAACCACTCTGGAAATCATTCTGGTGGTTCCTCAGAAAACTGGGCATGACACTTCTAGAGGACTATGCTATACCACTCCTGGACATGTACCCAGAGGATTCTCCAGCATATAATAAGGATACATGCTCCACTATGTTCATAGCAGCCCTATTTATAATAGCCAGAAGCTGGAAAGAACCCAGATGTCCCTCAACAGAGGAATGGATACAAAAAAATGTGGTATATACACAATGGAGTACTATTCAGCCATTAGAAACAATGAATTCATGAAATTCTTAGACAAATGGATGGAGCTGGAGAACATCATACTAAGTGAGGTAACCCAGTCTCAAAAGAACACTCAAGTATGCACTCACTGATAAGTGGATATTAGCCTAGAATCTTGGAATACCTAAGACAAAATCCACATATCAAATGATGTCCAAGAAGAAGGAAGGAATGGCCCCTGGTTCTGTAAAGTCTCAGTACATCAGTGTAGGGAAATACTGGAATAGGGAAGTGGGAAGGGTTGGATAGGGGAAGAGGTGGAGGGAAAAGGGCTTCTGGGACTTTTGGGGAGCGGGAGCCAGGAAAGGGGAAATCATTTGAAATGTAGATAAAGGATATATTGAATTAAAAAAAGCGTCAAATGGAAAAAAAAAGAAATTGAGTTTGAGGACGACCCTTTGTGTTGCTACTGTAGTGCAGTTGTGGGTGGACAAACCTAAGACAGCCAGAAATGCAATGGAACTCTCCTTACTTTTCTGGAA